>JBAHVQ010000500.1:293324-326052 GCA_036872915.1 Nanipora kamurai | reverse complement strand
TCTTTCCTTAATGGGTTAATAATCTGTTGTTAACACATACCCAACTGTCCGACGTGAAAACCTTCGATCAACGATTACAGTACGTTAAACTGTGAAGGTAATATATTTTTTCATTTAATGACCCACGCCGTAACTTTGGAGTGGCGTTGGTCAAATCGCATATTAACCCTGATTAGGGCTTTCCACAAGTTGCTCGGCAACTTTTTGGCAACTTTTGGCAACTATTTTTTTTCGGTAACCACTGAGTATTTTGATTAAATACTCTGGTTTAATGTGAATTTATCATTTCATATTACCCTGAGGATGATTCTGGAATACAATACAATGGAAACTCCGTAAATAGAAATCATTTTTAATTCTCAACGTTTCGACTATCTTGTAGTCATCATCGATTTTTTCACTCTTGATGATGACTACAAGATAGTCGAAACGTTGAGAATTAAAAATGATTTCTATTTACGGAGTTTCCATTGTATTGAATAATATATTTTTTCTTTTACTGATTCACGCAGAAACTTTAGAGTAGTGATGGTCAAATTGCATATTAATCCTGATTTCCAAATAATTGAGCCTGATAACTCATCACCTAGCAACGAAGTCGGATCGCCAAGCGGCCTCGCGCGTTATTCCACATTGATCAACCTCGTTCCCAGGATTTCTTCCTGCGGAAGACATCCGCGGAACGAGGTTGCATATTGACATCCTTTCGACCGATAAGAACGAAAAGAGGGATTATAAGAGCATAACCGCTGGCAAAATTGTTGAATTGAAGGCAGCAAAGGCGTTATATGTCTCTTTCGTGCGGGCATTAGTCGAAAGGTGATTGTGGATTAAGAAATCTCGTTGATTTAGTTATCTGGGTAGGTTACTATAATCAGTAAGGTGAGAGATTTGGTTATAAATGTATGTTACTTTTCATGTCTTAAGTTTGCGGTACATTTTAAGATCGTGTAATGTGTTTATACTAAGTGTTTCATTTCATCATTAATTATTAGTTCTCAAAGCATTCCCTCATTATTTTTGGCACTTATGAGATGCAATTGTTCTTACCCATGGTTCATTTAATGGTATAATGTAACATCATTGTGATGCCTATATGCATAACGTTCGTCTTGGAATAAAAGAAGTTCGCAGCAGATATCAGCCGTACTCACAACAAGAATAAATATGGTTATGGTACAGTCTGTAAACAGCAATCGAACCAAGCTGTTTCTGAAATGAAAGAATATCCCTGTCTTGCAAAACACCTTTTCGTATGTGATTTTGAAGAATACGCCACTCCACCTAATCGGAATAAACACAATTTATTCTGTAATCTATTGAACTTCTGTTATCTTACGCAATGGAAGATAAGCGGCAGTTCTGTGCCTGTTCTTCATTTATGCAAAATTAACATTTTTGTGGCTGAAATGAATTTCCTTCTGGCTTTCCCTAGCTCTGTGGTGACAAACGTTCTGTTTTAGCAGCGAAATTTGTAACTTCTAACCATTAAACTAAATTGTGAAGAAGTTATTTCTACTTTCGTTTTCAATGGTTTCGTTTTCTCGGTAATGGCGTAAACTTCCGCCTTACAGTTCTGTCTGTTGCTGGAATAAACATGGTCATGCGCCTGCCATGCGTAAGCGGTTTCTAACATGAACGACTGCTCTCGTGATTGCCGATTCGCTGTGATGCCAGAAAACTGCCAGTACCGGACGGAAGTGAAAAATATCTAGCTTTAACTTAACGTTCTAAGACATGAAATTGGTTTTGAGCCACGAAATACTTCCCTTTGGTTACCTTACTGAATTTGCTGGAACTGGGTCAACACCATTTCTTAGTTTAGTCTTTAGGCCATACATTTTTTACTTCGGTCCGGTAGTGCCAATTTCTCGATCGATATGAAAACTGGAATGTCCAGAAATTTCCAGCTATGTCCTCAGATTCTAAGGTCATTTTACAGTAGCAATTTTGGTGACGGTTTTAATCGCACACTTGATCCAGACGTGAAATCGCTTGGGCATACTGCAGGCGATTTCACGGCGATTCCGTTGCGATTTTACGCACATGCTCTTGTTTACTTGCGGGTTTTTTGGTTAATCTAGCTAACCATGTCGTGGCGGATACCAGCGTGACAAAACGTCTTCAGCAGTTCAGGTTAGGCACGAGGTCGCAGCGGTGAAAATCCGAACTCTGATATAAAAGTAGAGTGCTGCGTCGGCAGTATTGAACGGCTTGTAGATAACCAAAAGTGTTGGGAAACTGCCGGAACTTGTGTGTAGAGAAAGTAACGTTTCGAGCGAAGGCCGTTCGTCTCAGTTTCAGTTTCTGTGCAGACTACACTTAAGTTTCGGCAGTTTCCAATCCTTTTGGTTATCTGCAGGTAGTTTACACAAACGGTTTGAAATTTGCAGCCAAGTTAGCGATAAAAATTACACCAAAATTGATGTCCAAAATCTTGGTGAAATCGCAAGCTTGAAAGGGCCTTCAGAAAGAAATGTAAGCCAGTATCACTATGGAAGTGGATCAGCCGTCCAACTCCCAAGTCTCACAAGACCGAACGACTTGATATTGTCACAACGTGCATGAGTCAGCTTGATGTAATGTCAAAAATGGTGACAAATGAGGTGAATGTTATACACTGTGTTCTGATCTGCACATTGTGTATAACATTCATCTCCAGATGTTTGTGGAAGTTGATCGTCCGGTAGTTTGGAGAGAGACTGTTGGTGGAAATGACTGACGTTCCGACGGCCGGCGGTCATCTTGCCGCTAAGTCATCCGCAAACGTCTAACTATTCTCCCAGGTTCAAACCATTTACTTTATAACATTCATCTCATTAAACTTAGTAGTCGTTATTATCATATCGTGGCAACCCCACATGCTGTACATTTGTCGTATCCACACCTTAGCTCACCACCTGAGTCTCGGTGGCTGAATAGTTAGAGCGTCAGTCTCACAGAGCATCAGAAGAGAATCCCTTCAGAAAGTTTCAAGCTCTTAAGAGATCTAGAAACAAACCTTAAGTCTCTAATGGTACGTCAGTGATCTACGGTTTCTATTGAATTCTGAAACATTGATTAGTTATTCCTCGCCGTCGTTAGCCAACGTTGCTAAAGGCTCTAAACAAAGAATTTTTCATGGAAAATAAATAGACTGAATAAATTTTATATCTCCAGAGTATTTTGCACACCATCGTCGTTCTGTATACAACGCCAGTTAGACCATTTTAACGTCTTCACGACGACTTCAGTTCGAAAAGGGACAAATTTGTCCGAGACCACAGTCGTTTAGAAGACCTAGGGCATTTTACAGGTCATAAAACAAGCGATAAGTGTCAAACACGATGGTCAAATACCCATGGTTTGTTTAAGTGATTAAACTTTAAACGACGTCGTCGCTGAAGTTGACGTCGCAGATCTTTAGGTAGTTATATATACTGGAAACCGAACTTTTCCAACAAATTAGAGCTAGTAAGATAAGATTTTCCCAGACAGAATACGAATATAATAATCCTGTCTGAGCATGAGCATATATATGAGGATAACAGGCAGTTTTTACGAGCAGTGCTTCCAGAAACGATAAGCCATTTGGCATTATACTGCAGCCTAATTTGCTTAACGTTTTTAATCCCAATGTCTTGTGTGCAGTGCACCAGCGCCCTTCTTCAACTTTAATTTTGCATTTTTCGCACGTTTCCTGTTCGAGTTTCGACTTAAAACAAACATTTTTCAAATCTATAAAAAATGTTGAACCAAAAAATTTTTTAAGCAAAAAGACAGGTTAGAAGTGTAAAAAAGCTTATTAAGTTTATCATACTGTTGTTTAAATCGGCAATGAATTGTGCGTACTACACATTTTCAAGTAACAACCAGCTAATAAATAAACTGTTCTAGCTTGTAAAATTTCGCCATACCTCAAGCTGGAATACTTATCAGAGATATTTAGCACATGCATGATGTCGCTTTCTTTTCACAGACAATGCATACAGATAACGAGACCATGGGTACAGAACATGACAATCTCAGTGGTTAACTCCTTTATGACTGCGTGGTTAGTATTCGAACCATACGACTTTAGGATTTTATTCTGGCTAACGCCAGACGATTTTACTCGTCAAGGAGAGAGACCTCATTCGCGAAGGAGTTAATACGACTAGAAAAGTAGATATCGAGAATTCTTTAAAAGTTCTTGATCAATCATAGCTAAGCGCCGGCTTGGCGTAAATATATAATAGTTGTGGTTATCACCATTCCTGATTGGTAATGTCTGCCCACCAGTCGATTTTAACGCTACAGTGACTAAAATGATGAAATACTTTTAGTTTGTTTTAGTAAGAAAATGTTTTGTTCCACTTTTTACAAGTTTTCCCGGATCAAACTTTATAAAATCTTTTCACTGTTTGGTCGTCTTCTTGTTGAGTTCTAGGCTGTACGTGAAGAAACACAATGGCATCACTGAGAAGCAAATTTGAAGAACATTTGACCTGCTCTGTCTGTTTGGAACAACTAAGGGATCCCAAAGTTTTACCTTGCCTTCATTCTTTCTGCCATGAATGTATCGTGAAACTTGCCAGGAATGCAAAGTCAAAGGATATCGCGTGTCCAGAGTGCAGGATGGCTGTAACGGTGAGAGCACAAACATTTGGAATAAGGTTTAGTTTAATTATAATTAATACCTTGGCGAGAGGGAAATTAGTGATTTTTCGAAACCTGAGCGAGAGCTCATGAAACTTCGGGCTATAGGCCCGCGGGACGTTTACAAACTTCACTGAGACCAAAGCCGGTTTTCCACCAGGAGGGATTTTCCTCACGCAGTGGAATTTTTATTAGCCTGTTTTAATTAGTTCCACCTGAGAGCTCGCGAAACAACGAATAGTTTCGCTTTGTGAGAAAAAGTTCGCTTAGTGGACAAGGGGACAACGCGGACACTATGTACAACGTGGACGGAAGTTACGTGTAATTTTGCGTGAAACCCTGAATGGTACACACTAGAAGAATATTCAAATCCTCGTAAAGTTTGATAAAAAGAAATCAATGCAGTGGTAGGTTAGACAAAGCTTAACCCTAAACTCATCTGACTTGAATCTTTGTTTAAGGTTTACTCTAAATTTGATCCTAATGTTGCTTACTGGTATCATATCTTATTCTCCTCTATGACATTTAGTAGCTGCTGCAACTTTGCGAGTAATGTTGCACCGCCTGTCCTGGGCTTTGATCACTGATTTCCCGACTTCTTATAGTACGAGTTTGGCCGAGCAGCAACTGACACGTTCGTCAAGCTCGTAACATCAGAAAAAGTGATTTTTGAGCCCTGGACCGGGAATCAAACCCGCAACTTTAAGCTTCTCCGAATGACTGGTGAATCAGATTAGTGTTCAGTATTTACTATTTCCATCATTATTATCATACCGTGGCTTCCGCTCAGGCAGCACATTGGACGAACCTGCTGGTTAGCTCACCATCTGAGTCTTGGTAGCTCAATGGTCAGAGCGTGTCAACGGTTACCAGAAGGTTACGGGTCCGATTCCTGTCTAGGGTTCAGAAATCGTTTTTCTGAGAGAACGAACGTCCTCTAGTCGTCTGATATCTACCAAGCTCCCACATGAACAAACTTTCTGTTCAGTATTAAGAACAGATTAGTGTTCAACACTTAGTACGATACGAGTTTGTGGTATTATCGTGGCGATCTGATTGCAGTCGATCTTTACGTATAGTTTTATGATCCTTGATAGTTTTTTAACACACTCTTATCAATATTTACTTCATTTACGATTGTCGAATTTATTTTATGGATACGTTCTCAAACTACAATTCTGTTGCAAAAAGAACTGTCTCTTCTTCAGGCAACGGTTCTCAACAGTCCAGAGCTCTTTAGAAAAGACGACACCTCTTCCAAAGAATAGCGCTGCGGAGACAGAGCAGCTGGCCAAGATAACAAAGTAGTACTAGGCGGTGATTTTCGCTGGCTATTTTGACAACCCTGCCAAAGAACAACATGACATGTGCGAAAACATTGTTGATTGCTGCTCTCCTCCAAGAAGAATGCTTAGGAAGCCAGCAAAAAAGGGAATTCTGTCACACTTTTTCTGTAATCTCATAGAACTCGTTTCCCAGCTGAGGGCCATAAATCCAGCCCTAAATATCGAACTCCTTTCTTTGTTAAGACTTGTACACACCAGACACGTAACGCAACGCCGTAACCGTACGTCGTGTCACGTGGAAATTAACGCCATATTATGTTAATGATATCGTTCAAATTGAACGCATCCACGTTGCATCGTTCGCGATTGCAATTTACAACCGTTACGGCGTCGTGTTACGTGTCCAGTATATACCAGTCTTTAGTCCTTCGTTCGTTTCGGTACAATAGATATTACATTTACTTATACAAGATATAAGTAAACAAGCAGACGGTGTGGACAATTCTGCATAAGCATTCGCGTTGATATATCGTTCACCAACAGTCATAATGATCAATGTAAAGTGCATAATCTTAATAGAGATTTGACATTTCGATTATCATTGTCGAAACATCGAATCTCTATTAAACTGATAGCAGTTACTATTGTCGTTTATTTTATTAAAATACTCAGTGGTTCCCGTAACATCTTAAGCCTTCGCTTATTTACATACAATTTTGAAATATTTCATTTGTGATATTTTGTAGTGATTTCATTCTAAAACTGGCCTATCAAAATACCTAAGCTAGTTTCTGGTCAGAGCTACCATGGTATATAGCTTATTTTATTTTACAATTAATTAGGCAAATACAATTCGGATAAAAAGTGAAGAAAGAAACAACGTTAGGGCGTGTTCAAATAAGCCGGCTCAGTCCGGCTAGCCGGGATAACTCACCTTTAGTGAGATCATGCACTTGTCCTTATTATTTTATATGAAAAATCGTTTCGCGTTCATATTGTAAACGAGCCAGCCGGGTTAGGTGCATTCTCACCTTGAGCCAGGTGGGATCTCAGTGAAGTGGGATGAAAATTTGCCATATGAACGCGTCACCTCGCCTGATCGGGATGGGAATATTTTGCCGATTTCTACCTTTATTAGTGTCAGATGTATTTTGCAAGATAGTAGAAGTAAGTTCAATATAATTAGTTCAGACGGATGCTAACAGTCGCACGTATAAATATAATAATCACAGGTGCCGAAACAAACAGCGCCATGCTTGTTTGTTAATTTCTTCCCGGTGAGGTGGGATGAAAACATATTTCTTCCTGGTGAGGTGGGATGAAAACAGCCATTGAACGCAGAAAGAATTTGTCGCACGGAGGTGGGTGGCCCGGGTAGCCGGGCTGGTATGAATAGGCTCTTAAACTGAATTTTTACGAAGGTTATAGGTTTTTCATGATAGTTAATCTTCTGATCATTCTGCCATAATAACTTTTCTTAATATAGGTTGATGATCCACAGAATCTTTCCGACTTACCTTCCAACTTTTTTGTCAACAATCTCTTGGCAACAATGTCATTGACGGATGACGAAACGGCGAAGAAGATTCCCTGTGACAACTGTGACAGCGGGGATGTGGCAGAAACCCGTTGCAAGGACTGCGGAATATTTCTCTGTCATTTCTGCACCGAGTCTCACCGAAGATCTCGGGCAACAAAACTTCATGAGCTTGTGTCCATTGATGAGCTAAAATCAGTTGCCGTTCCAGAGAGTTTTGCTGAGAAAATAAGATGTACCAAACATAAAGAAGAAGTGATCAAGCTTTTCTGTAAAACATGTCGAACGACCATCTGCAGAGACTGTACCATAGTGGACCATCAGCAACATAAGTATGAATTCATAGAGGAGGTCGCTTTCCAAGAAAAACAAAATTTACAAGAGAACATCAATGAAGTAAAACTAAAAAAGGTCCGGTTAGTGCAAGGAATATCGAATCTAAAGAAATTTGATGAAGGTTTGACGGTCAAAAAAAAGTCATTGACCTCAGAAATAAATTATCACTTTGACGAGCTATCGAAGCTTATAGAATCGCGAAAGAGAGAGCTGCTTGAAAAGGCGAATTCACTGATAAGTGTCAAAGAAAAACAGATTTATGCTCAGCTTGAGCAGTTAGAAATGACGTTAGCAAGTTGTGAAAGTAGCATTGAGTTTACAGAACAAGCTTTTGAGCACGGAAACAATGTCCAAATACTAAGTATGGAAAAGTATATTTTGCAATCTTTGGAGAATCTTAAAAGCGTAGAAGACCAAACCCAGCCATGTGTCACAGAACACATAGTGTTCGTAATTCCTTCGTCTTTCGAAGAAACCAGGAATAGGTTGTTCAATTCATACGTGGTTGATGACATTGTAGTTAGCCCAGAAAGTTGCGAAGCGTTCTTCAGCGAGCCACAAACAGAGTTGGAACCAGGAAAACAGTCAACCATAAAAGTTGTTTGTAACGACCAGAACAACAAGAGACTGACATTCGGGGGCCAGTTGATCGAACCAACATTTGCTGGAGTGGAGGTTAGTGATATAACCGTTACTGATAACGAAGATGGGTCATACAACGTTAAGTTTTGTCCTCATCAAGGTGGATTGTTGAAATTTGGGGTGACCATAAATGGACAGCCTGCTCCAGGTTGTTCTTTAACAGAACGTGCGAAGTGGGTGATTAACAGCGCTGTAGGAAAAGGCGAGATAACCAATAATGGACTGACTATGACGGGGGAAGGTCAGGACGGAAATTATTGTTACAGGATCGGTGGGTGTTGCTTTGATTCTGGGGTTCATATGTGGATAGTTCAATGTAGGTTACGTCACCCAATGGCACATTTGTTGTACCAGTTCACGCGACCATTGCCTATCGCACCACGTTATATGGTCGAAGTTGGGGTAATTGATTACGATGATGTCAAAGCAGGTGATGTTTCTAACCCAAAAAGCTTGTGGGTGTATAAACACAGCATGTTTGGAAATCAATCCCTATCTGGAGCAAATATTTCTTTAGAGCTCGACATGGAAAGCAGGAAATTAAAGATTACTTTAAGAAATGATTTTGGGAGAAATTCTGGTCATACTCAAAACTGCCAGTTGACCACCGCTCGAGTAACTCCATACTTTGCCTGTTCATCTCCTCACGTATCTCTAACAATACGGACCGTGCAAAACATGTAAACAACCCACTTTAAAAAGAGTTATGTTTCATAATGTAATATCCAAAATTGTTTAAAATTTCAATATTGTAAAATTATTTGTAAAGCCCCCGTAGCCCCTCCGGCTCGGCCGTCCATGACGCGTTTATGACGTCATAGTTATTCTTTGCATGAGGTGATTGGTTTGGAACCTTCTAATGAGAATTTACCATTAGATATTGAAAATAAAGTTGATTAATAATAGCCAAGCTTCGTGAATTTATTAAAAGAAACAGAAACTGTTCGGTTGTATTTGCGTTACCTGATGCAAACACTCGAAAATTTTAATTGGGTGAACTGTCGAACCCCGAAATAGCAGGAATATATTTGCCCACTCCATAAACTTCGGAAAGACTGCGTTCTGGTTTACTAACTCGAGCTATGATTGGTCGTTGTAAACTTTCAGCCATTCAGAACTCGTGCAGGTTGTCCACATGCTTTCACTCCGACGAAGGGCCTTCTCTCGAAACGTCAGTTTTTCTACACCTAACTTTCGGCAGTTTCCCAACCTTTTTGGTTATCTACATGCATGTTTACAAGGTTTGCATCTAAGAGACAAATTTAACGTGAGAGAAATCTGCTTTATTTCTGGTTAGTTGCCAGTTTTCCTTATTAAGTCAGCTGGGTAAAACTAAAAGAATATTTTTAGGTATTTTCTTTCTAATGCCCATGTTTAATGCTTTTATGCACGTCGTTCAACGCTGACTACGCAGCACTCATTGCTTTCATATCTACGTCGTTATGCTTTGCTTTTTGTAAAAAATGTGCCAAAATGTTTGATGCCAGTGTTCGAAATTCTCAAAAAGATCAATGTGCACTCCGTGCATGTACCCTAAAAAGTTTACTGCACTAGCAGAGTTCAACAGGCACAACATAAAATAAGTTCACTCACGTTCTTAATTCAGTCCTCTGAATTACAAAGAAACACATGACACCTGGCTCTTTGCACTAACTACGGAGTCTTACCGAATGTGCATGCGTGTCGGGGAAAAGAAACGGCAAGGCAAGGATGATCGAAGCAAAACACAAAGCAGGAAGTATGGACGCGATGAGAAAATTTCTTGCGTTAAAGAATAGTTTGTTTTGGATAAGTTAGCAATTTAGTGAATAACAAGTCTTACAATAATTATTTATTACTTAAAGCTCCAAAACATCTGAATTATTGCCATGAAATACATGTACACTGTGCAACAAAACTGAAAAAAACTATGTGCAAGGCACAAAATCGACGTGCACGGTGCATGTGTGCACCCGAGAATTCCGAACACTAGATGGGGGATATTTTCGGAGAACACCCTGTATAAATTTGGCAAGCTTATTGTCTGAAGACGAAAGTGACCTGTAGGAGAATTGTAAAGGCCAAAATTTATTATTTGAACAGTTCTTTAAAGTAAGAGTTTATTCCGAGCTTATTTTTTCATACCGACTGAAAGGCCAATATTGGCTTAGTATATCTGATTTATTATAGTATCTCTCAGTAGTTTTCCTCACCAGGATTTTTATTTCACCTTTATCCTTTTCTTGTTCCCCTATATTTGTAAGATATGTCTGTACGTTATTTCATGTTATCAATTGACCACTCCAGAACCCCAGAAGGACTGGTTTCTGGGTAGCAAGCGCGAGCTATGATTGGTTGATGATTGCATTTGCAAACTGTCATCCCATGACAGCTCGGTTGCGTAACCCAGACCCCAGTCTTTAAATTAAAGAGCTTCTGAAGTGGTCAATTTCTGTTCTTTTTGTGTTAATACAATTGATTAGCATCTTATCGAACTTGTTAGTAACTATAAACATTTAGACTCATTCCTGCTACGTTCTGTGAAGATATTTCAACTAGTTCAGCAATAATGAGCTATCAAATAAGAACATGTAAATATGTCTTTGCTTTTGTTATACGCTTTTCGCCCAGTTTCCCTCACTCGTAAAGTTTCAATTTGAAGTAAAAGCCTCTGCTACACAATTCAAAATACAAGGAAGGCAACTTCCTGTGTTTTTTAGTTTTATTTGAGTATTTACCACGTAGACAGTTATATTCAGAGCCACTGCTTTACACAAATGTTTTCATTAAGGTTTTCACTGAGTACATAAAGAAAAATATATGTCTGGAAAATCGCATTTGACACTTAGGTGGCTGAACACAGTTATGTAGGCCGCCATGCTTCTCTTTGACATAACTCTGGAATGTTCTAAGTTTGGCAGAGAAGGAAAAGAATAACGGGAGTTTAAGCTGGAGAGGTAGTTTCCTGTCCAAGTACTGCCCGCATCTCCTGGAAGAGGCCGCGTAATTTGTCCATTGTTGCTTTGTGTCCATTATTCAGACTTTAGGAAGCTCAGGATCAGGACTATGCGCCGTTTTTTCTTTAGTTTGCTGTTTTAATCAGAACAAATCAACGTTCTAAGACGAAATCAAAAGTTGCTGTTTTTCAATATTAACTTAAAAAAGCGTGTCGTTGTTTTTTGGTGGTTGGAGCTGCAGTAACCACTGACCTTTAACAAGTCTCCCCCATGTCCCGCACATCAATTTCCCGCTTTAAATTGGTATCGAAAGGCGGCTCAACCTCGATCCCAGGCTCTCTCCCTTCTCGTCCCCTGTCGTCGAGAAAGAGACAAAAAGAGAGACCCTGGTTGCAGCTGGTCACTTGACTACATTGCTTCAACATTACCGCAGGGAAGGCGGGTTTCCGAAGCTGTTTTGTCAAAGCGAACAAAATTACTTGCATTACCACCCCACTTTGTCAGTATCGAGTGGGATCTGGGTACGAGAATCGTTTCGACATTAGCGTTGGCAAGTGGCGACTCAACAGCGCTTTAACCTCTCACCCGGGCACATGCTAGATTTTGTCTCAGCTACAATTTAAAAGCTTTGTCTTCACCACTACGTTTTTTTAACCACCCAGAATTTGGGCTGTAAGGTGACCAGCTCGAACCAGGGTCTCTCTCCCGACGACAAGGGAGCAGAAGAGAGAAAGCCTGAGATCAAGGTTGAAGGGGGCTGTGATATTCTGAATACGTTCATACAGAAGTAATAGAAATGGACCACCCGCCCGCACGCCATTCTCAAGAAGGGTGGACAGGAAACTAAAGTTTGAATTGGAGTGGCCTAAACGAAGGTTATAAAAGATAAAATTTATTTAAACATTGAACAACTGAAGAACAAATGTGAATTTGATATTCCAGTAACTTAACCAATAACAAAACTGAATGTTTGAGCAAACATAATAACAAAATAGAATTGTCAACCGTCTGTTATTATTGTCGCTGCAAACACTTCTACTGTTGTAACACGTCCAGGACGGCGAAGCGAAATTTCAAAGCTGGGAGGGGAACTTAAAATGTATAGGGAGGTCGGCGGGCGCCTTTTCTGGTGAAAATGTTGAAATATAATTTCTAGAATCATGTATTTCAACAACTAAAATCAAAATTATATGACGGAAAAGAAAAGATTTTAATCTTTCGGCAGTAAAATTACTGCTGTAGGACATTGGGGCACGTGCCACCAGTGCGCCATTGCTAGGTGACCCCCATTGCAAATTTTGAAACTGTAAATTTTGAGTTTATGATTGATCTGCTCGCCACTGACAAATCACGATATTTTGCGCGACCGCGCCCATTAATTGTTAAATATTTCACGTACAATGAACATAATAACTAAAATTGTTATCTAAAAATTAACTGAAAATCGACATGAATATTGTAGCAGTTGGTGTACATTTGCATTGCTGGCTCAGTTGAGAAATTTAAAAGTCCAACATGGCGACCTTTTTGGCATCTTCCAGTCCGCCTACCTCGCCACGTCGTTTGGCCAGTTTGTCAAGAAAAGGTATGCAGCTGATCGTGTCTTTTGAGCATTGACTAAGGAATAATGTATATATAAATTTTAAAAATCGATTTTCAGTATATATATATACATATATGTATGTAACAAGTTTTTGTCTAACTTTACCAGACAAAACCTTTGTTTCTCAACTTAATAGACTTAAAATACACTTTTAACAATAATAAAATGGTATAGACGATTTGATGCACCTTCTAACCCTGGGAGTTTGATGAAAAGACTCTGTGCTTATATATATAATTTGGTTCAGAATTTTTTTCAACTGGTATACATATACATATGTATATATCTATGTATATATTTGTTTTCATGAAACGCTTTGAGGTTCTTGGGATGCCGAGGAAGATGCACAGAACCTGTTCCAAAAACACTCAGTTGAAGAAATAAGGGAATTAGAAAAAAGAGCGAGGTATGTGAAATTATGACAGTTGACTTAGCAATAAATGATATCAACACATTGAGAAAAACACTGAGGAACTAGAGGCCTAGGGATTTTTCAGAATAGAATCTGGAGAATTCAGGATAAACCAGAAGGTTTTGGCTAAATTTAGAAGTGAAATGTTAAATCCTTCCAGCTGAAAAATGTTTTTGTTTTCTGTTCAGAATTTAACTGTAGTAGTCCAAAGGAGAGGGACTGGAAAGCGGAACAAAAAGTAATATCCTTGTTTGGCAAGTCCAACATTTTCAAAGTGATGCTGCTTGAGCCATGTCTTGTAATGAATTAAAGAGCTCAGGATAGAACACTATGGAGCAGCATCATTCTGAAAAACAGCAAAGATGCACATAACATTTATTAAAATAAAATAATTTATTATGTTTCATTCCCACACTTCCATATTTCTTTGTAGATGTTGTAATATGGCAATAACATCAGATTTTAATAAAACTAATTCTACATGTATTGTTGTTGTATTAAATGATGTTGTACCTGGTTTTCTTTGCTGGGCTCTTAGTTAATGCTATCTGATACAGTAGGCCCAGATGTTAATGTGTACCATTCTACAGCCATATTTAAATGAAATTTGATATTTACCACAAAAACCAGGTGACTGGGGATATAGTTGGTGTCCTGAACAGTTTGGTGCTATACAGTATAGCATTTGTCCATTTTTGGACATACACTGTAGGTACAGTAAGTAGTTATTACAATCTATCAAAAGGTTAATTGTGTTTTCTTTTAAAATAACATGTTTTGCTTAGAGGTGATATTGAAAGGAAAAAAGAAGAGTTGCGTCTCATGGTTGGGTAAGTGAAACATACACATTGGTCACAAAATGAATCACCAGGACTCACATTGATCACAGATTTTTTGTGTATTATATACTGTACATAATTTATCTGAAGTGATTATCCTGTATAAATATTCCTTTACAATATTTAAACTTGGGACAAACTGGTGAGCAATGACTTGCTGGACAGGAAGTTTTTGGGTGTCAATAAACCTTCAGTCAGATGTTGTTAGTTAATTTGTTGTTTGAGTTGGCAGTTTGATACTGTTAAAGTTGAAAAAAATATTATTGTCAAATAAAAACAAATTAACTAACAGCAACATTTGATGGAAGATTTACTGACAGCTTGCAGTCCAGCTAGTCATTGCCCACTGGCTCTTCCCAGGTTTAAATACTGTAAGTAACCTTGCTTTGTCATCTAAGTTCTCAATGGTTAGAGTGTCTGGCTAGTATTCAGAAGGTTGCAAGTACAAGTCTTGTCTGGAGTTTTTGCCATTCCACAGTTTGATCAGCAAAATTTTCTAAAAAAGACTTTAACATTTATTATTAAACTGTAATCTCAAATCACAAATTATCCTATAACTACAGTAATGTTACTGTTGTACTTACTATAGTCACTGTTTTAATTTTAATTCAAGTGAAAGATACAGGGATTTGATAGATGCAGCTGACACTATTGGTGACATGAAAAATTCTTCTAACAAGGTACAGTACTTTAATAAAATATGTGGCAATTAAAAAATATGCAACAAAACTAACTGCTTCTTAGATCTTGGACCTGTACGAATTCTGTGCATGGTTAAATCAAATATCTATGTGCGGTACAACCACAAAATGTACAGTGAATAGATTGCAAGCAGTCAAGACAGGATGTCACCAGACAATGAATCACTGGTTTGTCATTGTGCAATGAAGTTCTGTGTACACTAGGGGAAAGCTACATGTAATTAGTGTAATTTATAAATTTACCTCATGTGCCCAAAAAATTGCACTTCTTGTTATATCTTGTTTTTCTGCTTTTTAACTTTATAGATAACCATGTCATTTTTTCCCTGTCAAATGTGTTAGCCAATGTCTGTATTGTACATGTTCACATATTACTTACTACCTGTATGTATTGCCATATTATAACCTCAATTAATTCTGATTCATTGTCCAGAAGTTTCCTTTTGGTGTCTGAGTAAAATTGTCTTCCTTGGCCAGGGTAATTTATTGCATGATAAAACACCAATTTATGTGGACAGAAATCAGTAAATTTTGTTTAGTGCTGACAGCTGCCTGTCAGAGCACAGACAGGTACCCTGTCCTCTGCTATGAATTGCCTGTTATACAGTATTTGTAAAGTTACGTAGTATTGCTGTAGTTGTAAAGTTAGTTGTAAAGTACTGGTGATGACATAGTAATGGAAGACCTACAGTATACTTACAGTATGTATTTATTATAAACAGAAAGAAGTTACATAATATTTTATAAACATCAATTTCGACCTGTTTTAGTTGTCTTGTTGTAAATGTTTATCAATTAATATACCATGTACTACCATATATTGTTACATTGCAGGTGAACAATACAATCAAAGCAATTCAGGGTCAGTGTAAACAGCTTTACCAAACCCACCAATCACGAGGTGTTTCTGGGCAGATTACACCCCCATCCACGTAAGTAGTATGTGCATGAGTAAGATTACTCTTAAGTCCCAAATAACCACATCTTATTTACATGTACAGTAGTTGCAGAAAGTCTTTATTTGGTATTATATGGAATAATACAACCTACCTGTACTGTTCATGTATATTACAATTTTAAAATTTATGCCTCACTATGTACAATTTTAAAATTGAGCACTGTTTTTTATTAGTTCATGACACGTACTACATATGTTTCTGCACATGAAAGCAGGAAGTCAAATGTCCTTTCTCCAAGATTTTAACTCCCTCAGTAAATCAAAGCCAGAAATATTGCATTTTGCTCCAATGGAAGATGAGATTTATTGAAATTCACTGTTGCAACAGCTGTACAATTACATGTGCAGTAAGATAAAGAAAATAAAGCTAGGCCAAGAATGTTTTCATGAAAGGTCAACCAACCCAAAGATGTTCAGGATTGTAGTATGCCACTGGGTGCACCAAGCAGCAATTTTTACTATAGTCTGGATTCACACTGTACCAGATTTGCTGGATAGTGAAAGAAAATTGGGTCAGACTAGAAACCAGAACAACAAGAAAAAATTGTTAATTTTAATGAAAAATGAAGAAGTGTTCTGTTCACAATTGTATACACCCACATTAAAATATATATTTTTCCACTCTGAACTAATATTCTCTCCCATACTATTATTAATTGCTGCAGTAGATGTTTCCTACTTGTACTATTAAGGCTAATTTCCATGAATGAAAAAACTTCTTGCATAATGCCTTTGGTTGTGAAAAACTCTTAAAATTTCTTGTGTTTGATCTATTATTATGTCTGAATAGTTTTTTAGGAACAATTTCGACAGAAAATTTTCTTGTTGAAAATTTGGCTTTATTTAGCCCTTTATGATTTTTTTGAATTTGTCAAGTACTTTCTAGATGAATTCTGAAGTACACAGATACATGTACGCAGTGTGTTCTTGGTGTGTGATTTGGCTACAGTACAAGTACATACAAATTTCATAGCTGTGTTTGAATAATTTCTGCAAGGCCAAAAACAAAATTGCATGGTAATTTGAAGAAATTGATGGCCACATGATATCTTAATTTGTTTGAATTCAAACAGGAATCAGTCCAAATCAAGGTTCTATTCAGTTGCATCACAAATGAAACTCCTTGTGGACACCCCAGAAAAGGTAATTTGTGTAGAAAAGTATTTCTTGAATATTGAAGGGGCAATCACTCAAAACTGACAGAGCTGATATCCTTATGTGTTCATATGAGCTATGCATCAAAGTTATCACAATACAGTCTGGCATGTACTATTCACATACTATTCAATGACATGTTCAATAATATAACACTAGACTATACAGTACATATATTTATGTACCTGTCAGCTAATGTTTAACTTTTTAGTGCAATGTACTTGTACCGTATGTGTCTTTTACAACTAGTTACACAGTGACTGTAACAAATTATCTGTATGCTTCTGACGACAATTATTTTGTCTGCTTTAAAAGTAATATAATAAAGTGATACATGTATGTATACTTTAATGTTACATACTCTACATTTGGGTTTGTTGTTTTTCTTGCGTTTAGATTTGTTTGCCAAACATTGATCACTGATCTGTGCATTATGCCTTCAGTGCATGTTATCTTAAAAGTTACAGTAACCTTTTAATGCTCAGGGCTCATCCCTGTGATGAGTAATATTGTCTGGCATTAGCTACAGTAAAATACCAGAGTGCACTCTTGCCCCTTAATGGGTTAAGTTCTTATGGGAGTACAGAAGTGCTGTTTTGTTTTGGTAATCAAAACCTGCTTCATTATTATGATAAGGCTGTGGGCTATCACTGTGAACCTTTTCTGCAGGTCATACTGTATAAGCATTAATGCCATTGATTCTGATATTTAAACCTTATAGTACCCATACATCAGATATCTGTTGATCAGATAAATTGATCACTACAATAAACCACAAAAAGACTGAGCTCTTGGTAACGTGCATGAGTTGTAACTGGTGGGACTTTTACAAATACCAATCATAGCTTGTGCTATAAGCTACCCAGAACCCATTCTTTCTGGGGTTTCTTTAGCAGTCAACTGTAAGTATGGGTTGCCTTTGAGCTCTCTTGACAGAAATTTTGAGTAAGCTGTTGTAATTTGGGACTCAAAATATTTTGACTTTTTATCATATCAGGTCTGGAATGCTTTGGAGCATCATGAATATCTAAAAGCAGCCCAACTTTATTTGTTGGCTCAGAATATTGTGAGCAGTCTACACATTGATACAGGATCCAATGCTCCTTCCAAGCTGTTGGTGAGTTGCCCAGTTCTCAGTGAGGTTTATGATCAAATTGTAAAAGCCTTGATTCATACAGTAAATTGTTTAAAGGATTGTGTCTATGGGGTTGGGTAAATTTTGAAATTACAAAGTCCTAAGGTGCTAAGTTGGACGAGGATACAATACAGTGTATTGTACAGAGGTGCAGCTGGGGTTTTATGGTGCACTGTACATTGAGGAGGGCAACGGCTGCTACTTTATGTATTACTATATGTTGTATTAGAAATTTACATTATGTCAGTTTGATTAATTCTTTCCTGTCTGAGGACTTTCCCCTGGACAAGTAAAATCGTCTGGCAATAGCCAGAGTCAAATACTAATTTCTCCATAGGTCACTGGGGACCTATACAGACAGGAAGGAGTTAATACACATGTTTATTATATTCTTTACTGTAGAAGAGATCTTCCTTTAGAAGACCCATGCTATCCCACTAGCTATAAGGCAAAAAACTCAGGCTTGAGTAACTGAATTCCTGGTGGTCTGAACTACTATAGTATTTAAATTTCAAGGCATAATTTTGTACTTTTGTTCTTTGTTCTGTCTTCATTTTTGCTTTGTTTTTTCTTAGTTTGTTCTTTTATTTTTTGATGTCTGATATATCAGACACTATGTGTTAAAAAGGTCAAGACTTGTTCTAAAGGGAAGATTTCTTCTAACAAGTAATAAGTGTATCAATCCAACATACAGTGTAACTATAGCATTCTCGTACAAAACTGTCAGTAAGGTGGAATAATACATTATCTCATGGTTTCTCTCTGTAGGCATCATTTCCCATTCTTCCTCGTCAGTGGTCTTCCATTAGTCACTTTAAAGACTCAATTTTACAGGTGCGGCTCATCCAGGCAAAATGGACTACTATATTGTTAGTGGACAGATGCAGTGATGGTGAAAATTCTCCTTTTTCATCAAACAAATACAGTATCCAGAAACCCCAGAAGGACTGGGTTCTGAGTAGCCAGCACGACATATGATTGGTCGTTGTAAACCTTCAGCCAATCACAGCTCGAGCAGGCTACCCAGAGTCCAGTCTTTCCGGGGTTTTTGTGTAGTGGTCAATTCCTTCTGATCATTTAAAGGAACTGAGTACTACTAACTCTTTCCTGTCCGAGGACTTTCCCCTTGACGAGTAAAATCGTCTGGCGTTAGCCAGAGTAAAATGCTAAAGTCTCCATGGGTCACTAAGGACCTATACGGACAGGAAGGAGTTAAGTCAGTGGACTCTTGTAATTTTAAACATGTACAGTCAAGGAAGAGGTATGGCCATGTAATGTTTGCCTGAAGTTTTGATTGTTGTCTTTCCCTTTTATAATTACAATTGTTTTCGTTTTTCAATGGAAATTCTGGTAAACACAGTGTATCGTATGGAAATCCACGTGTTTGCATTTACTGTAAATCATATGAACACAAGTCATGTGAATGTAGAGTAGTCTGATGGCCATGGAAAGAAGAAAATTGTTTTTAGTTAGATATAAACTAACGATAACTCCGAAAACTGGAAACATTAAAAATAAGATTGTTTTTAAATATTGGGATTACCGTTATTTTGTATTCCTAGAAGAACAACACAAGCACTTTCGGGATATTGCTCTTCAGTATGTAATAAACTTTAACTGGAATGTTAAAAAACATGTGTGTGCATGTGAACGAACGGTCGTCGAGTTGTGTTCTCAGAATAACGATTTCTGAGCTCCATACGCAAGTAGAACCTGCAAGCTTGTGATGACGTGTGAGGCACTCTAACCACTGAGCTACCAAGACTCAGATGGAGAGCTTAGGGGCAAGTTAAACCTGATTTCCCCAACAGCGGAACTTTAAGCGGGCATTGACTTTTTCTTGCTTCTCATTGGCTCTCGGGATCCAAAAAATTCCCGAGAGCCAATCAGAAACAAGAAAAAAGCAATACGCGTGGAAAATCCCGCTTGTGGAAATCAGGCTTTCGTCGTTTGTTAAAAAAGTGCTGCATGGGCAGTTTTAGACGATTTAAGCATAATTTCCACTAGGCGGAATTTTCCGCACGTATTGCCTTTTTCCTGTTTCTCACTGGCTTTCTGGAATTTGTGCGCTCCCAAGAACCAATAAGACAAAACAGAAAAGCAGTACACGCGGAAATTCCGCTTAATAGAAACTAGGCTTTAGAAATCATATGTTACAAAAGTGCTGCGTCGCCAGTATTGAACGACTAGTAGAAAACCAAAAGGGTGGGAAACTACCGGAATTTAAGTTTAGAAAAAGTGGCGTTTCGAGCCAAGGCCCTTCGTCGTAGTAAACTGCCGGAACGTAGGTCCAGGAAAACTGACGTAGGCCCTTCGTCAGAGTGAAATGTGACGAAGGGCCTTCGCTCGAAACCTCTGTTTTTCTAGACCTAAGTTTCAACAGTTTCCCTATGCTTTTGGTTTTCTAGTGGAAGTCATATGTCATATGTGTTGCCTATGTCGAAGCCACGATACGAAATGAAAAGTTCAACATTCAGGGAATGACCTGAATGTTAAACGTAAATGTGTGTATAAGGGAGCTTGGTGACGTTACAGGCGACATATGAAATGTCGTCAAACTCATGTTCCCAGAAAAACAATTCTCAAAAAAAAAAAAAAAACGTTTTTCTAAGAACATGAGCTTGACGACCGTTCTCATGTCGTCTGTAATAAACCTTAACCAGCTGTTAAATTATACACGTGAATGCTGGAAGCAGGGATGCATGTTACATTTTTTCCATATTTCTTGATTAGATTTCTTAGATTTCTTAGGTTTCTTAGATTTCTTAGATTTCTTGTCATAGATTTCTTGTAATATGTATTGGGTGCATATGTGCGTGTGTATTGGCTGCACAGGAGCAGTGAGAAGGAGGAATAACCAGAGCAACTTCCCTGGGGTCCCGGAAACGTGTGCTTTGGGCCAGGATTACTGAAAAGCAAGTCTATAAGTGGCAGAATGGGGTGTGTAAGGACCAATGGCTTTTATTTGCTGCAGGGCTTGTCATAGCACACAAGGGTTCCGTGGTTGGGCAGCAGGGATATCCATTTTTTGACTGATCTTTTTAATTCTTTGTTGCAGGGAAGTAGAGAGTTACTTAGGGACTACACACAATCTGAACAGGTATATAGAATAAGGAATGAATATAAAGATCTTTCTGTGTTTCTCTTGGGTTTCTCAACCAGTTACAGTTTAATGTACTTGGTGCTGCAATTGACGTTATGTTTCCACAATAATCATAATCATTAATAAACAGGGATAATTAAAATTTATGTAATGCAGCACTAATTGACACGTAAATATGATCTAATGTGCTTTACAATTAACGTAAAACTACTCTCAAGTTTATCCAAACTACTGTATACCAGGTGATCTGAGCGCGAGCAAAAGGCCTGGCACTGGCAACACAAAAATCCAGTTTCGTATCTTTAATCAGTTGTAACGTTCCGTGTGCTTCGTGAAACTGTTTAAAAATTTGTTTTAGTGTTCACTAAAGGGAACGATATTTCCATGATGAATTTAAGAACAGAATCTGGTATAATTCGTGAGATATTGACTAACTTAAATTGGAAATGGATTGCTACTTCACGATTAGTCCCAGTCCACTTTTGTGGTTCCAGATCACCTGGTATCCATGGCAATGAGAATTACATAAAAATTTAAACTGTTCTCTTTTCAGACTGTGTCAGAATGTTTGTGTGCAATAATGTTCTTGGAGGATAGTTCCCCTCGTCAAGTGTTCAACGAATTCCTGCTTGCACGTCAAGTATGTGGCTATACAATACTGTTTATTTAACATGCCCTAATGGACAATTTGATTTGGACAGCACTTATTACGTAAATTTTGGATAAAGTCAGCACTTTAGTTGTCAAAATCCTAAATGGTATACCCAAGGAGCATATTCAAGGTGGCAAAATTTGACCAAAAGAAAACCAATGAAGCTATATTTTAGTGAAAGCCTAACCCTGGATGTATCCTGACCTGCCTTTTTCTTTTTTGTTTACCCTAATTCTAAACCCGTTGTTGCGCGCTGGCTTCAGATCTCATCCTAGCCCATGCTATTTAGGAATTTTCGCAACGTTGCGCGCAATATTGCACCGTGTGTCCCGCATCTCAAGTCTGTTTGAACTTGGAAAAACGCGGATGTTAAGAAAATAGAACAGTTGAACGTGAAACCACGTGATTTATCGAAAGTAAAATTGTCGTCACGGTGCATTTTGTTGAGATTTGGTTGAGCCAGAATAACAGAAAATAGCAAAAGGGTTGGGAAACTGTCGAAACTTGGGTATAGTAAAACTGAAGTTTCGAGCGAAGGCGCTTTGTTGCTCGAAATGTCAGTTTTATCTGTACCTAACTAAGTGCAACCAGGAATTTTGGGGGGCAGGGGTCGGAGAGTAGTAGGAAGGCATCGTCAAGACAATTTTTACTATTTCAAAGGCAGCAGATCCACGTAGCTTTCCGAAATGCGGGTAAATTATTGTTACTAACATCTCACACATTAGATGTCCCACAAATAGGGCAGGGGGTCGGAGAGTAGTAGGAAGGCAACGTCAAGACAATTTTCACTATTTCAAAGGCAGCAGATCCACGTAGCTTTCCGAGATGCGGGTAAATTACTGTTACTAACATCTCACACATTAATGTCCCACAAAAAGGTCAGGGGGTCGCGGCCCTCTCGCTCTCTAGTTCCGGCAGTTTCTCAACCCGTTTAGTTTTCTGCAAAGTCGTTCTAAACTGCCTACGCAACACTCTACTTTTATAACAGAAAATACTTTTAGTTTATTATTTTTATCAAGAAATTAAGAGGTTATCTATTTTTCTCTTGACCAGGTCTCCTTGCAGGAACTCTTTCATCCAAGTCAACAAGGTTTGTTTATTCTGACTTATGATTATTCTGGAAATTTACCAAGTACTTAAGTAATGTTATCCAGTTGGCGAAAATATGGTGCCTAGTAAAAAAAACCAAGCATTCGTTGAGAAAGAAGATAGGTGGAGAGATTGAATACATTTTATTGCTTATAGCTGTAGAGGATGCAATGTCCAACCATTCTGTGTTTTTGTCCCATCGTTCGATTCCTATAAAGAGCAATACACCTGTTAAAGATACAAATTAGACTATAAAGAAACCATGACCAGCCGATAAGTTTAAGTGATACATTCAGGACAGATTTTACATCCTGTAAGTGTATTTGCTATGGTCAAATTTGTGTGAATAAATCTTGATAGGCTATCTTCTCTGATAATGTCAGCCATCCTTTTCAAGTTTGTTGTCTCTTGTTTGTAAAGTCAATTTTTTTAAAGATAACTTTGAAATTGAGACGAAATCTGCAATAGATAATTTATCGAATACATATAGAAATTGGGCCTTTGGGTAAAATGTCATGGTCCGTGTCAGTCTGTAAACAATAGTTCAGGCTGATGGTGATTTTATCATGATAGTTGCGAAAAAATATCGTGATATGTATGCATATATTTTTACCGTGGGACTGTAACTTAACGAAATGCTTTCTCTTATCGTAGCGACAGGAATTAAATCTCAGCTTTGCGAAGTTGTAAGACTGGTCATGTCGAGTCTCTATCAAGTGTTTATTTTGTTCTGTGGTGAAGATGCCAGGGACACTGAACCGACAGGTAACTATCTGAAACCCCTCCCTTCAACTTTTCCTGCTTGGCTTTAAGAACATACGTACTGTATCTGCAAATAGGGACCTCAAGGCTGGCGGTGTCAACTTCAACGAAGACATCTTTTAAACAAAAGAATTCTTACCGCGAGGATTTTCGCGTCTCCAGGGCCACGTTAGGTAGAGGAGAGATTAAGTTTTTGTTTTAGACTGACCTGCGGGTCTGCAGTCGTTTCAGAAGAACTGGAATGTTGTGGAAGTCATAAAACAAGCTAAAATATAAAATACAGAAGTAAGTTAATCATGATATAGAAATAGCGTGCTGCATAGGAATTTTTGAATGGCGTGTACGCGACCAAAGAATTTTGTTTGCAAACGAGGCGAGTGATGCTACTTTAGATGTACATAAAGGAATATTTAAACTGGCGGCCATTATGTATACGGTCTATATCTTGGTCAGTGCCAAAACCTGTTGATGCTATTTACTTCTCCCACTAACGTTGTTTCCTTCGCATTCGTTAACTAGAAAAAGTATCACTTCTGTTCGACATGGTTGGCAAGATTACTTCAAGGACTGATAGCTCGACTTTTGAAGGAGAATGTAAGTTTTGCCCTGGTTAACAATTAGAAAATGAATAGATATTTCTGGTGTTGCCTCAGTGTTTGTCAATAGTAAATCGATAAAATTTGGGTGGCTAGCTAGCTACTGTAAATCTCTTGCAGCTTTACCCATTGTTTACAAACATTTCTTATGTCTTGCCAACTGTTCATTATCAATAACAAAAGAACTCTTTGTTTCCATAACCAGTAGGTCTCTGGTTGGCCAATTAAAAACGATAGATGATTTCATCTTGTATATTGCTATTCATAAATCTCAGCCATTTTACCTTGGTTATATACCTTTGAGTATACTCTGTACTGTTTATACATCTCTATTAATAACAAAAAAAACGAGTCAATGGTGAAATAAGAAACGTTATTTATCTGTCAATCAGGAGTTGTTCCTTTAAGTTATCGTGCTAGGTGTGTCCCAAATGTGTGCTATTGCACCCAGGATTTGCAGGTGAAAAAACGCTGCAGTGTCATGCGGCCTTCATATATCTTGTTTAGATGCGTGCATGGGCCATTTCAGGAGCATAGGACAGTAGACCTCAGTGAACACCTGCCGTCTGTAATGCATATTTCTTTCCCAAGAGATCCCTGACCATGAGAGATTCTGTTCATAGTATACTCACTTTTGACTCTTTAAGGGATTTCTTTTTCTTTTGATGAACAAAACTGATCCGAAAGTACAATGAAGTGGAATTTTATGACAAAAAAATCAGTTTTGTGCAATTTCAAATGCGTAATATTTTACCGAAGGTCTCTGAAGCTATACTACACCATCATTGCGATTGATCCTTTACACTTTCTTTTTGCAGTACTAAAGCAACTGTTTGGTCAGGACTTTGATTTGGCTTTGCTGAGGCATCTTCCAGCTTCGGTTGTAGGTAACGCCATTTTACATGTTTGATGGTATGAAATTAACCGGTTTTATCAACATCGTCGTTCCCAGGTCCACGTCATTAAATCGGACATCGAAAGTCCTGGTAAAAGACAAGGAATATTAACCAGGTTCTGGGACATGCGCACTGATGATGTGGTATTTAATCAGTTAAAGGTACTTTAGTAGAGTTTCAAAGTAAACTTTTGCCTGAAGTATTAAGGCTTATCGGTTGAATTCAAGTAAACTGCTCCTACGCCTCATCTCAGATCAACACCCAGGTCAGGTGTGCAACCAAGATTTCTGAATGGGTGGGGGCAATGACAAAAACTTTTTCAGTTATGAGCCTCGAAAACGCTCCGAAAATGCATTTCCTGGGCATAGTGTTGCCAAAAAAGGTAGGGATTTTCTCGCAAAAAATGCAATATTTTGTCAGAAATAAAGAATTTGTCCCACCAAATTTGGCAAGGGGAGTATTTGTTCCATTCCCTTCCTCGATAGCGCGACTGCACCAGGTCTTCAACTCTCCGACCGAACTGGGTGCCTATGAGGAACTTTTGCAACTTAAAGAAATATTCGACATTTCGGCCCAATATCGGTACGTTAACGTAGATAAGTCATTTTTTAGTGTACATCTAGAGAGAACTGGCATAACGTAGCACATTTTATTTGATTTCGTTTAGGATTTCGACCTCGACTGCGTGGTCTTTCCTCACATATTAATTCGGAGTACATTAAAAACAATTGCAAAACTTGGTTTGAAAAGTACGTTGGTTTCTTGTTTATTCTTGTTTTTTTCCAATGAAACTTGGATTATATAATAAACGCCTTAAATAGGGCGCGAAAACCTCCGATGATATATATCGTCCTTGCCCTTGGTTAAGATATGTTTCGAGAGATGATTGTATCAGGAATGAGTGTATCTGTTCAGACCCGTTCTATTCACTCCTTGATTACTGTTTGTTAATTAATTATGAAAATTATCGATGTTAAGTGTTTACTATGTAGTTTGAGCTCTTGAAGTATCTTAAACCGGTTGTATGTTTACTTGCTGTTTCATCTCGCTTTCACAATGATTCGAAATTTGCACGGCTAGACGAAATTCGGCTCCAGCGTATCTAACTCGCCCCAGGTATTTGTGTAGCCCTGAAGTTAAAACCTCTTTGAATTTAAACTCTCAGGATTTACCTCGGCTGTATTTCATTTTAAGATGTGCCGAAGACGTTAAAAAAGGAATGGACAATTTTTTGAAGTACGTTGGAACTCTTAAAGGGCTTGCTTCTATTCGTGACGCGGTATGGGAGTTGATAAATCCAGTAAGTTTAAATAACACGAAATTTAAACAGAATGTCAGTTCTTAACGTGCCTCTGGATGTATTTTCCTTAGTTTTTGTCGCAAAATGTTATGTGGAATACGTGTTCATGTTTGTATCGCCATTTCTACCAAACAAGATGAATAGGAAACCTTGGACTCCACTGTTACCAAAATTCGTTCAGCGGTCACTCACAACTTATAGATAAGCACGAGATTACACAACGGTGTCTTCAAATCGTGATGTCAAAGCCTCTACGTTATCAGAAATAGAACAACAGAGAACACCTTGAAGGCAATGGGTACGAGTAGCGGCTGGGGAATAGCTGCCCCCTCTTAGCAAATTTCGAAGGCACATTTTGGATAAACATACCCATAGAGCTGTCGTCTACCCGAGAGATTTCAGGGAGGTCGAATTGTGGGCACATTGGTATGCATACTCCCCTATCATACCGAGACCTACAACGCCACTAGTATAAGAGATGGAGGTAAATGTACACGCGACAGAAATAGGAGTCACCATAAAGGGATGGGCATACGGGGCAAAGATATTAAGAAACGTACTTGGGTTAGGAGATGGGATTAGGAGATGTACGTAGGAGATGGATCAGGCGGGGTAGAGATGCTGAAGTGGAAAGAAACTGAAGTAGCCCTTGCTGTCACTGTCGTTTTCTTCATAGAATCTGGATAACACAAGCAGCACTTATCAGAACACGGTAGTGAAGCAATGGGAGGAGGTTACTTCGAATTGTTTAGGACATGAGATGTCCTTGTGGCACGAATTGTTCCGAGACGAGTTTGTTGCTCGATCAAAGGTAAATGGAAAAAATACACAAAGCGAGGATTCGCGGTTGTTGTTGTAATATTTTGCCGAAGGTTTAAACTGAGGTTTTGAATGTTCTTACCGTATCTGCCACCACAAATATTTTGCCTTGCACATTGAATCCGTAATCTGCTTATTTGAAGTTTATTGTGCCTAATATTTTATAAAATTTTGCTACCAAATCAGAGAAGTTTAGCATTCTATTACAAATGATAGAATAGCATTCTTACTACAAGGATAGTCCCTCGACAGAGATTCGTGGATTGGTTTTTAAGTGGAAGGTTCCATCAGCAAACTTCATTTAAGTAACAACAATTCAAACTGAGAAAAAAATAAACTTGCAATTAAAAGAAATATAGATTATCGTATTCTTGGCTAAATCCTTTTTTTCAAAATATTTGAATTTTGCTTGTGCAATTACTAAATATTCCCGTCTTGTTGTTTAAACTGAATTAATTTAAGTGTGTTTTTATTTAGTCGGAGTCGTCTTTCATCCAGATGTTGTTTGCACGAACTAAAATCGCTATCACATGATGTACCTGTAAGAACACTTCCAGGGTACCCTTTCCTCAGTATTATGAACTTTCATGAAGTTTGCCTGACAGTCAATTTTTGTTGCAGCATTTGTGCAGTATATGTATACACAGCATTTCCTTGTTTTTCCGTAGACAATATTACTTGGCCAACTCGAATCCCTCACGTCATCTTGTAAGTCATCAACAACCAAGGCTTTGGAAGATCTTTGCCTCAGGGGTCCTAAACGTGATCGCAGCGTGTTATGGGAACGAGACCTTTCGCTATACGTGTGGCATGAAAGTTCTAATGACCTGCCGTCGAAGGCAGGATGGACTGGAAAACAGCGTGGCAGTGACGTAGAACTTGGAGAAGGAGGACTGTCGTTGAAGACCAAGGCTTGCACACCAGTGATTCAAGGGTAGGTACCAGAGATACAAAAGTAGCTGCATTGTTGAATTGAAACTGCACCGCTTTTGTTGTAGAGTTAATGCTCGCAGAATCGCAGATGGGTTGAAATTCTTTTACGTGTGCCGATTTACTTCACTCACTGAACAGAAAACATGTACATATTCAGACAGGGCTTTGTAGATCTCGGCGCTGGAAAATACATTATTGTCTCGTATTGCAATATGAGTCCATTTTGCACTTCACTTGCAGGTTATGTAGCGCGTTCAACGACAGGCTTGGTTTAATTTTGGACGATGCAGCTTATTTCATAAAATACTCGAGGAATAACGAAGACAACAAAAACAGATCCGGATTTCAATCAAACGTTACAATTCGATCAAAAGTAAGCAGTCTTCTTCAGGTTTACTTGGTCAAAGCACAGAATCGTTTTTTGGTCGATTAGTAGTAAGAACTAACATAAAAAAAGAAAAAGGAAAAACACTTACCAGACCCGACATCCCACTTATTAGAATCCTTACAGTTTGAAGTTGTTCCAACAGTAGAACGCATACAATAACTTTTTTTGAAACAGTGAGACCCAGATTTTGAAACTAAGAGCTCGAGTTTTCGAGTCTTGTCTTGGAGTTCGCATGGTGTTCTTGGAGAAAATATTTCACTCTCGCAGTACCCCACTCACGTATTTTATAGGAATAAGTGGTGGTGGTGGTATCTCCCATATCTCAACGCTCTTTGGTTCCCCATCAGGGACAATTTCGGCCCAGAGAAAACGCGGAAAATACATTTTCTCTAATGTTTGAATCGCCTGTGCACAGCCGCTGCTCATCCTAGGCGGGTGAGAGCGTCTGTGTGTTGGATTTGATAATCTTGTTCCAGGTCAAGTTGATTCCGCATAAATTATATTAACGTAAACACATTAACATGAAATATAATCGATTATAATGGATTTTTAAGGAGCAGTTATTCACGCCTGGTATCTGTAAGCTACTGTCTGAATAACGAATTTCTTCACGTTTGTCCGGGTTTCAAACATGCAGGTTTGCCGAGAATCAGTTGACGTTCTGACAACAGTTTGATTAGTACCGCCGTAATCTTTTCTCCTGAGCGTGGGAACAACAAAGTTTAAATATTAATGACTTAAAGGACCAATCATATACCTTTCCAAAAACTTAGGAAACAAACACGTGACTGGGAACACGATCAGCAACGGCAACACACAGACTCTCTCATCGTGTTAAGAGTCTGTACACGGGCTTGTGTTTGAACTATAGTTGATCTCTATAAGGGGGTTGCCCTTCTGGGAGAGAAATGTTTTTCAATGTGACAAGCTCTTATGCTGTGATGTTATAGGTAAAACTGGTACTTGGAATATGTGATCTTTTCGGTCACTGACTCCTATATAACAGACTGAGAGAGTAGTGGACGATATTCACAATACGACGTTCCCAGTGCAATATGGGTAGTTCCAGCATCCACAGGCGGCAAATTGTGTTACTCGGTGAAATTAGGATTTTGAATTAACCGCCAAACTGCCCGTTTGCCCCTTGGCTTGTCTGGAACTACTTGAAGTTCAAAGCGAACTCAGCAACGTGGATAAGGTCTATTAGGGAATTAAAGAAAAGAACAGTTCCTAAAAATAAGCAGGGATCTCAAGGTCAGCACTATCGGAAACAGAAGTGAAAACGAAGCGGGCAATGTTTCAAAATATTTTGCCAAAGTCGTTCTTAAACCTGTTGATAATTCATAATTCCTTGACTTTTTTAGGAAAGCGCGACCGAAGGGGTTGAGGAGGGTCCGTTTGATAGATTTGGAGAATCTAAAGAACTTGAAGATTATCTTCAAGCGACTTGTTCCGGCGTGATAAAAAGGTAAGAGAAAGCCAAGTGGTATCGTATTTATCCAAAACGGCGCAGAAGTAGTCGTGGGAGATTCAGTGTTCAACCTTTAAAGATGTAAGTTTACTTGAGTCAACCAACAAGTAGCTCACTTGCATCGAAAGTTTGATCACGAGCTAGTGGAAAGAATTTGTCCACTTTCTACCGAATTATTCATTCTCAAGCGAACTAGACAAAAGATTGTTCGGTTTACTGCCTTGTATTGTTCTTTGTAATTATGTTATATCTTTTTATCTAGTTCGCGGGAGAATGATGTCAAGATGGTGTCGAACCGTCGAGCTTTTTTTATCATTAAAAACTTTTACATCATGCTGTATATATGTGTGTACGTGTCCATGCACTCGTGTAAATTTACGTTCGTGTAAGGGTACGTGTGAGTGAACATGTATATGTAGGTAATGTTGAGAGGAAACAAGGTACACAATTTTTGCTTTTCTTTACTTAGTGTTGGTTCTGCCTGAGATCATTGTCGTGTGTTGTTTTTTTTTTGTTTGTAGTCTTCTTAGCTACTTCGACTCGCTTTTGTCGTCGTACAAGGAAGAGCTTGCCTCATATTCTTGGGACAAGCCCGTTTTCAAGACAGAAACTCCTGAGTTAATTCTTGCAGTTGACCGGTAAGGCTAAGGAAAAATCCTACGTCAAAAGTGGAAATTGTCGTATACAGTATGTGAACTCTTGTTGAAAGCTCTCAAATTTTAAGTGAACAAGAAAAATATTTGGTATTATTACAAATTTGGTATTATTACAAATATAATCTTAAACCACCATGCAAAGCTTCAAACAACACGAACAAGAAATAAACCTAAAAGCTGAAATATTTTCTTCTAGATATCAGAGATCTTGAAGAGCTGTATCTAAAATTTTGTACTATTAAAAAAAATCTCCTCCCTTTCTTGCTCTATTAATTTTGTGTATGTTGTGTTTCCACGTTTTGTCAACTTGTGCAGAAGTGACAGGGTGCGATTTCTTCTTCGTCGGTCAAGTTGTATTTTAAACTCTCTGTATTACGATTTCTTGAAGTTTAAGTTCGAGGAAAGTTCTCAGCCTTTTATCGTTTTCCGCTGTCAATTTGTTTCAGAGCATTACTTCTAGCTCGGCTTTGTCGCAGTCTCACGGACTACTGTATTAACCTTGGACAACTGATGGGAGAGAAAAAGGAAGAAAAAGTTCGTAAACCAAGGTAAACATAATGGTTGTAAATTATGTCGTGCGTCGAAGATGTCGCAGGGTAAGATATTTGATGACTGCGTTATTCTTGGTTTGGAGTCTCCAGAGATTGAAATGATAAAGAGCATGGCTGCTATATTTGTGTCGCTAATAAAAGCAGCTAATTAAAATATATTGTAAAGGGACACAAACATGGCGGCTATGAGGTCGTGTGCAAACCAACAATGACACTTACCAATTAATAATGAAACAACTCATTGCAAGACGAGGACTGTATTTTTCACTGAGAGGAGGAGGGTCAGTGAGGGAAAAAGAGGAGGAGGATGAAGAGGAGAGAGTGGGTAGAGAAAAGGAGGGGAAATGGGGATTGGGAGGGTAGGGTAGGAGAATGAGATTGTAGGCCATGATGATGATTATACTAACGAGGGTAATGATTACAGTGAAGATTATATTGATTACAGTGACGATGATAGCAGCATCTTGAATAATAGGAGTAAGTAAGTAGCATTGGAAGAATAATTCTGTTCAAAACACTTCGTGAGGCAGGCAAAACTAACACCACCGCCATTGGTCTTCTGATAGTTGCACTTTGGAGTAACCACACAGAAAGTTACGAAGAATACCAAGAACATGTGAATGGAGGCCTGTAATCTCACCCCACCGCTGAATGAATGGTTCCATTTGTCCTCGTAGGTTTCTGTGGGTAAAAATCTGATTTGACTCTCGGTCAAATGATAGCTTTTACGTGGTATTTTAAGACTGATCATGGCTTTGAAAGATTTTGGAATTTTTTCCCCGAAACAGCCAATGGTTAGCTTCCACAGTCACGGTAATTTATGGGTCCTTACTTTCTTAAAGAATCGTCCTAATTGAATTTATTATGGTCTCTTTTATCTTAAGGTTTTCAAAAACTCAAGCCCGTAAAAAGGTGTGGATTTACTTTTACCAATCACAAAGATTTAGTGATTTTAGTCCTTTAATATTGCAGATGCTGCATTAGTTTCTATATCAAATTCACTCCTTGTGTCCAATCTGTTCGTTTTAGGCTGATGAGAAAAGAAGTACGAAAATGCAGGAAATCAGGGATCACCTCAAAGCCACTTACTTAAGTGCTTTTGGGTTAGTTCAGTTTCTGTTATGAAATGAATTGTTATACTTAATGCTGAACAGAAAGGTTGGTTCATGTGGGAGTTCGGTAAATATCAGACGACTAGAGGACGTTCGTCAAGCTCGTTCTCTAAGAAAAACGATTCCTGAGCCCTAGACGGGAATCGAACCCGCAACCTTCTGATGGCCGGTGAGACGCTCTAACCATTGAGCTACCAAGACTCAGATGGTGAGCTAGGGTGCAGGTTCGTCATATGTACTGCC
>JBAHVQ010000500.1:224279-284563 GCA_036872915.1 Nanipora kamurai | reverse complement strand
ACCTGACGAGTGTGGTAAGCTGCGCTTGCCATACGAAACAAATTTGTAGTGATTAAAGTTTAAATGAAGTAATTCAATTTTGTCCTTTTGGCGTACTATTCCGCTCTACCCTGGTATCGAGCATTCTCTCTCTATATATATTTATAGTATTATAATATATATATATATATATATATTAACATTGCACTCTTTCAAGACTAACTACATATGAGGCCATGTAATACGTTATGACTTCCGTAATCACGTGATAAAGTTTTGCATCCCCACAAAGATGATCGGGATAACTAAAAAGTTTAGACTAGCTGTTGTTTTGTCGTCAGTATTCATGGTTTGAACGCGTCTCGGCAGGACTTGGACTTGGATTCGGGTAGTCCGGACTGACGAACGCCTCCCGGAGCTAGCACGAGTCCGTGAACGTTTGGCCTACATATTCGCTCGTTTCAAATCAAACGTTTTGTTGTAGATATTTAGAACAGAGTTAAAATTCATATTACGCTAAGTTTTTGGTAGCAACTAGCCATTTCCCTGGTATAATAGCCCTCTCTTTCACAGTTCCAAGGACCAGTTGAGTAACGTTGCCGCTGAGACTTAGAATACCGCATGGCTGTTGGTTTTGGACGCCAAATTACCACAAATAGATGTGAAACGGTTTAGTCAGTTTGCTGCACAGGACCCTTGGAAACTCCGACCTTACTCGGTAATTATACCGGGAGAGCTTTAAGCAACATTTGCTGGCAAATATCGGAGCATTTCTTCTAAATTTTAGACATAAACTTTCACTGGAAGTGCTTCTTGTTCAAATTGCTGGAAAACAAATCGTGATAGGTGAGATATGACCTTTAACTATAGAGCGTTGTTTGGCTCTTTACTAGAAAGAATATGTATAAGTACTGCAAACAAAGTTTGGGTGCGTTGATGTTGCTGAATTTTGCAATGTATCATGCAGTTACGACATGTTTCGTTGGAGTTAGCTCAAGATGTAGTTTCTCACTAGGCGACTTGGTAATCACGTTTTCTATAACATTTCGTCAATGTAGTTATGAAAATACGGTTTCGGAAAGTTACACCTAGTTTCCACACGGTCGTAGACAGGTCGCCGACTCGATAATTGGCGGCTTTCAAAAACAGGGACGAAAAATTCGTCGCGATACCCCGAAATAAGGGAAGACAAGCAGACAAGCTCAAACGTGCTCCATTTAATATCAATTTCTACCAGATTTTCCCCAGGAAGGCCCCGGGACCTCCACCCACGGAAGGTTACTCAGCGCCACAACTCAGTTCCCTTGGCGCTACGGTTTAGCCACAGAATCAGCAACGAACCGGAGTTCCACTCATTGTTCCCTTGGTGTTTTAAATTCTCATATTTCCAGCCGTCCAAGTCTTCCAAGTAAACGTCCGCGAAAAATATTCGAGCAGTAGTATTAATAGTGTATAGTTCATAAGTTCATAAGAAAATTTGTGAACTTCGAAGCTCTAGATTATGATTCAAGCCGCTCTGTAAAAAGTCAAGTGCCTTCAAGCAGAAAGTTGTCAAACAAAGCCCAGAACGAGGCTGCGACGAAGAAAACGGGGAAAACAAGATCGTGGAGTTAGACATCTGTGGCTGGTTGTATAAAAAGGTGATTAACTTTAATCATGATTAGAGCTTAGTTTTAACCTATCAGGATCAGTGTATGAGAATTTAACTACATTTTAATCACCCGACGGCTGATTTGATGATGATTAAGAGTTTTATACAACTGGGCCCAGGTTGATTACTTGTTTTGTGGTTCAGTGATGCTCACTCCACAAATTCCGCACTCAGGCCGTCTAAATTCTGGATCCACTCTTACACGTTATACTTTTGAGTTCCTTCCATTCTTTTAAGTTTTAGCGATGTCACTAGCTGAACGATATATGATTACGGAATTTGTTAAAGCGTCTAAGCACTGGACGCACGACGTCCTTTTTATCCTAAGAGGCGACATACGTCAGCAGTACTAATTAGGTAGACCGCACTTCAAGCATCAATGTTTAGGCGTAGCTATTTTCGTTTTGATGAATAAAGCGGAAACAATTTCATTTGCTCCACGCATCGGGAGTACAGACATCGATGTTAAAGATATGGTGGGGAAACCAACAACGTCTGCCTCGTGTGTCGTGGCGTACAGTCATTTCTTGATCAAGCCTTTTAGCTGATCCAAAAGCTACCTACTAAAAACAGCATATGGAAAACCTCCAAGTAGGAAGTAAGTGGGTCATAGAACTTCACCAGGAAAATGACCGAAGAACGAGACATTACGTTACAGTGGTTTCTGACGTCACGCCATGGAATAACACTTAAGAACAGCAGACAGATAAGTTTCACTTTTGCAGTTGGTTTATCACTCAATCTTCCAGTTATTTTTGGTGGTAGAAAAATTTTAATCCGCCATGCTGCGAGTGTACATCGTGAGTCTGATCTGTTAAAAGTTGGCAAAAGTGATCTGAGTTCAATGTTATCCCTAGTTCGCATATAGTCGTCGTGTCGACGACTCGGTTGCAGATGGCCGACTCTTATGACGACATATAGATACCAGGCCTGATGGATTTTATTCGATTTAGCCTGAATCCAACCTAGCCTGCGTACAATCGCAACTATTCAAGAGAATACAATACAATTCAATTTCGCCTCGCGATTCGCTAGCGAACGTAGCAATATCTCCTGACAATATGTCCTCTCTTCCTTTGAGTAGTTGGGGCTGCTAACAGGCTAAATTCAACCTGCCATCTGGAAATTAGATGCAAAATAACTTTTAATCCGAGATTGTTGATAAACGTTTTCACAACAACTGGGGCTGTTCGCCGTGTTCCAAGTCCATCTGGAACGCCATTAAGTCACGTGCGGGTAGAATTGTACCACGTTAATCGCCAAGGGTGATTTCTGCGTGGTTGTTGCGCCAAGTTGTCGCCATGTCGCATCATATCCAGTGTGAATTATCCTTGAAGTTTATGTTTCTTAGGTTTAAATTTACATAATCCACTTTAGCCTTGTATTGTGTGTCATCATTTCTAGAGGAGGTACTCTACGTCAGCCTCTTGATATATTTTGCTGTTTTTCGAACTTCGAGTTTTTATACACTCCCTGCCTTAACGTGGAAAAAAACGTCTGTCTTCACTCTCTAACTTGCAATCGTACATATGTGTACGATAGCTGGTTGAAGGGTCGAGACATTAGTTTTCTGTGATAATCTGACGAATAAAACTGACACACACACATTTCTCAGAAGAGCCTAAGTTGACCTGAAGTTCGAGTGCCCACGCTTTGTGGTTACCGTGAACATATGTTGGACTCACGAATGCTTTTGTTACTTACAAACCTATCTGATGTTCCACAGAAAAGACAGAATCTTCACTTTTTGGGCCACACGCTGCTCGTGGATGCTCTGATGTTCTTAGCAGAACATAAATCTCTTTCAAAAGCCCACATTTTGTCCAACGATTTTAATAGATTGCCGTAAAGAGCTCTTACTCTGCTTTCATATAGACATCTGCTGCGCCCTGAAGGGCCCATACTTCGATCTAAAGAACTCTTGTCTTTAAGAGCAAAGAGCTTGCACTTATTGCATGGTGCAAGGGAGGAAAAGCTGGCAAAAACTCTAAAACATTCTTTTCCAGCTAATTTTTCTTTTTTGTCGGTTTGGGAGCTATCGTGCTTTGAACATAACTCTAAACCCAGGAAGAAGCCGAAGGCAGAAATTTCTCTTGGTGTAAGTTAGTGTTGAGGATCTCCTGTATGGAGGATTTAGCGTCAAATATTACCTTTGTTTCACGGTTATTTCCGCATTCTGGCTGGAGTTTTGTTTTTTTTTACGTTGGTGTAGGGGGCTTTTGAACGAACAACTCCCCCCATTTTTGGTTAGGTAAGCTGGTCAACACGTTACGGATAGTTGATTCAGATTGCCCACCCTAAATTCACACTTAACCTACACTGCTGAAGTCTACTGAAAAAGTTGACTCGAGCGGGATTTGAACTCGCACCTTCGGGAATCCGGTCCGCCGCTCTACTTGTTGAGCTATCGAGCCTACAGGGATTGGAGGTGAGTTATTATTCAACGTAAGTGTACGAGATATTCTCGCGATAAATTCACATTTAACCTACACTGCTGAAGTCAACTTTTTCATATAACCCTGAGGGTGATTCTGAAATAGAATTGAAACACTGCACATCCATCCCCGTCGATAGCGTTAAGTTGTCGCGAGAATATCTCTTGCACTTAAGGTGGATAATAACTCGCCTCCAGTCCCTGTAGGCTCGATAGGTCAACAGGTAGAGCGGCGGACCGGATTCTCGAAGGTGCGAGTTCAAATCCCGCTCGAGTCAACTTTTTCAGTTGACTTCAGCAGTGTAGGTTAAATATGAATCTATCGTTTCATACTACCCTGAGGATGATTCTGAAATAGAATTGCCCACCCCGATGTATACGATTCTCTCGCGTATGCCTTCGGCACATATTGCAACATTCGCGAGCGAATCGTGACGCGAAATTGTATTTTAGCGACAATCAATGGTTTTTGGTTGGCGTATGTTACTGTTTGTCGGTGCACAACGAACCGTAACATGAAGTGTAACAAACGTTTATGAACCGCTTTAACAATTTCTTCGGACTTCACTGAGTTAAGCAAGTGGGTAAGGATTTATAAGAAACCTCAGATTTCTGGCGTTTCAAATTATTAATCTATGTTTTTAAGTCTAAAAAGTTTGTGATTGCAAGAGAAGCGAGAGAAAAAAAATCGCATGCAATTTTTGACATTCATCGCATTCGTGAAATGCGAACTCTTAAACCGATTACGGTCTTAGGCTAGGTTTATGAACACAGGGCAAATTAGTTTCCATTTCGTGGCATCACTTTAATTTCACTGAAAAATAATTGATGAAAAGCATTGATACAATCAAAGTGCTTCTTTCCCTAAACATTCCAAACTATATTTGACGTGGATACATTTCCAGAAGACCTCACAGCGTTTTAAGTCGAAATGCAGATCAAATATCTATTTTCATATGTCAGGTAAAATCTTGATAGATGAAGTACGAACCGCGCAGTCTTGTGAGTAATAGTAACGAAGGACTAGCAACTGAGCACTGGTTTCGTTAAATGTTTATCACACAAATGTCTTCGTCACTATCGGTAAATTCGAAATTATATGTTTTCGCTTTATACCTTACAAGACTATGTTTTCCACTGAGATCTGAAATTGTTCGAAATTAAAAGATTCACAGAAGAATACTATGTCTTTGGAATTCAAGTATCTGCATTGATGATCTGTGGTGATCATTTCTTGCAAACGAGAAAATTGTCTCACGAATATGTTCCAGTGTAAAAGATGCTGACCTAATATTTCGTCAAAAACATAGTACAGTGCAGTAGCGTTCAATGTTACTCTCTAGTCCCAGTACAAGCGACCATTACTGAACAAATCCTGAATCCTTAACTCAGAACTCGTTTTAGTTTCGACTTTATCAGCTTCTATGCACGTTTGTGGCAAGTCTGTGCGGGTTGAAATTTTCAAGCATGATTTTTGTAGCTTGCCTTCGTTTGCGTCTTGTTTTGACTACCAATGCTTGTTACTGCAAGTTAATTACATGGACAAGCAATGGTGTGATCGAAAAGTACTGGAAGAGGCTACTAAAGTAATAGTATGGAAAGCTGAACCCAGTTGCTGTTCATGTGAGAGCTTGGAGTGTATCAGACGACCAACGAACGTTCGTGAAGCTCAAGATTACAAGATTTATTAAATAATAAGTTTACAATAATTCCAAAAGAATCATAACCTATCCACATTTAGCAAAGCTATTCTAGGTGGGGGTTATACACAAAAAATAAAATTACAGTAATCAACTGTGTCAAGCATTATATAATATAAGGAACTGCGAAATAATCATTATATTCATTATATGATATAAGGAACTGCGAAATAATCAAGATTATGATCTCAGAAAAACGATTTCTGAGCCTTAGACGGGAATCGAACCCGCAGCCTTCCGATGACCGGTGAGACGCTCCAACCATTGAGCTACCAAGTCTTAGATGGTGAGCTAAGTTGCAGGTTCGTCATATGTATGTACAACCCAAGCAAAATGAATGGAAACGGGCCTTCACCTGCCGTTTGTGATCAATCTTTTAAGCAAATTTCGGTCTCTTGTTCCATTTAAGAATCTTCCTGTGATACATCGCTTTAACCCCTTTCCGTCTTGAAAGACGTTTATCATTTTACTATGACCTATTAGTTTATCGTGACTAAAAGTGACGGTACTCGGGACGAATTTTTAACGACGATTTTTAACGCAACAAATGTGGTGTGAAAGATATATATTCGAGTGTCAGAATGATTTATATTTTAACACTAAATATTCCTTCACCAAATATAAATATCATTTCTTGTCACCGAGTGTAAATGCCAAATATTCCTCGAATATTCGGAGTATATATAGTCAGTCTTCTTTCGAGTGGTAACGCCGTGGGCATTGTTAACATCACCATGGTTAACCCGGCATTAGATATTGATACCCATGTTTTTCTGCAGTGGCGTAGCGAAGGGTAGGTTCACGTAATTCAAACCCTTCATTACTACCACAAACGTTAAAAAACCTGAACAATGATATAAAAATTAGAGTGCTGTGTCGGTAGTATTGAACTTCTTGTAGATAGTCAAAAGGTTTGGGAAACTGCCGGAACTTAAGAATGGTTAAACTGACGTTTGGAGCGAAGGCCCTTCGTCGGAGTGAAGCGTGAATCTTCACGTTTCACTCCGACAAAGGGCCTTCGCTCGAAACGTCAGTTTAACCATTCTTAAGTTCCGGCAGTTTCTCAAACCTTTTGGTTAAAAAACCTGCTCCAGTAAGCCGCACAAAGCCCGTAAAATAAACGCGATGCTTGACAGTAAATCCTCCCCATACAAGTGTTATTCGATCCTACCGTCCAAGAGAAATTGCTGCCTAACCTCGTGTTTTTTCCCGCATGTTTTTCTGTATTTAGTAGTGCAACTTCTCAGTATATCCTCAGTATAAAATCTGAATCGGTGCAAAGTCATTTAAAGGGCAACGCAACATTTCTCGGGGAATAATTTTGATTTTTGTCCACTAATTTGTTTCTAATTCAGGATTAGTCAAGTAGGTCAGTATCTATCTTTATTTACACTTGACAATTCCGTGAGCTATTAGTGAATGTTTCCCGTCAATTCTCTCCAGCACCTGGACTGCAGCCTCGTGGGTCCAACGTTGCTAAGGGTCCAGTGTATGCTATTTCAGGGAACTGGAGCAGCCGGAGAAAAGCCACAATGTTTGGACAACACTCTGGTCACACGTGCCAAATTAACTTTAATCAGAAAACATCTCAGAGTCGGAATCGAACGATAGTCACAGAGCTGAGAGATACGTGTGCTGCCAGTGTGCCACCAACACCACCTGGAACTACTGGGCCCCTAAACCATCTTATTAAGTGATATTAACGCGAACGCTAATCCTGGATAACATGTTAATCTGTTGTTTCAGTCCCTAGGCCCTGTCATTCAAAAGGTGATTAGGTTAATCCAGGATTAGGGAAAACTTTGTGGATGAAACACTCCTAATCTAGGCAAGGATTTTTAAACTTCCTTGTTCAAATATCATACAAATATAGAAGGTGTTCTCCTAGAAAGTTTGAGCTTAAATCGCTTAGCAGAACATGCCAAACAAAAGAGCCGATTAAATTTTAACCCGTGATTAGCAGTAATCGTAATTTGACCAACTGGGCCCTGATGTTTTAACTGAGTAGTCAAAGTCTAAGTCTAAGTTTTGCCAAAGAAAATTTGTTAAAAAAAGTTTATCTCCAGGCAGTATCCTCATTCAGAATTGTCCAGAAAATATCCACCAATCCAGGACTAAGTTCATCGACGTTCGAACTAACGTACCTGGGAGTTTTACCTTAGGATGTTGCGCTCAGAATTTTGACTGTGAATTCGATCTCCGTTTCTTCTCTTTGCGTCGTGAAAAAACTGAACCCGAAATTATTCTTGTTGAAATTCTGAGCTCGTTAAACACTCAAACAAAACCACAGTATGAAAATAAACCAACTGGAAAGAATTCGTATTGCTCATTTTATTTCAAAGAAACTGGTAATTGGAAGTTGATTTACATTACCAAAACCCGTTTTGACGACATTATTAACATGACAAAGTATAGAAAATAACCTGTGACGGAACCACCATTTGGTTTTGGGAGGCCCAATGTTGTTTAACAATCGAATCATAAACCTTACAAATGTCAGTCTTTTTTCTTTGCTTTTGTTTGTGCATGTTACATGGTTGCTAAGGCAAATGCCATTTAATTTAGGGGACCTACGCTTTAACTAGTTTAATTGCCGAAAAGTAAGTCACTCCGGTAATGGAGTGGACAAATAATTACCCTTAGTCTGAGTTGGAGCTATTTTATTCAAATTTATCGTCTGTGGCTTGTTATTAGCGTGAGTTGCCGCTAGTTGGCATTTCCTCTAGAGCGATATAAACAGGTGGCCTGTTCCTGCCAACTTTTTTCAAAATATCGCATATTATGATAAATTTACCACTTGAACGCCGAAAGACGCGACTTACTTCGTGAGTTTGCAACTATTATTAGGCCGTAGGCTAGTTAATGAAATCAGCATGTTTTTTGGTTGCTTTACAACCTCTCACTTAAGTATCAATGAGAGTTTTTGGGTTGTTTGGAATTTCTACGTTCATTTTAAGAACTTGAACAGGATGGGCTGAAGAGAAGAGGTCCGTTTCATCCTAATACAGTAATAACCATCGGTATTGGAAGATCCATTCATTGGCATAAAGACGTTTCATACAAAATCGCGTATAGGGGTTAGTACATTATGTTTGTCCGTTTTGGGATAAAGTTTCGCAACTGCAAACATCAAACTGTGTCAGTTTCTTCATAAGCCCACTCGGTACTGCTCGTGATGTAACAACCAAAAAGCCAAACCTCGAAAATACCCGTATTGTTTTCCAAAATTGTGTTTACCAGCCACTTTTTCCCCACGCATTCAACCATGTACGACATTTGAAAGTTTCGTCTGCCTTCGGTATTTATATAGATTCACAAAAACTGTCCTCATTTATGGCCATGCGAGCCCAACGAGTAGCTAATTTCCCTCGTTTCCTTCAGAATTCGAGACCCCCGTTTACGTGTCGCGAGAACTGTTTGTCAATGGATTAAACACCAAACGCTTTGCGGTCGCATTAACTATTCCTGAGGGAATTATAAAGGGTTTGAGACTCCCTACGGTTGGTCGGATACCCGCCAACACGTGCTTAATTGTTCGTGCCTTCAAAAGTGCTTGTCACTTTATAACTTAGAGGAATTCGAAGGCTCGTACAACTTAAGACGACGTAGTTTCGTGGTTTTGAGCATGTGGGATCTGTTTCCTGGTACCTTTCTCATTCTTTGGTGATGTTTTCGGATACTGGTGTGTGTATGTGCGGGAGACACTAATTATAGAAGTTTTAAAAGGAAATCTAGGTGCATTAGCATTTCAATGAGCGTCAACTTGACTGGTATAATTGCCCTTCAGCCCCCAACCTGTTCAACCGTCACCTTCTCCTACCGAGTCATTCTTTTCACGAATTTACTTGACTTTCGTTGTTAAAAAAAAACCCAATGAATTCGCGGATCGTCTACGGGGATATTCCCTGAAAGCGTTCGTTCTTTTATGAGATGAAAGGCAAGAGATACTTTTTGAGAATTTCGAAATGAAACGTTCAATTCAGACACGTGGAATCGGGGATTTATTAAATATTCATCTTTTCAGACAACTCTGACGTTGAATGGTAAACAGCCACTGGGTTTTGGCAAGCACATGATCAGAACAAAGAGTGCCTGTGAAGCCTGTCTTCATGAGAGATTTATCGATTTTTCTTCGGATCGTTTGTTCGGGCTGCGTCACGACATTGGCAAGTAATTTGTTAAGAGGTTTTCGTTTGGGAGCGCTATAACCCCTAAGGATTATTTCTGTCCTGGAATAAGAGAAAACATTACCATAACATGATTTAATGTATATGCGAAGTTACTCAACAATGTGTTTATCTTTGCGCTGCCATGCTTAAGTCACCTGTCGGAGCACATTGCTACAAACTGGTTGTAAGACCACATGTCCACTTAATTTTAGATTTAGGGGCTCTGGTTTCCTTGAACTAGTTCCGCTAAGCCGTCTCTGAGTAATCGTACCTTTTTCCACGGGTTTTTTGTGTAAACGTATGGTAAGTCACTGTCGATTTAATGGCATTACTAATGTTTTATTTTGGGTGTGAAAGGCAAGGTGACAAAGAGATTATTTGGAAGAATTAGCATTTCAAGTGAAACGCATCTACTCAGCAATCTTAAGTTTGTCAGATTCTTCACGAGCCCGTTGCCATCGAGTGGACCATATCGATTGAAAATTAAACCTGTGGGAATTTTTTTTTCCTGAAAGGTACAACATTGTACACCGTTCATGAACTTTCGGGTTTAGATGCTGTGATCCTGGCCAAACTCTCCCAAGCCTTTCTTTGTTTTCTACGGCAGTTTAATCGAATGCTTTGACGCGAGTGCTGCATGTTTTAAGCCGTGAACCAATGACAAGCTGACTTAGAAAACACGTGCAACAGCTGGTCTCATCAGCATAGTGCATCATGGGCAAAGATTTGAAGTCAAAAACATGACGTTCATTCCGCTTCCTACCAATTCATGTCACATAGACGTCGAGAACGTTCGTTGTTCTCTTTGTAAACACAGGAGAACGTAACACCAAAGTCAGTAGTCCACTACGTGGATCCACAACAAATATTTTCACCTATGCCTATCCCGAGCACTCGTTATTTCATGGAAACGGAATTGTCGTCCAGTAGCCAACTAGAGGCGGAACAGCGAGCCATCCAACTGGCCATCGAATACTCGATGCTCGGTCTGACAAGTGACGATGACAACACGACAAACAGCTTCGACGATCTGAGGGCAAAAAAGAGTGTGAACATGACAGAGTGTGTTGCAGTGCCGAGCTCAGAGCATGTTGCTGAAATCGTCGGACGTCAAGGTAAGCTTATCGAGCTGTCTACAATTTACCTTGTATCTCCGTTCACCGAATACCCCCGTTGATTCTATTAGCACGTTGTACAAGGTCGTCAGGCGGCATGTTCACATCTGTTGAGATCATTCCGATTTTCCCTTCCATAGGCTGTAAGATTAAAGCACTACGAGCCAAGACCAACACATACATTAAAACACCAGTAAGAGGCGAGGATCCTGTGTTTGTGATTACCGGGCGAAAGGAAGATGTCGTTCTTGCAAAGAGGGAGATCTTGTCTGCAGCTGAGCACTTTTCACAGATTCGTGCCCAACGCAAAAACTCCACTTTGAATTCTGGCCCTTCTTCTCCCACTGGCGGACCTGGCCAAACAACAATTCAAGTTCGTGTTCCGTATCGTGTAGTTGGCCTTGTCGTTGGACCCAAAGGAGCGACTATAAAACGGATCCAACAGGCAACAAATACCTACATCGTGACGCCTTCGCGAGATAAGGAACCGATATTCGAAGTCACAGGCAGCTTGGAGAACGTCGAGAGCGCAAGAAAGGAGATTGAGACTCATATTGTGTTACGTACTGGGGGATTGCTCGATGATGATGTTTTTCAGAACAACGGAGATACATTGAACTCCTTCGGTGGTTTCCAAGGACATATTTTCGCGAATGGATCCAGACCTAATTTGCCCAATGTTCCAAGAGATCTCCATCGAACCTTGTCTAACGACTCCTTCTACCTTGGCAATAGCTCTTCCAAGATCTCCGACTATTCTTCCCTCACGAGCCCATTTTCGAGTTCTGCCAATGGGTACTTCTTCAACGATGTGATACCTTCCCCAACCGATGATCTGATTATCCCTAACCACAGCAACGCCGGGTTCAACTCTAGCCCGCCACCTCCATCGCCGTCGATTTGGGGAACGGAGTCAAAAAGCGACAGCAACCCTGCTTTCGCCCGTACAAATAGTGTGAACAGTAGTTTGAATGGTGTTGGGTCTATAGGAAGTGGTCGGCCAACGACGCCACATGCTACTGCACGGCGTCTTGTTAGTGAACCGCTTCTGCCTTCGCTGCCGCCAACCTCAACACTTGGCTCATTCTCGCGTTTCTCAACGTCCACCACCGCTCCGGTTGGCACTTCAGGCTCGTCTGTAAGCACTTTGACAACTACTACTGCAAGCGATGGGAATTTGGGCCGTGTTAACAGTACCGGCGGAGTGATAGGCTCGCGTTCTCCGACAAATGCTGACACAACAAACAACAACACCATCAATAATAACAACGTGCCTGGAAAAAAGAAGGACTGTGTGATTTGCTGTAAGGCCGAAGTCGTAGCTGCCTTTGTACCTTGTGGCCACAATTTTTTTTGCATGGAGTGTGCAACTAGAGTAAAGACGGAGAATTCGTCTTGTCCTGTGTGCCAGAAGCAAGTCACTCAAGTCTTACGCATAATTTCCTGAGACGAAATGCTCACTCGCCCTGGCGTTTCGACTATAAAAGCTAAGTAAATGAAATATTTGCACCGAAGCCATATACAATTGAAAATGAACTGATGTTTATTATACGATAACCATATACCTAAGTAAATCATAAGAGAGGAATTCAAGTTAGTTCTATTTAATGCAAATAATGGAGGTTACTGCGCGTTTTCAAATTTGTATTGTCACTGACGTTTTTTGTACTTAGGGAAATTTAAGAGATTCCTGCAGTTAAACTTCCTCAGAGAGAGGGAGAAAGAAAGAGAAAACGTGTGGGTTTTGTAGTATTGCACGTATTGCAGTAAGGCCAAAACAGAAGAGTTCCTTTTCAAATACCAAAGAATCTATGTAAAGTAATTCAGAAAACACTGTTTGCATTAGCTTAACAGTTAGGAGCTTATCACTAAAATTAAAGACATAGTTCTCGATTAAGCCCCAACATTGAGTAAAGAAGAAGCAGAGTTTGTGTATAGCAGAGATTTTAGATGCCTATTTTACTACTTTGGCGTTATGTACCATAAGATAATGAGATAGAAGTATTTATGTTAAGCTATTTTATGTGTTTGAGATTTAAGAACGCCTTTTCATATGTTCACCTTTACTTGCCTAAATATCACCAGAACTATATAATATTTGTATTGATGAATAGTAATTCTCGCCAAAATATTACTCCGAGGATGACCCTATATAGTTCCTATTTGTTATTTTATAATATTGCTAACTAATTGCAAAGAGATTCCACAATCATCCTTAGTGATAAGCGATACTCAAGAGTTGACTAATAGAATATGTTGAGAATATATCGTACATCAAGTTGAAAAATATTTTTATTTTATTCCTAAACAATGTTAAATGCAGAATATAACAGATATTGCAGATTGTATAGTTTTATTTTTCTTCATTAAAGACACTATAAATATTATAGAACGAAGGTGTTTCAGAATTTTTATTGCACTACTCCTACTTAGACATTGGTTGGTATCCAGTATTGGATTTGTAAAGCAAGCTTGATAAAGAAACTCTATGGTCCTTCTACTAGTATAAAAGTTTCTTGATTTTCTCGTAGGACGTCGATCGTTTTTCGTGCGAAAGCATCGAGTTCGTGTCAGATAATTTGAATTCCCTCTTACTTGTCTTGTTTGCTTACAGGTTTTTAAGCCAACCAATATACATGCTAATAGTCGACGTACTTAGGTAAACAATACAAACTACTGACAGCGCTCTTCACTAAAAGTATCTGTCTATGCCATCAAACAACGACTCATCATTTTTCGTGAGTCTAGAGAAAACCGAAGAGGTTTTCTCTCTTGGAACCTATTCTCCTTTATGGTCGACAGTTAAATTTTAATAACCACAGCCAAACAACAGACAGTCAAACAAAGCAAAACAATACCGAGCGATTCCACCAAAGCCCTTAGTAAATAACAGGTTATTTTGAATCCAAGGCCGAAAATCGAAGTAGCTAAACTCGGCTTGTCTTTGTAGGAGATTTGAGTTATTTCTTTTAATGACATTTCCGACGGTGCGCTGGTTGGCACAAAAGGCTCTTTGCACGCCGCCCATTGCGTACCGGAATCTTTCCCACAAGTGCAACATCCCTCCGACGCTCCCTTTGTCCAGGTCTGGGCAAGCGGAACGAACAGCATATCAGTAAACGTATCTTGTGATCACTCAGTGCCATTGAGAAAGCTTTTAAACATCGAGAGTGTAAAGCGGGGCCTGTTAAACAACAACTTGCACTCGATGAATGTTCACATCGTGTAGGGCTTCGCACGTATGTAGTTATTCATAATTCATAGCCTGTAAATGCTTTGCGTTTTATCAGCCTAGCTGTTATTTGGCGCTTCATGATTATCGCTTATGCTAAACAGTTCTTTTTATAGGCTTAAGCGACCATCCTTAATCCCAAACACTTTCAATGGCTAATTACTTAGAGAGAAGTGCTAAAGACGTTAAGCTTTCATAGCAGAGAAAACGATCAGGTAAACTTGCGTTTGGCTGCATCCTAACTGTTACCTATCAAACTGATACGTTTCATTGGAAAACAAAATAGTTACCTTATTAGAAAGCCTCTACAATGTTGCATTTTTTACGTGGGAAATGTACCACAGAAATGCCCCCCCTTGGTTTTTTTAAACAATTACCAACTGGACAAAAGTCAACAGAAGACGTTTACCATAGATTTTATTGGAAATGCTTTTGATGCGAGCTAGATCATCGAGTCATGGCAAAGCCTGTTAACTGTACGATTTCCAAGTTTATTCTGAGTTAGATGTGTTTCTGCTTTCGAGATGGGTTTTGACATGGCTACTATTAACTTAGATGTCTGTCGTTCAGTGTAAAGCTAGCTTATACCCATAGTTTTATTGAAATTTCGTAATGGCATGTCGTTAACAACAATAATTGCTCAGACGACAAATTCGGATACCCCTACGATAACAGACATGTGGGAAATGGTATTTATTACAACAATTTATTAAATTCGAGTTTCGTTGCTTCTCATGCGATGTCCATCTGAGTATACTTTGGGTTATAAAAGATGATCAACTCAAATTCGAACATAATTCGATGGATGCAGTCCAGTTCTTTAATCAGGTAGCATTCATGCATATAGGTCTATTTTTGAAAAAGCTCTTACAAATGATTTTTCGACCATTATCCATAGACATACACTGATAACGTTATTATCATCTGGAGGCGGTATAATTCTCACCAAATATCTTAGGTATCTTGATTGTATGACTGAAATAACGAATTTATTTTAGTGTGGTTGTGTCTCAAATACGGTTATCAAATGGACCCGGGAAGCGGTTTACTCTTTATTTCCTAAGTTACGAGAACTGTTTTGTCCTAAACAGTACTGTTTCATGCAAAGTGTCTTAGGCCGTGTACAAGTCAATATGTTTTGAAGAAAATCATGGATATTAAAGAGAGCTTTATCTCATGAACAACGATACTCTTAGCCAGTTTGCGTTGGTGTTTGCATTTTTTTTGTCAAATTGGACAACGGTTCTGTAATTCGACAAGTATTAGCTTTCATTCATTTCTTCCGCAATTACAATAAGAAAAATTCATAATTCAAAAAATGCTGAAATTTAGTGGTTTTTACTGAGATAAAAGTAGCTAAAAGCGCACTAAATTTTTAAGAATAAGTTTGATTCTTAATTTTATTTCCCATATTGTTTAATCTTCAGTCTGTTCACTCAATCCTGCATATCTGCACGGACAAGGAAAAAACGTAATCTAAGCAAGCAAAATTAATATTGATCGTTAGAAGGTTATCCAACTATTCCAGTTCAGAGTTCTCTAAAGCATAGCCATAGTTCTTTCATGTTGCAAGCGGATACGAGAAAATAAAATGAGAGTGACATCGAACTGTACCTTGTCGTCAATTACGATCTCTTCTTGATTTGGTTAGATATTTACAGTACTATCTACAGGATGTCATATTGCTGAGTTATATATAGGTTTATTTACGGGCAGAATGAGCCATTGGTTATGACCTCCTGCTGTAACTAATAAAACCATATCTTGCTTAACTTCATACTGCAGCTGCCAGCTTGATTGGCCCAGCGGGAAATGCTGTGGGGATTGTTTCGCGAAGTCTCAAAGTCAAGGCTGATCGAGTTTCTAATTAGAAGACAGTGCACATTTCATTTGTCTTCGTCGTTGTCATTCTTGAACCTTTAGAGAGGGTCAAATCAGTTTTTGGTCTGTAGAAATTTATTAATTTTGCTCAGTTCGTACCAGGTAGCGGGGTGCATGTTGATACACCTGGAGACTAGCAGGTCGACAGGTTTCAGGGAAGTAATGACACGGACTCAACTTCGTTCCTAGTTTCATTTGTGTGGAGGCGGGCCAAGAAGGCGGATGATTTAAAATAACCCAAGGGCATTGCCTTGAAATTAGCTGACAATGAGCAGTGTTTTGCTCGATTTTCATAAATTAGGACCACTATCTTTTTACAACAGAGTTTTTAGATCTAAACTTAGAGTTTTTATTACCCTGTCCTTTTTATCTTGGTCGGGTGAAAAAGATATATTGGATGGCCATGGATAAAATTAAGAGAAATTTTGATTTTCCTCTGGAAAAAGGCAGCTGTTCTGACAGACCACGCAATGTCGAAACTTCTTTTCAAAACAAAAAAAAAGGTTTGAGGGTGCTACCATTTACATCAAATCCACAAAAATGCCAAATATTATGTAATTTATAACATTCGCGAATTCTGTACTCCATTTAAGACTTACAACGCTTTGTCCTGTCCTGTGAACATTTTGACATTCTAACTTTTATTTTCCTTTTTACTTCAAACAGCCGTAAATGTTGCAGGCGTGTTGTTGAAATACCATCAATAAAGTACTTGATTATTCAGCAATTTGAACACCTTAACAGATTCAAAACGTTCCGAATCTCTTGATGAAAAGGTTTTACAGCCCAGATGAAACGAAGTACATAAAATTCAAGTTTGACACTTATTCGCAAAACACGACATAAAGGTCTTCCCGCAGGACTTAGAATTAGGTCACCGTTGACCACACAAGAGGCTATTCCGATCGTCAACTCCACCAGCAGACAATTGACCCAAGCGCGGATTAGGCACGAACTAGACACAAATATAAGCGAACCTGACATTTACTCTTCACTTGACTGTGAAGATGACCCCCGCTAAGGCTGTCGAAACGTCAGTCACTTCCACCAACAGTCTTTCCCAAGACTACACTAACCTGGACGTTGAACTTCCACAAACATGTCATGATTCTCCCAGATTCAATCCATTTACTTTATAAAGGTCTTAAAATTATATCTGTTTACCAAGTACAACAATTCTGGATACTTCCATGTCACACGATTTATTAGAATTATCAATATTTACTCCATGCAAAGTTTCAAACGACATACAAGTACAGCAAAGTGTACTGAAATACTCATCACCTTCCCCCACCCACTTTTGGTCAAACAGAACAAGCATATGTTCAACTACATCAATTCTCTGTCCCAAAAACATAATTTATCTTACCGGCCGTGCACATGAGGGCAAAGGTTAGTTTGCAAATAAGCATAAAGGCCGTAAAGATGCCAGCAACAGTGCTGCGGCATCGCCTGCGACAGACTTATTTCCAATGGAAAAGTGTGTTCCCATCGGCAGCACTCTGCGGCACATTGTGTGCCGTAGAAGTATTCAGTTCGTCTTTGCCGGCAGTTTTGCGGCACTGCAGACAGAGCCGCAGATACCAGAAACAAATGTTTCCATTAGAGAGGATATAGAAAGAGGATGATGGCATTTTGGAGGAAAATTGGTGTTTTTGAGATCACGGGACGATTAGCGGACCAATCAAGAGCCATAAGAACTAATGGGTGGTTATCTGAAGTTGGACTTGAGAAAATAAAAAGACAGGTGGAAGTTCACGAAGCAGGTGCCACAATACAGGAGAGGGAGTTAGGGGAAAATATAGAAATTGGTGAAGTTGAAGAACATGAGGATATGAATACAGAGGCTATTTTAGATAGGATGAAAGTTGATGGTCAATTGGAGGAAAATATACAACTTGTTGGTGAAATTTTTAAAGAGCTAAAGAATGAAAGCGGGCCCCCAGATAACCTTAGGGTTGTCGAAAGAAAGCGAATAAAGGAACAGATAGAGAAGGTTAACATTATACTAAAACATATACCTATACAAAAGATATGACAGAAACAAAGGCACTCTTGTTGGCAGCAGGACGTATTGTCCAAAGAAAATTCGGAGTTCTAAGAAAAGAGAGAAGAGGAGTGGTGGTACCATGGTGGAAAACAAGGTTAAGAGGTCAACTTGCGAAGTATCGTAAAAACTTTAGTCGACTTGAAAGATGGCAGTCAGGAGAGTTGAAAAATGAGGGGGGAAAGATGCAATTAGAAGACAAGTATAAAATCAAAACAAAAGGAATGTTAGTCGTTGTAAAGTACTCTTTTTAGCTTTATGTGATTTCTCTTTTATTATTCTAAAGCATGACTCAAAAACGACAACATTTTCCAAGATGGCGGTTTTTCCCATTCCCCCCAAACGAGGCGCGCATGCATAATTATAGAAGGCGGGTACCGAAACGCATACATTACAGTCGTGATCAAGGAATTGAAGCAACGTGTGAAAGTGATTGGTGAGAAGATTAAAAGGTTTGAGGCCCAAGGGAAACAGTATGGACAAAACAGGTTGTTTGAGTCGAACCAACAGCGTTAATTTGAAATTACTCATGGGATAGAGAGAGGAAATGGGATAGAGGAGGACGCGGACGAAAGTGTGCAATTCTGGAGTGACGTTTGGGACACACCCGTTCTCCACAGAGACAGCAGAATGGTTGGGGAATGTCCAAAGTAACGCGAGAAGGACAAGAAAACATATTCATCGCGCCAGATAACATCCAAAAACAGTTAAGGAAAATGCCTAAATGGAAGTCGTCAGGACCAAATGGATTACATGATTTTTGGTTGAAAAACTTCACATCTTATGTTCACATGATGAATGACAAGAAATGATCGAGGAGCAGGGACGATCGAACCAGGTGGCGCTGAGTGGCTTTGCCCCCTCCACTTTTTCTCAGAAGTTAGTTTAGTTACTTTTTCTCAGAAGTATAAAGCAAAGAAGGCAGATCCAGAAGTATTTACACTTTTCACGTCGGTCCAGACTATGATTTTGTTTTTAGTTGTTGAAATAAGCTACGTTTGGAGCTGTTTACTCAGAGTAGAATTGCCCTCCGGTTTTTCGCCTCTCTACTCGAAATTTTACTCCAGTCTCCAGCATCCCTGAGGAGGATATATTTAATATTAGTTCCTGGGCCCGGTTGTTCAAAGAACGATTACCGCTAATCGTGGGCTAAAATTTAATCGGCTATTTTGTTTGGCATGTTTTGCTTAGTGATTTTCGTTCAAACTTTCCAGGAGAAAACCTTTCTATATTTATATGATATCTGAGCAGAAAACTGTAGACATCCTTTCCTACGTTAGAAGTATTTCATGAACAAAGTTTTCACTAATCCTGGATTAACCTAATCGGCATTTGAACAACCGGACCCTGATCGCTTCGGTTTTCTTTGATGTACCGCGGTTCTTAAAATCACTTAGTTACCTCGATTGAAGTAATCATCATGAAGTAAGTTAGATAAGTACCTCGTACGTCGGTATTCAGGGATATTTGTTCTTTTATTCAGGAATATCTCCGTTCTCGGTATTTCTCTCTTACTTAACATTAGAAACATCAACATTTGAATAAAAACCTCAGAGTTTACTTTTAAGTGAAGTGCAAATTAAGTATCGTCAGGTGCTTGAAGTCCTCTTACCCTCAACTTTATGAAACGATAAATTCACAATTAACCTACACTGCTGAAGTCAACTGAAAAGTTGACTCGAGCGGGATTTGAACTCACACCTTCGGGAATCCGGTCCGCCGCTCTACCTGTTGAGCTATCGAGTCTACAGGGATTGGAGGCGAGTTATGTATTCTCCAACTTAAGTGCACGAGATATTCTCGCGACAACTTAACGCTATCCACGGATGGATGTGCAGTGTTTCACGTCTATTTCAGAACCATCCTCAGGGTATTATTATTGGTTAATTGTGAATTTATCGTTTCATAATACCCTGAGGATGGTACTGAAATAGAATTAAAACACTGCACATCCATCCATGGATAGCGTTAAGTTGTCGCGAGAATATCTCGTGCACTAACGTTGGATAATAACTCGCCTCCAATCCCTGTAGGCTCGATAGCTCAACAGGCAGAGCGGCCGACCGGATTCCCGAAGGTGTGGGTTCAAATCCCGTTCGAGTCAACTTTTTCAGTTGACTTCGGCAGTGTAGGTAAATTATCGTTTCATAATACCCTGAGGATGGTTCTGAAATAGAATTGATCATCAATTTTATTATTCGCAAGTTCCAGTTACTCCATGCGGTCAAGAGTTACCCTCCTGATTGATTGACTGATTGATTGATTGATTTATAAAAAAGGAATAAAGAAAAAAGAGGATTAAAAAATAAGTAAAAAGGGATAAAAAATGATAAAAAGAATAAGAAAGAAAATAAAAAATTGATAAAAATTTGATTAACCTTAGTCATGGTTAGAACCCAATGAGAAATCAACTACGCTTTATTACAGACCCGTGATTAGGTAGCTATCCACAATTTCTATTTTGACAGGTAGTAAATAGTTGGCGATTGCAAGCCCAGTGTTGTGTATCTTACTGTATATCAGGGCATAGTATCAGAAGCACTGAATGTTGGTACACCTAGGTGGTTTTATTTTATTGCCATGGAAACGATAGCGTTAGAAATCGAGTAATTTTTAGTCAGGGACTGGTAACTACTTAAGGTTTGGCGTGCACGCGTTGTAATGATCTTGTTGAATTATTCCATGCAATCATGGCTTCGTATTTTTCGTTTTTTGATGATAGATTCGATGAATTTGTTTAAAACTTATCAAATAATGCAAACAGAACGAGTTTTTTTTCCCTTGAAACAGAATTCTTTAAAACCTTCTAAGTCAAAGGCAAAAATGTCTGAGTCTAAGGCAAAAATGTGTCCTTGGCAGCTCCTCCTAAAATTTTACATTTTATATTCATATAATATTCGTTTTATATTTATATAATTTTTATTTCATAACTTCACAATTGACACACCTTGCATTTTGTCATTAGGGGCACTTATCCCCTTACCTTTTCTTGATATGCCATTGTCTGATAGCTGTAAGTCAGACTTAGATTAGCTAGACATAAATGATGTGAAACTTTCATGTGTTGTTTATATCCTAACCAATTTTTTTTTGTTTGAAACTAAGTATAAAGTGTCAATTACAAAATGCATGGTCTATTTGAACCTTGTAAATACCAACAGAATATGTAATACAACACCACAACTAGGTGATGCAACAACAAGGATGAAAACCATGGGTCTGTCATATACTCAAACATTGTGGTAGTGCATACTACAGGAAGTTTGTTTCTTGTCCTGTTGATTCCTTGCCCACTTTTGTTACCTTAAATATTTTCATCATTTTAATTTTGTTGGTTTGCTTGTTAATTAATCATTTGAATGTAAAAAGATATACCTTAACACTTCGACCTCATTGGTCAGCATAGTGATTTATTGATCATCCATATGTAAAGAAACAGTCAAGCATTCCAAATGAGTTTGATTATACCTTGGAACCCCCAACAACAAAGGTTTATACTTTTAAGGGGGGGAATGGGCTTTATGTAGGGCCTGACTTTATTCACTCTGATGATGTTGTGTATCAGCAGTAAAGTATCACTAAAATTATGTCAGAAAGTGTTTTATGTCAGAAAGTGTTTTAATTTCTTCTTTTTATATATGGGTATCCACTGTAAAATTGGTTTTCTGTGCATTTATATTTACTTTGCAGCTACATTTTCTTCTTGAGGAGTCTACTGAGGTGGTAAGAGCTTGAATTTGGCACTTTTTGGCATACAGTCAATCTTTTTACATCCGGCATTCTCTATGTCCCTCACATGTGTAATTGATATCTTTACCAATTTCATATAGCAGTACATTGTTATTTTACCAAACATATGTTTGAACACAAATGTAATGTTAGAACGAATGTTAAAATAAATACCATGGTTATTTTTTTGTCACAGTAATAAAGAGCAATCAAAACAGATGCTGCATCATTGAACTCGCAACTCTATGAAATTTGACAAGACTAATTAAAGTTGATTGCTATAATAATTAATTCTTGGCATTATAAGTACATCCAATTATCTTGAAATAAAGACAAAAAAAAATAAGAGTAGACAGTTTGTATGGTATTTGTAAAATGAACCAATCCCAAATTGTAGTTGGTTCAATAGAAATACATAACTTTGTTATCCTATGAAAGTTCATCGACCCTATGCAAAAATGCCTGTCAATTTAATATTCTTACATTTGCCTTTTCATGTCAAAATTCTTTTGAATTTTCAACTCAAGAACAAGGATGTTCAGAAGGCTAATTTAAATACTGTACAAATAAATAAAAGAATATCAAATTGGCATTCATTGTTGGATAGGGTCTATGTAAATCAGTTACAATTTTGTATCATCTGGCATCATCCAGTGAAATCAATGTTTTTGTGCCCTACAAAATGGTCAAGGGAAGGATAAGATTGAAAAATTGCATCTGCAAAATGAAGGAATCTATCTTTTCCAGTCTAAAAAATCATAAACCATAGCCAGCCGATAGTTTGAAAAAGTATAAAACAAAACATATACCAAATATAATCATCTTGTAAAGCTCAAGATATGAGTAAAAAAAACAATAGAGAATATTTAAACATTTAAACATTCTCTCTTGTTTTTTTTTGACTCATATCTTGAGTTTTACAAGACGTGTGAAAAAACAAAACATATACCGAATATAATCATCTTGTAAAACTCAAGATATGAGTCAAAAAAAACAAGAGAGAATGTTTAAATGTTTAAATATTCTCTATTGTTTTTTTTTACTCATATCTGGAGTTTTACAAGATGATTATATTCGGTATATGTTTTGTTTTATACACACAATCATGTTAATGCTATGATGACTTAATAGCCTCATATTCAGTTATGGCTTTGGCTAGTTCCTTTCTTGCTTTTATCACTTGCTTTTCTTGTCTCAGTATATCTTCTTTTGTAATTTTTATAAATGTCTTGGACGGTTGTTCCTCGTTCAGAGATGAACAGGCGACGGTGCCAAGTGGTTTCCTTTTGTTTGCCAGGTCCCTCTCCATCTGTAAAGTTTTCACAATGGAATACAACAGTGATCGAAATTGCCCATTGGTGTTGGAAAATATATCAAAGTCCTCCAGGCTGTTCTTACTGTTATTCATATTCTGCAGCCTTCTTTCCCAGAATATTTGTCTAGGAGATACAACCTCGTTATCCTTATCGTGTTTTGGTCCAACACGAGTTCTATTCATAAACAAGTCCTTATTATTGGTACAAGAGTTGTCCTTTGAAACAACTGTGACTGGTTCCTTTGAGACCTTCTTCGACTGTCTGGATGGAATCGAAGGAAATGTCATGCTAACTCCTATAAGATCCTTGCCATAGACATCCACACTGCCAGTCTGTTTTCGTTTTCTCGTTGACTTTCTTGGTGTACCAGCCACAAACACTCCAGAACGAAAATCAAAGTTGGTCAAGTCTATTACCTCCCCACTAGTTTTAAACAGCACTTGCGCCAATTCAGGCTTGGAACGTACTTTTTTACCAGTAGGGCTGTTCAGATAAATTGGAGTTCCGTTACAATCAAATCTGACGAGATGGTTTATTTCATCAAATCAGAAATTCATGGTAGAAGTACTCTTACCTGTAATAGTATACGTCACTTTTGCCAGCTGATACTCCAGATCTTCTAGTCACAATTTCTTTGGTCCATCCACCAGGCAAAGCATCACAAACTGTTCTCACTTTTTCTTCCGTCATTTCATTCATTGCCTTTCGATATCGTCCAATACAATTCAATCGAATTCACAGTATAAGTTACAATCACATCGAATCTCGTTTTGTACTTGTGGACGAGTTTCCTAGGTAAAGAACTAAGTACTAATGTGTGTCATGAGGAGATTGGTAACAAGATTAAAACAAAACGCACATTTTGATTAAACGAGCAGGATTTTTTCGCACAACTTACCGCGTTTCGCACCGATGACGTTAGGAGAATTTGAAAAACATTGGTTTAGTTATTTTTTTAGATCTATAACTTTTATGCACTGATGTTTTTTGTAAGTTTTGAGTAGTTGTTGTGTACCATGTGAGAACATGCTATGGCAATGCTAGCCAGTCTTCAACTGCAACACCCTTGCTTTAATATCAGTTTGTAATAATGTATTGCAATTGTTAATAAACCTCTAAAAAATTCCTTAATTTCCCCATCAAACTGTAACACATTCTTCACTCTCGTTTGCTAAACTCTTTCATTGCACCAAAGTTTCTAAATTTCTGTTCAAGTTCATCTTCCGTGCTAGATCTCTTCTTTCCTAGATATATTTAATAAGTCACTCGTTTCTACCTGAATTATTTCTTTCCTATACTCGTACCTGGGTTTAATTTCCGGCTCCCAAAAAATACTCCTTTCGAAATCCTTTTCTTCCTAATTTCTCCCCAAAATACCTATACTCTTTCCATCCTAAATCTCCTTGTTCTTAATCCTTTCTTTGCAATCCTTCATGAACCCTTTCTTCCCAAATCCCTGACCCTTCCTAGATTTCTTAAATTTCTTCATGGTTTCTTAATTCTCTTCCTACATCCATTTGTTCTTATATACTTTGCTAACCAAACAATTTCTCACTTTCCTAAACCCTTCTGCGTAAAATTCTTTAATCGTTTTCTTTCTAAACTATTTCGTTCCTATAGATACTCCTTTCCTTGCTAAATATCTTCCTCTCAACGTTCCTGCCTTTTAAAGTATCTTTCATCTACCAGCCTGAAATGTCCGTAAGATTTTTACTTCACCTCTTGTCTTTGAAGGAATCTCAGTATCTATGTGCAAAAAATACAAATTTATCCGTTTCTTAACTCATTCATCCATTGGTCCTTTCCTTCGTTCTTCCCCTCCTTACATTCTTTCATTCACGATAGGTTGTCCGAGTCAGCACATCGCTATTTTCACCGGCTTGCAGATCGGAGTTCGGCTTGAAACCAAGCTCTTTTGAAATCTGCAAAAATATTTGAGACAGAAAAGTGCTTTTTTGCCGAACCGTGACGTGACGTTCAACGAAAGTTTGACTATTTTTTTCCAATTTCGTCGGACCTTAATGAGTTAAAGGGTGCTTAAACCATTCCTGCCTAGAAGGCTACCTTTTCACAACTTAAAATATTCTAGCGTTTGCCAGAGTAAATTTGTACAAGGCCATCTAAGCAGGAATCTCTTAAAGCCCTCAAAATCGTCAAGAAGTTGAAAAATTTCTTTTAAAAGTATTACTTTTAAAACCGGACTCTTCACATGGCTGCATCTATGACATTTATATTTATGAATCTTTTCTGAATTTGCTGTTAATTAGAATTGTTATTCAGCCTGTTGCCTCGTGATCTATTAGGTACCTGGGAATAAGGTTCTTTTTTAACCCTTACTAACTTAGCTACTATTTGTACATTGTCATAATTTACGACGCAACAACTTTAGACACTGCGTAAAATTACTCTCAATACCCATCTGCTTTCATATTTCAAACCCACAAGTTTTTTAAAGTTCACTTTTTGATTTTAAATAGTCATATTCTTCAATAGCATCTGCCAACTGTTTTCTGATAGACTGTACCCTTTCTTCTTGTCTTCGTATATCTGAATCACAGATCTTAAATGGGGCGCACATGGGTTGGTCTGTATTCAACCAAACACAAGGATTCTTCTCGAAAGCTTTCAGAGACATGTTTTGACCAGAAATGTTTGGCTTCGTCATGTAAAGTCCTGCAGACAATGTATTAACCAATGATCCCCAATCTTTCTTAGGACCTACAGGCCGAAATAAGCTTGGCAATTCAAAATCATCAAGCTTGTTCCCATTTTCGTCTACCACGTGTAAGCCTTGTAAGCACTTGTCCCAAAAGATTGGCCTTGGTTGCTGTCCAGAATCAGTCTTGCTGTCCACTTTCTTGTCCACGCCAGAAACATAGATTGGGGAATTGTTGATCACAGTCACGGGTTGCCTTGTAAACTTGATAGCTGTCTGTCTGAGGGGTACTTTGGTTAGTGGCCCATTAGTTGAAGCAAAGTCCCTCGTGAACACATCAGCTTTGCGTTTCCTGTTACTGTTTCGTACAATTCCATTTGTCATTGTCCCTGTGCGAAAATCAAAGTTCTTTAAATCTACTTTTCCTTTTAAGAAATCTGCAACTTGAGTTTTTGATCGAAAACGTTTACCACATGGACTAGAACCAGAAAAAAATATGTACGTAATTAAAAATCAACATAGAAAACTGTACTGCACAAGAAGACTGAATGCTCGTTTATGCCCAATGTAATAATTAGAGGGGTAGACTGGGCTCCAGTCCTAGGCATTAAATCTGAAGGGAGAATATTTAAAGTGTATATGAAGTGAAAATTAAGTTCTTCTCATATGAAAGAACTCTTACATGAAAACGCAACATCTTTTACACTTTTTCCATATCTCACTTCGTTCTTGTGATATCAAGATTTATTTGATATGTAAATTACGCCTTGCATACGTCACAGTGTATAATGAGTTATAAAAAAATCACGCGTATCTTTGAAATTATTCTATTAAATCACTAAAAACTTTGTCTGTTTAGTGTTATGAGCCAAGTTCACTAACATTCATAGATTCATGTGACATTGTTGAATAACTTCAACAACATTGCTAATTTTACAACAACTCATTATGCAGTGTGAGGTATGCAAAGTGTTATTTACATATCAAATAAATCTTAATATCTCAAGAACGAAGTTAGATATGTAAAAAGTGTAAAAGATTTTGCGTTATAACTTCAAGAGTTCTTTCATATAAGAAAACCTTAATTTTCACTTCATATACACTTAAAAGAATTCTATTTTTCATTTTTACGTTTTCCAAAATGATAAAGCAGTTGAAAACACATTTTATGCATTTAAGAATATTTTCAAAAATGTAAAGCAGGTATTTTGTAGTTCAATGCAGTCTTGTGCTATGTAGCAGGAATATATTCATGCAAATTATCATAGCAGTTTAGTTGTAGCAACAATACAAGCAGTAGTAAGGAATTCAAGAAAGAATGTTTTTTAGTCTTTCATACAGATTTCTAATTTATACTCAAGTTAATTTAAACTTTGTGCATAATTTGCACTTAGTTTATTGTTTTGTGTATGGTACTAATAATGTTTGTGAGAAAAAGTGTTCCTACATCAAAAAAGGAGTCTCACAGGTCAAACTTTAGGCCAAAACAATTTCACTAAGCTTAGCTTCAGCAGATTGGATCAATGAATTAACTGCTGTGTAAACTACAAACACTTTCTTAAACTATGCCAATGCAATTAAGGGTTTAACTCTTTCCTGTCCAAGGACTTTTCCAGGACGAGTAAAATCGTCTGGCATTAGCCAGAGTTAAACACTATGGTCTCCATAGGTCACTGAGGACCTATACGGACAGGATGGAGTTAAGCACCTACTTCTCAGGATTTAAAACTTTCAAACATTCACTTGTGGTGCAGCCAGATGCAATTAATCGTGCCAAACATTCCTAATTGCAGCCAAACAAGTTGATATAAATTTGTAATTTTTAACTTGAAGTTCTTGTTACTTTATAATTTTGTTTTTAATTCTGTCTAAGAATGTTGAAGAGGTCTCCCTGAGCAAAAGATAACCGCATTACAGTGCTTACATGTATCAACCACAACTGGTGGCTACAGTAGAAAGGTAAAGTTAGATGAGTAATAGGACTATGCTGGATACCACTTAACCATGCACTGCATTCCAGCAGTGAACTTCTTATACTACATTGTTGCAAGTTTTTAACAGTGGAGGTAGTGTAGAACAATTGGCAATTAAAAAAAGCAAAGAAATACCGGTATGCATACTATTTTGTGTAGTTGTAATATAATTATTTTAAATTGGAACCTAAACTAGATATGGGTTAGTACTCAATTTTTAATAGGTTTTATGCAAGAATTGTCTTTGTTGCTTTTGAATTGTTTGCAACAAAAGGGTACTGGCACAGTCAAAACACCTCCCTCCTTAATTTCCAGCTTTCAAGAATGTTAGAACTATCCTATACAGTATGTATCAGGTAGATGGTCAATGAATATTGAAAACTACAGGATAGCTGGATTGAACTGGGTGCTGGATACAAGTTTCCAGATCCAATACAACTCTAGCACTAACCAGCAAGACTGGATGATACACACAACTGCATATGAATGTGTTGTAGTTTTGTTATTTGTAAGATGTTTCTTGATTTCTCTCTTTTCTAGAGACACGTGGATTTAAATATTCATAAAAAAATTAAATAATATGAATAACAGTTACATACACAGTAATGTTGTAGTATTTTGATACAAAAATTCTACACCGTGTTGATCTGGTACAAGTTATGAAAGGTGGTGGAAGAGAGAAATTTTTGGGGAAGCCAATTAATGTTTCTTGCCAATAAAGGTGGTACACCCAATATCGTAATACTTTTCTTTTTGTAGATCTAAACTGGGATATTCTAAGAACAAATCAATTGGAAAGAATGAAATTATTGGAGGCCAGGGCCATCCCCACTTCGTGCAAGCAACACCGTCATCAAATTCATACTTGATTGTCTAATCAGCAAATCACTTATTATTAGTCAACTGACCAATAGAGATCCGTGCTGCTAGATGTCTCTAGCAATTGTCATGTTCAAGAACAATGTCTATTAACAGAATTTTGAGTCTGCAGTTCGATGCAAAATTTCCTAAGACCTTAATGTCTATTAACTCGAACGTATACTACACACTGCGTGTAAGTAGCAAATAAATTATATATTTAGCAGCACCGCTAAAACACTTTTAAATTTAAACGTTACGTCCTGGTGACTGGCGTCTTTATTGTAAACTTTTGTGTTTACAACTATAAAATAGGACCGACCAAGCGTTCTTCAGAGAACTACGAACTACGCCAGCCAGAACTTGTCCTTGGCTTGGGCATTCAAGCGGAAACAACAAATCCCAGTGAAACTGGAAGGTATCACTGTACTGCTCCTTTTATATGTTGAGGATGAGAAAACGACGTTTTTTAAAGTTTTTACAGGCCTTTTAAAGGTGATAAGGAGTGTTTTGGGATCAAGTTTGTCTCATCTGAAAATACTAGTGCGTTGCCTTTTGTACTGAAGGCATGTTTTGAACTTGTGTCACTATGCCTTTTACCTGTAATAGTAAATGTCAACTCTCCCAGCTGAATGACCGGATTTTCTTATAACGACCTCTCTACTCCATCCGTGGGGAAGGCCTTCGCATTCCGTTCGGTAGTGTTCCTTTCTTTCCCTTAGTTCACGCTCCATGAATATGAAAAATCTGCTTTGAAACACTCAACGATGTGGGTGAACGACAAATCAAACATTATATCGCAGCTGGGGGCTTGGGTACAACAGCTTGTATAATGAGCCCGCGTTATTTCAAGTTGGTCAAGTCTGTTAGATGGCAGCATGCAAGCAGTAAATTTCAGAAGAATATCAGAATTCCTTATTTTACATCCACAGATAGAAAGGTAAATTTTGAGTACTGATTTTAGCTTTTGTTATTAGTTTCCATAGTTTTAGTTACCAGCCTTCTTGACGAAGTTTGTTCATGAAATTGAACAAACTGTTACTGGGCTTGCAGAAAGTTAGTCAGGGTTTTCAACTTCAGAAAGAGCGGGAAAAATGCAAATCGGTTTTGTTTCACCAGTTCTAATTATGACCTAGTTTTTCTTTATGCATCCTAAGCATTACAGATGATGGTCTGATTTAGAAGACCAAGGGTTAACTGACACAATTATTTATCCAGTGTGTGCACTGACTTTATAAAGGTAGAAATATTAAAGAGATTTGACTTTCCCACAGGCACTTGAAACTTTTAGCATGCCTGACAGAAAATATTTATAGCATACTGCCAGTATACTATAAATATTTTCCTTACAATCAGAATTAATGCAAGTCACTCAATGCAAACCTGGGCTCCATTCCTCTTTCTTTGTTCTAATCCTATTTATCTGTTCTTAGTCCTTCCTTCTTCATTTCTAGCAACCCTTCACCTTTATGTAATAGCTGTAATTAGTAACACTATCCCTTATATATATATATATATATATATACATATATATATATATATATATATATTCATGACATGTCACAATTTCTTTATTCTCTGAGGATGTTGTGCTTAGCAACGAAATGTTAGATCTGTTAAATATTTTAGACTTTATCTTGCTGACGGCTTCACTTTGCATATTTTTCTGGGCTTTGATTTTTATAATTCTGGCCTGGTTCCTCCCTAGCTTAAATTTTTTCATTGCCAAAAAGAGTCTTTTTACATTCAATGATAAAGTGTTCTTTATTATTACTGTTGCTCTAGTGCTCTGTTTCAATTACAGAAAGCTTGAGAGAAGAATACAGAAGAAAAGTTCCAATAAATTCTGTAGCTTGTACCAAAATTAATCCAAAATTATTACAAGTGCCCAGACTCCCAAAGACCTGGCCCCAACAAGACCCCACCCTCCATTAAAGAAAAAAAGGAAAGTGAACAGCTTTTGTTAACATGTGTTTTCTAAAAATAGCTTACAATTAGAGAGCTGGCAAGCCCTTAATTTGCATGTTGAACTACAATCAGATTTCATAATTCTACAGTTCTAGGAGAACTAAGTGATACATTTAGACATTTGACACTTCCCCCCCTAATCTGTTCAAACTGGTAAGAGCCCAAAATTTATTATGGCCTAATCAAGGTTAAACCCATCAAAATTGACCTTGTTTTACCCCAGAATGTGAACAGCCATGGAGAGACGTTTGTGCTGAACACTGCAAGAGACTGCCCAGAAAGACTGCCTCATACTTTTAGTCCCTCAAAATTAATGAAGTGAAAGATATATTCAACCAGTGTTGTACATTTATTCCTGATATATGAAATGGAGTCTGTGTTAAGTGAAAGTAAATTTTTTGGGGTCAGAATTGTACATTTTAAAGTCCAACCAAGACTGGTTGAAAAAAGTGGAACTCTTGAATACTATGCAAGGTTTGAATTAGAAATTCAAAGTGCATTCGCAAAATTTTCATTGGTATTCAAGTATTCTTATCCCTCAAGTTTGCATGTAAAAGTTCCTGTCAAAAGCAGTAAGATGTCAGTAAAACTTAAAAACATCGATTGTTTGAATTACAGTACAGCAACGATATGGTAAATTTAACAAAGGTGAACAATCACGAACAACATAATCAGGAGCAATTGAAGACTAGCCCCTCAAGAACGCTGTAATCTATGCGCAATTAATACGCTTGCTGGTAGGATGTTGAACAAAACGGAATTGCTAGTAAGACAAGGTTGAATAACGTTTCTTCAACATTTGGCCCATGGCTATTACATTTGTAGTCAAAGTCATCGCCATTTTATGACAAAGTTATGTATTTTTATCAAGAACATCCAAGTGGAACTCCCGAGTGAAAAAGCGAGTTTTATTTAATGATAGATAAAATGTAACTTTCATTCGCAAAATAATTCATTTTAAGCTCACAAGATATAAATCTGCATTCGCAAATTATGAATTGCGAACCATTAATTTGAACCTTGCTATGATTGTGGTTGTGAGCAATTTTTGTCTGTTTCGTAGGTCATATTTTGGTACTTAGGATCTAAAATTGTTTTACTTATAGTTTGCTTTTCTGTTACAGTGAAGAATTTGAAGTGCTGTGACCATAAACATAATTGTGATACAGACCATATGGTATATATTAATCAATGAGTTTCAACTTGATGTGCCATGCACTTACACAGGATGACTTTGGTTCCAGAGAACAAAACAGCATGGTTTTCTTCATCTGTTCCCAAGTCTGCAGTTAAAGCATGGGGTAAGTTAATTCTCCTGTACATTTTTGATAGTTCAGTTCAACATTATAGGGCATGTCAGAAGTGCTGTCCAGTTGTTGAGGGTTGGTAGAGTGGGATATTGGGCTAGTGTACTATTGCCAGATGAACAAGCAATATTTATTCCTTTTACTTATACTAGAGCATTCCTTGGGTATTCACTTGGAATTAATAGACAAATATTTGTTTATTTTGGTAAATTATCTGTCATCAGTATAGTCTTCTAAGTTGATGCTGTGTCTTTCCTTTGAAATTTGATAGATTTTTCATTTTTGCACTTGTATACTGTTCTTGAAGAATTCCTTTTTTATCAGATGGAATATTTTTTGCAAACCTATTGGCAAAAATTGGCTTTGTTTGTAAAATTATAAATAATCAAATATAAAATTGTTTTCCAAAGGAGAAGGTTTTCGTTATTGTGTCTGATATGGATAATTACCTCCGCCAACGGAGTTGGACGGAGGTTATGTTTTCACTGGTGTTTGTACCGTCATTCGCGGACTATAAGCCGCAACTTTTTGCCAAAATTCTTGGCTGTGCGGCTTATAGTCCGGTGCGGCTTACATATGAATAAATGCAAAATTTTACCAGTATTTGAAAAAGTTTAATTTCACTTTATAAAACGTAAGATGGTATGAGCTTGTCAGGCGGATCGGATAAAACAAGTCTAATTGTGATTTGCTAAGCATTGTGCGGACCACTGCGAAGACGGTTCTAAGTTTCTAGACTGTGAGTCATCACTAAAGTAGGTATTTTTAAACTGTATTTTTTCCTCAAGTATTTTCTACCTTACGTTGAAGTGATGCCATCCAGAGAAAGTTACGCGTCTTCGTTCAAACTCAAAGTAGTTAAATCTGCCAAAGAGCATCGTAACCGAGTTGCGGCCTGTAATTTTGGAGTAAACGAAAGACAAATTCGTGAATGACGAAAAACAGGAAGAAACGCTTCGCGTTTCAAAAGAGTCTATGCGAGCAAAGCGAGGAAATAAGCTTCAGCGATGACGGTGCGGCTTATCTATGAATTTTTCGCGAAAATTGTCGAAAAAAACGCACCTGCGGCTTACATAACGGTGCGGCTTATAGTCCGCGAATTACGGTATGTTTGTATGTTTGTTAGCGACCTAGCATCCACATCGCTGGATGGATCATCACCAAACTTGGTCAAAACATCGGGCATGGTCCAACTTAGAACTGATTTAATTTTGGGGTATATAGGTCAAAGGTCAAGGTCATGGAAAAACTAAAAATAAAATGTTTCAATGTATCACTGGTGGGTGTTGGCGGATGTATGTACTCTCTGAGTGCAATGCACTTGTTTTTTATATCAGTTATAAAAATAAGAAAATGATTGAGAGACTTGAATTTTATCCTTTTTATACAGTGTTATTGTTACAGTTTTAAATCACAAGAGCCTACATTAGAAGAAAGCCTCAGTGAGAAAAATTATTTGTTAGTGCATATGTACTGCACAATTTTAAACATGGCAAATATTTTCTGGTTAAAGTAATTTTTTTTAACTGTTATCCAAAGTTATGTTTTTTGATAATTCTCATTTCATGTAGTTCAGGTTGGTGGCATTGTTGTGCCCAATCCACTTAAGGCAGAATTTGTGTTTTCAGAAAACAGTGAATGTGAAGATGTCAAGAAGTAAGTAGTGTGATGAATTTCACCTTAAACTACATGAAATTATTTTAATTTGATTCAGACTGTATCATGCTGCAGCATTACCAGGATGATTTTATAATGCTTTCACTACCAAACTATGTAGTTACATTGATATAAGTTTAAGATATTTTCCATATTCCTATATGTCTACCAGGATGATTCTGTCACATAACATTCCAAAAAGAGTGTAAAATCCTTTACTATAAGTCAGGTTTTTAATGAACAATATTATTTTTAAACTAAATAATTGGGAACAAGCTAACCAAGTATCAGGCAGTGATGCAAGCAAGGGAGGGTACACAGTAGGTGGCATGCCCTTTATTTAATACTAGAAATTTTTCTAGTTTTTCAGTTTATTTCAAAGCAGTTTTTGGAAGGTGAAAAATTATGGGTTTCACTCATGACACCAATCTTTCATCCCCCCTGTTGAATGCCTTCAACTGTTATCTGAATTACTGTAATTTCTATGAAATGGATATTTTTAACCAAAATTTGTAATTGAATTCCATTTCAAGGTAAATTTTACCACAAATTTGATGTTATTTTTTTAAACAGCAAAAATATTATATATAAGCACGCCCATCTCGAATGTTTCAGTTGCTCGTGCAACGGAAAGATATTTCTTTGGATTGATTTACAAATATATTTGAAATAGGATGAGTGGAGTTCTTAATTTGTGAATATCTCACTAGAAATTTTGAGGCGTTTTTAACACGCAAATTAGATACCCACATAATGTCATTTTCTCCACTTATACTGATTAAAATTTGTAAGAATTAGATATACGATATCTCTGAAAGTAAATCACAGAATTTATTGAAACTATGCATATTTGTGGTAATAAGTTATGGAATCACTAATACTTAAGAGTCATCAAATGACAACACTAAATTTACAAGTTTCTCTACTGCCAAACAGTACTAACTGCGGTGCATATTTTGGTAGATTCGAACATGCGACTAGATATTGTATCTCAAAGATCTGAATGAATTTCATTTGAAATGAAGAAATGGGGATTTTAAGTTACTGTAAGTTAAGAATGGTCTGGGACAAAATGACGAGACCATAGCACCTACGTAATTTTTACGAATGAATGTATTTTATGTACATCTGCCAAGTTTAAATTATACTTTCTACTATACAATTCACCCAAGAGATTTTCTTGAATTTGTGAATATTAATTTGTTAATGTGGATTAATAATACACAAGGTACCTAATTTATATTGAGAACAATGACAATTAACAACGCCATCCCTTCAGGTTTCAATGATATTTGTAAACAACGTCAAAAACGGAGCTTTAAAATTTCAAAATATCCTGGTGGGCCGAAATTGTGCGTGTTCCTCACGCTTGTTAACTCAGAAAAGTTGTCTGAGCCCCTGAGGGGAATTAAACCCGAAACCTTCTGATCGCCGGTGAGATGCTCCAAGGTTACGGGTTTGATTACCATCAGGGGCCCAGACAAGTTTTCTGAGTTAGTAAGCTTGAGCATGCGCGATTTCGCTCTATATACGCCAAGCTACCACAACACCGGCCAATATAGATAATCTTGGTGGGCCATGCCCGCTGTACAGACCCCTCAAATCAAATCAGGCCTCTTCGCCAACTTTTACTCGCTCCATTCAAAAATCTTGGGTGCGCCGCTGATGTTAAGTTTTTCCACATAACTACTTGTCACTTTCATCTACTTTCGTGGAGTAAGAAGTGTTGCAATTTTTCGCAACTGGTCCCGGTTGCGTCTCAAAACGTATCATACTGACACTCGAAAATTTCCTTCACCAAATATTGATTACTTATTAACCTAGTGTGAGGTCTATACGGGAAAGTATTTGCCCAAGGATTTGTGTAAATTTGCGTAAATTCCGAGAGCATATACTTTCTCGTAGAGACTGAACTAACGAGGTTAATAAGGAATTTATTATATGACCTAAAAATGTATAAATCGGACAAGAAACTCACATTTCGCGCCTCAAACTGGTAGCTGGTCTGTACGAAAAACTTATTGCACAACTAGGCAGCCAATCAGTGTGCGTCATTTTGCATGCAGACCGGGAAACGAACGTTGCCATATAATAATACAAGTTATAGGCGTAATATGACCGTTCTGTATTTCTTTATCTAGACTTTTTAAAAGTGAGCAGTTTCTTGACGGCCGTCTTGCTGTGCTTTCTTCTAATCTTGTTGTTGACGCACTAACAGAAAAGTTTAACTGTTTGGATGTACGGGAGTACGTCATTTTGCCAAGGAAGGAATTCAACAGTATGTTTAATATTTTTGAAGTATTCCAATTTCCAGTTGTCAGTTGGTTAGTATGGATGTTCTAATTTAATTTGCTGTTCATTCAAGTTTTTAACTATGGCCTTGGAGTAAATTGTTTTTGGTAGTATTTGAAAGTTGGTAAAATAAAATGAAAATATAAAATGGATGTATTTACTGTACTGTGCTTTTTTTCTTTAATGGTGTAGAATTGGGAATTTTTGTTTCCGGATTAAAGGAAGGTGATCTTGAAAAAGTGGCGCAGGGTTATGGTTTATCTAAAAATGATGAGGTATGTACATGTAGGTGAATGAAAAAGTGCTCGCGGTAGTTGTTTGACTTGCCTGTCAGTCGAACAGGTGTAACATGAACAAATCGGTTTAAGTAATGTCCTTGGGGAACAATGCCGCATAAAAGGTGTCATTACATTGTTCCCCGGATGCTTCTAAATGAATCCGCACTTTGAAAACATTTAAGTGGTACATAATGATATTAAGGTCTTAGAACATTTTCGCTGATCAGACTGTGGAAAGCCGTGGACTCATGCATTCCACAGTTTGATCAGCAAAAGTTTTCTAAGATTTTAATTGTATCAAACTGCTAACTCAAAATTCACATAATGATATTGTTTTGATAGTTTGGTCTACAACATCGTTTGTTGTCAGATTTTAAGGTTTCTGAGGTTTGAAAAGTAAACGTTTTGGACTTGAATATCACCGTATTGTATTGCAAGGCTAATTCGTCGACAATCTGCAGATTGGTTTCCCTTGCCGTAGCTAGCCTTGCCTTGCCTTAGCTTGCCTTGCCGTGTCTTACCTGACCTTACTTCACCTTACCTTACGTTAGGCTACGTTGTACTACGTTGCTTTATTTCACCTCACCTTATCTCACTTGCCTTTATTATGCCTTACCCTCATTTTCTTCCACCTAATTTTTACCTTACTTTATTGTACATAGTCTTATTGTTTGCAGGTTATATTTGTATTATTTTTTACAGGTTGATCGGTTGAAAAAGAATCAGGGTTGTTCTTTGCATAGCCAATCAAAACCTCTTCAAGGAACTGTGAAATCGTCAAGTGATATACGAGATAATGATTACACACGTAGTATTTTCTACCACAGCTTGAATTTCGGTATGTTTGTCGCTATTTGTTTTTTAAATGTGTTTCTCAACAATCACATATCTTCCCTTCGACCAAGAAAAAAAAAAGGTTTGATATTTTAAATATTAGGGAATTTTTCAGTGGCGTTAGCTCTTTCAGTAGGGAATTCGCTATCCTCTGTTATTAGCCAGTATCGTTTACCGGTCGAAATTATAGTTTTTGGTACGGACTCGTCTAGAACAAGTATACATTATAAGATATGTTATATGTAAAAGTAAAATTTATCAATACAAGAGACTGGTAACCTTGCATATTTTCGGTGTAAGACCAAGAAGACCTCTGACCTTATTTTCAAAGACTACAGGTACGATTTGAAAAATGCTTCAAATGCAATGGAGTATAGATTGCAAGAAATATTCCCGCAAGGACAAAGCATCGTTCGTCATAAATAACAATAATATTAACTTAAAGACATATTAGCAATTAGTAAAAAGTTTTATTCATGTGCCATTTTGGATTACATTTTTATATTATATTTAGTTAAATTTTCAACTAACCTATTAATTAGCTAACTAAATATACAGTTATGCATTTTATTACCAACTAAGCAAAATCCGTAACCTCCCGATCACCACTGAGGTGCTCCAGCCACTGAGCTACTCGGATCCAGGTGGTAAAGTGAACATTGAATTTATGAAGTAGTTTCGATAGAGAACATTTCTACCATAATATACCGAAGGTATGTCAGAATATGTCGTTAAAGACATTTTCATATACCTGGATACCATAGTGGAAATGGCTAGCACCAAATTATTTCACCAACGTAACTTTATTCTGGCATCTGAGTTCATGTTGCTTTGTGGTAACGAGCATCTCACCGGCGATCAGCTCACAGGTTGAGTCCCCGTCATGTGCTTAGAAACTTTTTTTAACTTCTTTCCGGGCTTGACGAACGTCCACGATCGCACATCTGAACTGTTGAAATGACATTTAATTTTCCTTCTGTGTGTATTTGTACAGACATTATTCACCTTGATGATATATGTGTTCCACCAGTGCGTTTGATGGATTTTAAACCAGGAGTTAATGGTTGTCGAGTTGTAAAGAAAAGAACTGGGATCTGTCAGAAGCACTACTTTTAAATCACATAAATCCTCCTTAAGTCGTTTTTGCGCCACTCTTGTTAATAGGAAAAACCTTTTCTATAAATTATGTAATAACTAGTTTAATGAATAACAGATTTAAACAAAGTTGAATTTTTCGAAATGTTCGTACTTTGTCATGTTTTTTTAATTAAAATTGAACAGTAGGCTGTACGGATTTCAATTCAATCAAAGTGATTGAGTTCGCAGTTCTGCTGTACTAATGTACATGCAGACAAATGGAAACAAAGCTCTGACGAAGTCGAGCATGAACGTAGCTTTGTGAAAAAATGGTGAAACAGACGATAAAGAACACATGGCATAGCCTTGTGAAAGATATAATGAAAGAGACATTAATGCATTAACTTTCACGCCGGGTGAGTCTGATTTGTTGATTGATCGAATGTAGATACAACAATTAGGACGACACCTGACTGCCATTTCTGGGCAACAAAGAATTCGAACTCTTAATTTTACCGAAAGCCCACGGTAAAGATACGCAACAAGTGAAATAGTTGACTGGGCCGTATTTTACATGGAAATCGTACCGTTCAATTTTCGTACCGATTTTCGGAACGGAAAAAAAATCACTTGTTTAAACGGAAACGGCGCGATTTCGATGTCTTCAAAGTTCTATTGTATTTTTTTTCCTTAAAACTATCCGTTGCCACCACACCAGTCAATGTTATTTGGTATTCTGGACCAACCATTTCACTTGGGGACAGAACGGTAAGATTACGTACCGTTTCAATCGTCGGATCTGCTTTTTTGCGACCCACTTCGAAGTTCGAAACGATACAGTAAGATTTGATGCGTTCCCGTATTAACTCAGCCCTTGTCCGTATCGGTTTCTGGAACGGAACGATACAGAATAATGCGATCTGACACTCAATTGAGTGACAGTCGCCTAAAGTATACTTCGCCTGACGTCGACTAACCTAAACACCCGGTACCCATCGAGACTTCAAAAATGACTACGAACAATTCTCAACCGACAAACTCGATCATATTCTGACAAAATGCTGCCTCCCTGCATTAATTTGGAGCAAATGGAAGATAGTTTGGTTGGTTAACTATTGGCTTCCACTTATTCGTAATACAAGGTATGTGCATGTATTTTATACAGAAAAAGATGGAATGTTTAGATGATGTTTATTTTATTGTTAATTATTATTTGATCATCTTTTCACACGGTAGCCTTGTCGACCGCAAACATAAGAATATAAAATAGAGGTGGTTGTTTTCCAGAAGACCGTGTATAATTGTCTTAAAATTTACAATACCCTTGAAAGTTTATATCAGGAAAAAAGCACACAATTACATTACTATTAAAAGTATTGTCTACTTACTATATTAATTGTAACTATTATTTGTAACTGTACTTTTGTTTCCAGGGAATTGATTATTCCAGATTTTTGCACCATAACTAAAACTCCTTTCCTTGCATTTGTTTTTGGCTTTGATGGTTGTTTTCCCATTTTCAGGAGTCGTACCTGCTGGCAAATACTGAATTAGTATTTAGGCTAAAATACTGTGAAATAATTAGTTAAACTGGTTAAGGTGAAGACCAGATCGGTTCAAGGGTTTGTTATTGATGTGTTTATGATATAACATTCTCACATTGTTATCATTGCAATATTTTCTTAACAATTTGTTTATACCTCTAGCACTTTCACTTTAGGAATCATAATTATCCTCATACAGTGCATGGAGTATATATATACATACATTTTTTACACGCATTTTTATTAAAATTGTATAATTTTAGCTTAGTCTTTGATACTCGGCATTTTTTCTCATTTTAGAATGCGCATTCGGTATAAGTAATGATGAAATTTGTGTTCACGATAATTGAGACGGTTGTTGAAACCCACTCTGAGTGGTAAGGCACGAATTATACTATTGATCTGCCTCGAGGAGATGCCTAGATGTTATTCGGTAATGTAATCTATCCATTTCTTCCTAATTTTTAGAGGTTAAGGTTTGTAAAACATTCAGATTTTAGAAAAAGGCTATACATTCCATAATTTTCATAGGGAACAGTGACAGTTTTATCCTCAAATTTTTAATATGTAATAGTATTTAGCATATTGCTTTTTACCTTTGGAAAAAGATATTGGAGATTGATTATGTTATGGAGCAAGGATCTGTCCTATTTTTACGTTTCGTTTGCATTACGTGCTGTAAGTATAGCTTTTGGAGCATCAGACACTGTGAATTTTTATGGAGAAACCACAGACTGTAGATTAAGCTATCAACTCCTTAAGGCCCGTTTACACCTGCGATTTGAGGCCCAGCGATTGCGATCCTGTTTATTGCAGTGAACCCTGAAAAAAACTGGAACGATAACTGTAGATTGAATTTTGAAGTCAACCATGGAGGCTGGTATGTAGGTATGCATCAGTCCCTTTTACGAAAACAATGCTACAAAAACCTTTAAAAAAGTCAAAGATTGTATCATTTTACGCCGTTGCGTTTTTCTGGGACAGCTTTCCCTATCCCCTATGAAACCAAAGTAAGTAGTCTTTTGGTTTACCTATTCAGAAAAAGCTGTCGGTAACGGATAAAAAAGTTCGGTCCAAAAACTGCACTGAAACTCCTGTTCTCTTTTGTTGTATTCTGATATCCCAAGGCCTTTTAACACCTCATAGAACAACACCAGGAACAAATTATTGTTAACCATACACATGATTTAGTTTTTATCATCCAGGTATGTTGTTATTACCGTAAAATAAGAATTCACGAACTAAAACAGATCAGAAAACTGTCACTATCGCCCTGGTAACTACACTTGTGGTAACTACACGCAAGAAACACTCATACTTCATACGTACATGGTAGCTACACGAACGAAACACCCGTGGTTTATACCTACATGGCTGCCTCCATGGGCGGGAAATTTGGCTTCACCCGATCATAAGGCGAGGCTTATGAAGTTATCGTTCCGTTCTTTTTAGATTGAAATGGGTTATTGGCAATAACGCCACGCACCAGTGGCGTAGGTACCGTACGGGCCTTTGCAGGCCTAGGCCACTTGGAACCTTCATGTGCCCTGATGCAATATTGCATACAGTAGTCAATCGAACATAACATAAAAGAATACTATGTATCAAACTGATTGAATTTAAATGCTTTTCTTGTTTATGTTGTTTTTGCTCCAAATGAAAACAGCCTGTATAAACTGTAGTCGTGTTGTTTGCATCGAAGTATTACGGGAGATAAAAATCTTTTTTCTTTGTCAAAAACGTCAAAATTGAAAGGGACATGCTGCATGTTGCGGGCTCCAAATTATGACCATTAAATATATTAATACCTGTGTTCATGTTGTGCCCACATGACATTGACATCCTGGCTAAACCACTGTACGACAGTCTACGCAGCAAGACATCCACTCCAGTCCGTCCTCTACGTTCTCGCGAATTTAATACAAACACCAAAATGACAATTGCAAAGCAGAAAGTCGCACACGTAAACGGGCCTTTAGGCACTTCGGTTTTGTTGCTTTTAACTGCTTGGGTTAGTTACCATTCCACGTCGAGCTATTTAGCGTTTATCTAATTTGGATTGATTTCAATTTTAGGTTGCTTTTGGTATCAGTTTTGGAAGGACCCCTTACATTTTGTTGAGTGAGTAAACTACGTAAACTTTGTTTAATGAGAATTTTAACTTCACATTTGGGCACTTAGATTGGAGTTGTTAATAATTTCAACATTTATCGATTTCTGATCGTATTGTTAACAGAGTTAAAGTAAAGCGATGTCAACGGTCATCACTCACTTTTCTGGGAAATTATGCAAACGAACGACTTGTGTCATACTTAATCCTGCTAAATTGCTGCCCTGGGCCTGGTTGCTAGTAGGGATCATCTCGTTCCCAACCCAAACCTTCCCATCTGGTGAGTGGTCGCCTCGCCGCCGTAGCCATGTCTTTTTTACTAGGGCTCACAGTGCAGATGTCAAAATAGGTATGCTGCCTAACCCACATAACATTGTGATTCTTCTCTGGTGAGACTCTCAGGCACGAGGAACTTTCTCCAAAAATCGTAAGTACCAAAAAATTACCCTTTTTACTGATGTACCGTAGTTTCTTCTTCGCCGTACTAGACGGGTGACTTGCATATTGAAGGATGCAGTGGGTTCTGTTGGGTGATTAGCTCACCTAGCTAATGACCCTTGCTGGGGGTGCTACAGGCAAGACCGCAACGCGAACTTTGCTCTAGTTGAATGCCTAGCGTACTGTTGATGTAACTTTAGTATTTTAAGTTCTGACCTGCAAATGGACCATACATCTGAACATGTCAGGCTTTTATTGGTTTGTGTACTCCTATTATTATTTTTTTGGAATTGTCTATTTTGGTTTTCCGCCCGTGTCTTACATGTTTTCCATTCAGAGTGAATGTGTTGCAGTATGACTTATGATTTGAAAACGAACAGAAGCATTCGACGTTTTAGTGGTTTATTTGATTTAAAACCGTTAAGAAGCCATTTAATCGAGCGGTAAATAATAGATTTTGTATGAAGCGTCCAAGGTTCGTTTGTGTATATGCTGCATAAATCTAAAAGCCGAACTAGGATCACTACAAGGGGATTTTCCACGTAAAAAAATAACATTAGTAAAATATTAAGATGAATCACACGTTATTATAATAATAAAGCATAAACTATTTTATAAGAAATAAGAACTTATTTCTCTTAGAAATCTTTTATGATTTAAAAATGATTTGGTTGAAACGATGCAAGAAGGGCATATTAATGGGACATAACGCGCAATATTGTTGACTGGTAACGCTGGCAATGCTGTCCCGGTTTTAACCTGTTACAATCAGGTTTGTTACAATGAAATATTACGCCTGTTTTGTAAAAGAGGTCACTAGAATATCTCGTAAAGGTGTAGCTTTGCGTATGTCACACTTTGCCTAAGATCAGATCATCTTCAAATGAGTATCTTTATAATACTAGAGTTGGACTCACACCCGGATGCGAGCGACGCGAAAAAATGTTTGACGTAAATGACTATACATGGACGTTCACACCAGTAGAGAGGCACGAAATGAGCAATTTCTCTTGGTTTGGTGTGGTTCAATCGCGTTACTCGTCTCCAGTGTAACATTGCTTAGGATTACGTGCATTTATTCTTTAGATGGGAATAAGTTCACTCAGGGAAGGAAAAATTTCTAATTTTCCCTCGTGCATGAAAGAACATCAAACAGGGTTCGTACAAACGTCGACTGTCCTTGAAAGTGCTCGGGTTTAAAAATGAAAAATTCCAGTACTTGAATATCTTTGAATTTTTGAAGAATACCTTGAAAATTCTTGAATTTAATTAATGAAATTTTCGTAAAATTGTCATATTACATCGGACAACATTTAATTATGACATTTTTCGATGGAGAGAATTTCATAAGATTTTGGTGAGTTTATTTTCTTACACTTATCGCGTTATCTCTTCAAGTGGATTTTGAACTTACAAAAATGACAATTAGAAGGGACAATTTTGTATTTTTCATGATTTGCCGCTGCTTTCTAAAGCTTCTTTTTTCAAGCTCCTTTGATGCTTGAATTCCTTGATTCATGGCCTGAAAGTCCTTGAGTTTCTCCCTTCCTAACCTGTACGAACCCTGACCAAGAGAGAACATTATAAGAAAATTGAATAAGGCAAATTATTTTCAGCAAATTTAAACAAATTAAATTTCGTCGGTGATTGTGGTATTGCAATCTAATACCACAATATTAAGGATATCAAACGATTAAATGTCCCCTCAAACCTCGGACAGGTTTGTGAAAGGTCCGCGGGCTCACGGCCCTTTATTTCAAAATTTCGTTATTTCATTATTAGGTTTGTGTATTTTAGGTTCAAAATTTCATTATTTCACGTGTCAATTTAAAAACAATGCTATGCGCTATAATGCTTATTAAAATGCGAAAAGTACGGAATGTACGACACAAGAGAGGCCAAACAGACGATGGCGGACAAAAATAAAGGCGAAGTTCAAGAGTAAGTTTTCTTGACATTATCCCCTTTCTGCAGTTTGCATTGTAAAAATTTGGCAGAATGTCATTAGGGTTTCCGTTTACCTTCCGAGTTCTTGTCATAGTTATATCAGTGATCTATGTCATGAAGTCGGAGTATGCAACAGAAGAAGCAAAAGTAATTTCAACCTTGGCATCGTCACCTGCTGACTTTGAAAAAGCAACGTATTTGGTTCATGGTTGGTTTTAACCAAAACCGGCAAAAGAGTCGAAGGAATGCTCGGGGAAATTAAGTTGCACTGGCAGATGTTCCACAGAATTTGTTGCGCAATATGTTCCGAACGACGAACCTCCATCCTGCTTTTGTGACCCACAATGCCAAAGCATTTTTAATGACTGTTGCGCTGATTACGAGAAAGAGTGTCTGGAGAAAGAAAAGCCCTTATCGAAAACAGGTCATGAGGATATGGGTTGGGGATGTTACCGACTAAAACCGTTCGCGAACGATTTGTTTATGGTAAACCAATGCATGCCGGGCTGGCCGGAAGACGACACTTACAATAACTGCACAAAGGTTCCGAGAATCACTTCGTTTCAGCAGATTTTCTTCATAGTCCCTGTTATCAATCACAATGACATTCTTTTTCGTAATAAGTTTTGCGCCTTTTGCAATAACGTAAAAGATTTTAGTTTTGGACAATAACATTTATTCGTAACGTCACGCCACCGAAGGAATCTTTGAAACGAGATAAAATACTTCACTTTCAGCCTTCTGTTTTAGATAAATTGTTCAATATTGAGCATGTCCATTTCTTTTCAAATGTTCGGGGGATAAGATATTGCCAAGACATTAACTTTTCTTGTAAATACACACAAAATACATCTCGAGTGACAAAGTGCAAGACAGGTGTTGTTGGCGTGTATAGCATAAAGAGAAGAACCCACCACAGAAACCTTGATTGTCTCTTGTGTAGCTACCTAGACATGAAAAGCGTACCTAAAAATAATGTTGAATGTGGGCCACGGTATCCTTTTGCTCCACCGACGAGCAAATTTGTAGTTCGTTCTTTCAGCCTAATTTTTGACGTTCCAGAAAAGAGCCTTAGCAAGGAAGAGATTTGCCAAGAAAGACAGTTGTATGACGAATATTCACAGACGTGTCTAACGACTTACGCCTACTTTACTTTTAGTTCCGTTGGATGCTTGACAGTTCTTTTTTTCTTTACGATTCCAACGCAACGATGCGTCGTTGCTTAAATGGCGATGACGGCATAAATTCCACGTTATTCAGATCTGTTTTTGCGGAAAAAGCCTTTACAATGAAACGGGTATCGCACCTACTCAAGTTTCAGACCTAACCGTTCACTCGGTCAGGGAACCGTTCACTCGGTCACTAGATTCCTTTAGAAAAGCGAACGTAAATTCGAGAAAGAAAAGCAATTCCGGATGGCTTGGCAAGAACTCGAAATTAATAAACACAGCAAGTAGTTGCAGGGAAGTGTAAGTGCGTTCAAAGGGAGACGGTATCGCGAAAAAGGATGTGCGTTACAAACAAAACATTTGAAGTTGATCCGGAGAATCTGGATAACAAGAGTGGAATATTCATGAACAAGGTACAGAAACACTATAAACCCGGCAAAATTCTGGGTTTTGATCACTACAACGCCACAGTCATCCTAGTCTGTGAACTTTCTCTTCAGACTAACTGTTCGTACTACATTAACGTCACGGAAAAATGACTTTGGATATTGTACTGAAACCTGTCGCTGTACTTCTCTGTTAGTAAACACTTGTACGAATATGGGGATTACTCTTTCAGAAACGAAACTCTGTTATTGTGTTTAAGTGGATACGCTTTGAATCAGAGGAGAAAAGAAAATCCGAAATCTTCAATTCATGATGATATTTTGTGAACATTCAATGTAATTACACTCACCATGTCCATTACAAGTCTACTCATACTTTTGGCTACTTAATTTTCCCATCTCTGCGTAATGTACCAGGCATGAATCTCATCCTGCTTGGTGCAACGATAGCTATGGGGCAGTTGCTTTGGCTACTGCAGACGTATATATCTAGGATATCTCCAGCTTCATGTGTAGCAGTTTCTGTGGCGTTGCATTATGTCTTTTTGTCATCCTTTGCCTGCTCAGGATCCGTCGCATTCCATAGTTTCACAACTTTTTCAGGCAATATCAAAGGGTAAGCTAAGAGCAACCACGATAGGAAGTGGGTTTCTTTGGTACGCGTTCTACAGCTTGCTATTTCCATTCGTTTTGGTGATGTTGTTTTGGATAACGGATTTCTACAACGTTCTAGATATTAGATCTTAAGGACAGGAAAATCCTTGCTGGTTTAACCACAGTGGTGAATTGTATATTTTGTTTGTTGGACCAAGTTTTGCCCAACTCCTGGTCAATGTAGGTCTTCTTTGTTTTACATTGAAAATGATCCAAAAATGCAGTAAAACTAACTTAGCCCTGAATGAGAAGAATGGTGAAACGAGAAAGAGACATTGGGATCTATTTGCGAATATCCACATTAATGGGCCTAACATGGTCATTTGGGGCTTTTCAAATAGCATTTCCAGGTACGTTGGTCCTTCATTACATCTTTGCACTAGTAAACGGTATTCAAGGTTTTTATATCGCTGTTGCTTTCCTGTGGACAAACAATGTGTGGAAATTGGTTTCTCTAAGATCAACAAGGCACGAGAAATCATGTAGCGCAATAAACACCACAAGAATGTGATCAGAATGAGAAGTATTATCGAAGTTTCTCATCTGTATCAATTGGAGACAATAGCTAACCCTTTACTGGTAGGGTTTCCTGGAGGTCTCTATTTAACAAGAAAAATTGTCCGGCGTTAACCTGAGTAAATTTAATATTTTACGAAATGGCAACAGTTGGCAGTAAAGGGTTAGTTATTGAACGTTATTAATCTCTTTGATGATCATGCTGAGGTACAGTGGCCAACCTCATTAAAACAAGAATTTAATTCTTATTCTGAGAACCAAAACTGTATTTCCTTTTCAAGTCAGTTCTGTGAGCTTTTATTTTATCATTTCTGATTTTTACCGTACGGAAAATAATGCAGAGATGAAGATGTAAATGCACGCAAATCATAGGCAAAAGACAGACGTAGAAATCCAGATACTGGTGAAATTATTATGAAAGTTGTGGGGTAGGGACCAGGAAAGAAGAAGGAGTAGACACAGGTGCAGAATAGCAGATACTAATATCGATAGAGACGCGAAAAAAGCATTAGGGAGATCGGGAAATGGACTGGAACGTCGTCAACGACATCAGTGACATGCAGGTTACTAGACAGTAGTTGGAATGGTGATTAGAGATCGGAGATAAGGTTAAAAAATTGGTGAAATACATATTTAGTTCAAGCCAATAGCAGAAAAAATCAATGGATTTTTTCGGTACTGTCTGTAATATACAGTCAAGCAATACGTGGAGTCACTTGCTGTATGAAAACTGTAGTATTAAGAGGGAATGGTAACCTAAAATTCAAAATTTTCAGAAAGCAGTAGTGTTTTTGAATATAATTTCAATATTTTTAAAGATAAAAACGCAGCCTCGTCAGTAAGAGTCAAAAGGTTTTTGCGTTGGCTTCAAATGACAAACATGATCATGATCGTCATTCGTGAAACCAACTTCACTGTACAGTGATTTAACGAAGGAAGCTTATATAATGCAGCAGGCACCAGAATGACAGGTAGGAGAAAGACAAGTTAAGACTTCTCGAAGGCGCAAGCATAAACTGTAGGAGAAGAACAAGATGTAAGTACAAGCATAAGAGCTGTTAGAAAGAAGAAAAGATTGTTAACGGGCTCTTTTGCTTGTACGTGCATCCTAGGCTTCAGACAAGTTATGCTTGACCAAGATCCTATGCAATTAAATCATTTGGAATTCAATGCTACACAAGCTGAAAATACTCTATCGTTTTCTTAGTTTGAAAATGTCAAAGCTTATCATTAAGTTCGCCGATTGATATTTTCTATGTACGTTATTTTACACGCCGTATCTGGTCTTCAACTTGTAGTTTAATATTTCCTGAATAGATTAGTTTCGATTTTGTTGGGAGAAAGATGTTAATGGAAGGCATTACAGTAATTAAAAAATAACGATTCTTTCTGTTTGAGTAGTGTTTTTGCTTTTGATGAATCGGTCACAAAAACGTAGGAACACGTAATGTATTACAAGACTGTTGATATATTTAATAACCACAGACACACAAAACAAAGGCCAAGATCAAAGGCTGCACGTGCATTCAATAATATTCCTTCTGAAAAGATATTAAATTAATCTTACAGTTATCGTTATGGTTGAATTTAGCCTTTCAAAGCTAAGAGTCCGATATATCGGACACCAGAAGAATAGGAACAAATCAACTAAGCAAAAACAAAGAGAGCACGAGGAACAAAAGGAAAAAAAAGTGTTAAAACTTCAAAGAATATGCTCGCTGAGATGCTTAAACTATTCTGTTTGCATGGAGTAGGTATCAATTAGCAAAACTTGCCGTCGACCAGGTCACGGAATCAAGGCCCGTATGTTAATTTGGACCTACTTATGAGTATTATAATGGAACGAACTTCCTACACGCATTTTATTTTTCTACACCATTACTGAATCTATTCATGACATTACAAAAGGTATATAATGTTGCCTATATTGATCAAGATATAAACTGCATGCGAAATTGCTAATAACTTGATTTCGAAAAAATGTACATTTGAAGTCTTGACACAAGTTACATCGCGTCAGCGAGTTCAAATGAATAATGAATATTAGTTGATATGCGTTTCTATCGTAAGAAAAATAAATTAAAGAAAGCACTTGGATGGAAAATCTGCGGAAAATTAATTATTTAAACAAAGGTGATGACAAACTTTCAGAGATGAATTCTATGATAGTAATCATCATCATGATGATTATGATGATAATAGCAATAGTAATAATATTGATAATAATGATAATAGGGATGATAGTAATAATGATGGTAATATTGATGATAAAAATAATAATAATGACAATTATAATAATAGTAATAATTATTGTTATGATAATAATAGTTATAATGTTAGAAATAAAGAACAGAGGAGTTGAAGTGAGAATGGAACTTCTGCAGTAAACCCCATTTCTAGGGACGGCTATAATGCTAAAGAAAGTGCCTGATGCTTGAAGCTGGATCAGAGGATAGTAACCTGGAGACAGTTGGTCATTATTTACTATCAGTTCCCGTGGCAACTGCATCAGCAAACCAATTGCCTGTGTGAGGAAGATGATGATGATGATGATGATGATGATGATGATAATCTTAGTAATAGTATGACCTTGAAATCACTGAAAATTTTAAATAATGATAAAGTCTGTTCATCTGATAAAGTACGTTCCAAGCGCTTGGGAACAGAGATCTTGATTCCTCACTGATATTCAGTGATGAAGTAAAGACTTCGAAAGTCATAGTCTTACTACCGTGAATGCAATGAAAGTAGAGTCACATTTCGATCCTTTCTGTCTGGACAGGTCTTCTGTCAGTATCATTCCGCCCTGGCTCGAGCCGGATTGTTGTCTTCATCTCGAAGCCACCTGACCTCTCCCAGGAAGTACATCTCACAACTGCAAGAGAACCAACTGACTTGCGGGTCATAAACAAACTGTCAGACTGAAGATTAAAGTTTGCACTATGCGAAAACTATGCAGATTATTGTTTTCAAGTGCACCAGTTAGTTTGAAGATTTATAAATCTAGACTATAGCGATGAAGTAATCAAAGTAAGGGTATGAAAATTGGGGCAAAACTTGTTGCCAAATCTGTAGAGAAGTGAAGGTGGTTGTTCGTTTGAGGAAGAACAACATAATAATTCTTGCTTGAGAAAGAACAACATAACAATAATTCTTGCTCTAATAATCGGCAGATGCCGATTAATCGGCCGATAAGATGAGATAATCGGCCAACGATTAATCGGCCTCAGTAATCGGCAATTTCCGTTATAGGCTCATCCCTACTCTACATACTGTGAGAAAGCGAGGCAACCTTTCGACTAACTCTTTCGATGCAAGAGATCCTCAAAACGCTTTGAGAATGCATATTCTATCCGAAATACTAGAAGAATGGCACGATTTTTCTAGAAAACTGTCTCCATTTTCTCGTCTCGGGGCAATTGTCCGTGATTGCTCCATTGGTTGTGTACGTCTGACGTCATAAGGAAATGTTTGGTAGGTTTATTTTTTAATTTCTCGCAGGCTTATCCTGCCCAATCCTTTACGCGGCTGCTTACTTTTGTTACAAGTGTTGACAAACTTTTCAAGATCTAAGTTCTCATCAAGTACTTCATATTGCTGCTGCACGTTTCATACCATGAACATTTAGCTCGTAAATATTTTTAATTACACACACGTTTTATAAGGTATCGTTTATTAGAAACACTATGTTTATGATTAAACGCTGCCGGGAAAAGTCCCGCATAGATACCCTTGAAAATGAAAAAACTCGTATTTGGACCGTGTCTTCTCTAAACTGCTCTGAAAGTTTACGGCGATTTGTGCTTAAACTAAGTAGCTCTACTGCTTTGATTAATATTCAGAATAAAAAAATGCAATTTTCTGTTAAACGCAACACACGTTTAAAAAACTGCTCATAAAACTAATGCACCGTTGTATTAGAGATGTATATTAATTATGAGCTCCGGAGGAGCTGTTATTAATGTTTCATATTATTACTTAATTTTCATTGCAGTTCGTTTCGCAGTTGATAGTTCCATCAAATTCACCAACAAAATAGTTCATTAAGCCTCTAGAAATGAGATGAAATGTTGATTAAAACATTTTGTATACATAATTGATGGCAGTATTTCAAACAAACGCCATTCATCTCTTGAAGTCGAGCGTGAGCTTTGTATTCTAGGTATGTAAATAACTGTCATTTCTTAACTCTTAAAATCTAAATGATATCATGTAATATTGTGCATACAACAAAATATTGCCGGCTGTCGTCGGTAACTTCAAGTTGGAATTATATCCTGCATCGACTTGAACATTTCACTTTTTATGAATGCTACTTTGACAGAAAATTGAACATAAGCTAACGTTGAAAATCAAAGAAATTTAGAACGAAGATAAACCATATATGAAAACTATAAACTGTAGCGACTATCAAAATTACCAAGTCACTCAAAGGAGTTTGTACAGACCAGACTATACATTTCCTGTACCTAAATCAGTCGTGCGTCAAATATATATATAAAATGTGGTGAAATGCTGTAGCATATATTAGAACTAAGAATTCAGCATAAACTTGATCATCAGTAACTTTTCTTTTGGACCAGATAAGTAAGAACTGGAGAATAATGGATCCAACGCTATTGCTCAGACTCCTTGTTTTACTTCAACTAGCCGGGAACCAGATACAAGCCGAGAATAAAACAAAAGAAGACCCGTTTGGACCCGTGGAGAGTCCATTTGAAGCCAACGATCGTACGTCGAACAAATCGAAGGTACATGCTCGGGGAAAATGATACCTTTTCGTAGATGTGCATGTAGCCTTGTATCTTTATGAGAAATGAGAAAGGCGGTTTCGAGCTGATCTTTACATGTGGCGCACAATGTCGAAGCTTTTTTCGTATAGCTTTCGTTTCGTACGGCAAAACAGAGGGTTATAAAGTATGAAACGATTAAGGAAACGATATGGAGCAAATTAGAAAATGGAGGAATTTACGAGAATCCAAGGATTGAAAAATTCGAGAACTAAAAAATTTAGAAAATTCCAATATATTATTGATTGATATATTAAATCCATGCCTCGTTGCAGTAATCTTTCCATTACGTCTCTCAAAGTCTCTTTAATTTCTGACATGCAAAATCGAAGGAGAGAAACGTACAAATCTAGCCAAATTAAGATACTTGTGCCGTACAGTTTAAAAGTCAGAGTTTTATGTTACTAATTTTAGTTCTTTTGGGTGCCAGCACATGTGGGTCCTTGACATTGTTATTTTAGGTCCTCTGTCGACTTGTATCCCTGATCAATACGCCTCCTATCACTTCTTAAGTATATTTAGAAAAGTTAGAGCGAAGCCAACAGTTTCAGCTTTGTTTTTGTCAGTGATCGACGAGTAATTACGTCTATGTCCTGTTTTGTGTACAATATTTCTCTCTTTTTTATCCAAAAGGGATCCCCGATGGATCGGTTAAAAATATGTAATTCATAAGGGATGGAGGACTGAGATATGAAGGTGATAAAAATTATGTGCACGGACTTTCGAAAGTGATTTTAATGTAACTATTTGAGGAAATTATTTGGAATATCATTAGCCAAGATGGTTGCTCTGCGACTATCCTGTGTTAAAGTTATGCGAACTGAACAGACCACAAAATATTGGTGTTTTACAATCAAGAGTTCTCCTTTTCGAGGCTTGATTATCCTATTTCAGTATGTGATATCGACGATCTTTATTTCGAAAATAAATACTTATTAGCCTTTTCCAAAAGCATCAATCAAATTGTTTTAGCTTTTGGATGATGGCTTTTAATCGTAAGATTATTTCACCCACCCTATTAAAATACCCTCCCTTGGATTTTGAAAATAGTAAGGACCTTCATGATCTCTCTTTATAAGCTGCTTCTTACGGAAACTCTGATTGACCCACAACCGTTTTTAGATAAGAGAATACGTAAACCGAATTTTAACGTCAATTTTTATTACTGATTGCTTGTCATTTTATAGCAGAAGTATAAGTGCATTTTAGTATCAGTTTATTTATATCATGTTTATGTGCGGTGATAGATACGAAGAAAACAAAAACACAAGAATGAGGCGAGCCTTTTTAGTTTTTCGGAAGTCTTACAACCGAAGTGTTAATATCACACTATATAAACGTCGAAAGGTACTTAAAATTAATGCATAAAATTCGGACCTCATTGTCCTTGCATTTGCAATAAAAATCTCTAACGTATTTCAACGTATCTTAAGGTGATTATTAAGAGAACAAAAAGAACCAAGCCAGCCCTTTTATTCTGTAACTGGAAAATGAATGCAAAAAGATCAATATATCCAAAAATTGGGTAAGACTGGATTGCGTTTTCAACACACACCGTTGACAGTCGGTAAATAATGCATTGTCTTGCATTAAAGTGCGTTTTGGCATAAACAGTTGATACTGTAATATGATAACCAACACTATTTTGCTATATCTTTGATAGGTTTCTGGAGGTCAGGTTGGTATTAATTTGGGAAGTCATCAGCTTAACTTTTCAACTGAAGAGTCGACAGGTATTAAGCTGGTTCTTCATTGCTTATACTTAATCAAGAAAGCCCTTTCAAAAATTCAGTCAATTCTGTCAGCTGTTGACGACTTTAATAATTTAATTTCGTCTGGATTACACCAGTCGGTTCTACTCTGCAAAGGGAAAATTCTAGCGTTAGCTAAGTTAAATTATGAGTTAGGTTATGCCCCTTCGTCTTTTGGTGTTCCTGATTCTTGTCATACGTATTTATATATACCTATGCGGATGTGACGTTTAAACATGAGATTTAAAGTGGTCGTGTTTCCAAAATTTAACTCTGTAGGTTCCGTTGTGACTACTTTAGATTCTACTCCTCAGTCAACTTCAAGCCCAACGTCAGTAAGTAGCCAGTCGTTTGAGGTGCTATTTAAATGAAGCTATTAAGTATAAGACGTTCTTGATTTAATTTGTCCTATCAGCGAGTTAGCGGTAAACTTAAGGTGATAGATGCCGACATTCTAGGGGTGGACATTGTCTTTAGCCTATGAAAACGCTGTGTAGAATGACAACCGTGTTTTCGATGTTCGACGATGCTGTTGGGATTGAATCGTACATATCTGTACGGTTATATGTATGCAAATTAGAAGCATGAACGACTTCAATAGATTTTCAAAAGGGCTTTGATTAGATTGCATAGTATGTAATTTATATTGAAAAATCTGGGAGTTAAAAAAAGGGTAAAATTAATTTATTTTCTAAGTTTCGATAGAAAATTCTGTAGAAAGAAAATGCCGTCCGTGAATCAAGAACGCCAGTTGCTTAAACTTTCTGACATTGAAGCGCTGCAGGGTTTCTTGTTAGTGGATATTTAAAGAATGACTTTCACCCGATCGAATGCAATTCAAGAAGTAAGGCAAAATCTATATTTATCAAGCTTTTTCTCCCTTCGTTGTAATTCTACATCTGAATACTGATACGAGGAAATAATGTCCAGGTCGTAACGAGTAGTGTAACCCTAGTGGATTATCTAACTTGTTAATTGACTTCAAGGCCCAGTAGCATAAACGTTAACGCCTGGTCTTCCTGTTAACTTCTGACGTTAAATCTATTCAAACTCATTGTTTTAACGTCAGACGTTTACAGTACGACCGGGCGTAAAGCTTTAGGCAACTGACACCAGCGTGCTTGGGCGTGCTTTACTTGACCGGTTATTGGCTGGTTAATTATTAACTTCTTATAAACCTGGAGTGCGATCATCACGGGAAAATACCACACTGTGATACGTGCGGATCGAGCCTGAAAGGCGAGGTCCATACATAAAATACCTCGCACTGATTTTCCTGTAAAACTAAGCTGACAAGGTTAATAAGAGGTTAATAATAGGAACTGATAAAAGTATGTAACATTCGTACTGCGTTAGTCACCACGAACTTTTGCAAGCACAAAGCACAAAGAAATATCAAGTCAATACGAATTCCCCAATAAGAACCAATAGCTCTGATTTCTGATTGAAAACAATCCTAATAAGGTTGGGCTTTTTATTTTGGAGAGGTTACATACAGTAAGTTTTTCTAAATTATAGACAAGTTTTGACAGGAAAATTTCCCTGTTGCTTTGAAGACAAACAAACCCTAGATTCAGGCTCGCTTTACAAGTTATGATTAACAATAACAAACTGCTTTTGGCTTGGTTACATCTTTTCCTCGATGATTTTAAGTAGGCGTATAAATAAAGTGCAAAGTCATTGGCAAAAACAAGCTCTTTGGGAAAGTAACAGCCGGAGTCAGTGCAAGTAGCGCTCGGCAAGCAATAACAAAGTAAGGTGCCGACAAAATTAAGACACCCAGAGCTCGTTTCCAAATTCAATCATGCAGGAAGAAAAGATAACAAAGTAAAGACACGCATAGCAACTATATCCTTTACTGTTTGAGGTTTTTTTAAAGAAATAGCTACCTGGAATACGGGCAATTGTTTCAATTCAAAAACTACCGCGAAAGTTGTCCAGAACAAGTCATGTTCTAAGAAGTACATTTTATAATATAAGCGGCCGAACTGTATGGGTATTTACAAGGCGAGCCGTAGTAAATCCCCCGACAGTTTGGACGCGAATATTGGAAAATTACTTATCCAATGATTGCATCTGAATGTGTATATTTACGAACTATATTAGGGATACGAAGCATTTGAGCCAAGAAATTCGAAGAAAAAGGTGCATGTAAATTCGGACGGTGCTGTATCCGTATTTACAATATTGATTAAATATTCATTTTCTTTTGTTTTTCCTTTATGAATTATTAATTATAAATGAATTAATCATTAATGATTTATAAATTGGATAATTAACGTATACACCCTTGATCGCTCAAGAAATACCGCAACCGGAGACTAAGGGCTAATAGAGATCTTAAGATAGAGGTTTACCTCAAACTGGAAACTGTGGCTTCAGGTCGGCGGTTTACCGTTGATGTTTAGGACAATTTGAAGTAAACCAACCCCGAAAAACTATCGCTTATGATAGACCATGTTTGGCTTCTGACTTCCGAAATGGCATCATTCCTTCTGTACTTTCTATTGTCAATAAAATACAAAAGATATTCTTGCTAACAAAGAAATTAATAGATTTCATATAATATAAATTGCAGCAGTTGTGTTGCCGCCATATTGGATTTTCTTGTTGTACAACGCCAGTTCATACTTGAAACGACGAAGCTAGCAAAACTGTTCCCTTATTGAACTTAAAATTCATAGCAAATTAAAGAAAAATACTTAAATTTGCATACCAGCAGCATTCATACGTGAGATAACAAATTAAAGGCAGAGAATTGTTGAGGTAGATGACTTACCTGAAAACCTACCTCTAGCCGTCGAAAACGTGTCAAATTTACCTCTGACCTGTAACGCCGAACCTCAAACTGCAGTTTCGCTAAAGCAAAAAACATCAATCTTAATATCCCTAATGAGTATGTTAAACTCCACTTGAAATAAGAAATCGCCACCAAACATAAATGGCCACCAATTTAGTTATTTATTTCCCGAGCTTTTAAATGTTCGCCTTTCTTACCTCGTTCTTGCGAGAAAATTTTTTTGAATTATTAACACAAGAACGACGCTAGTTGAGCTAATTCATATGCACAAAAAAGAATATTCAATTATCAATTATTTTTAGATTCTAGATTCTGTACCCTTTACATTCTGAACAGGATGAAACGCTTATCGATTAAAAATTAGTCGAGCTGTTCATTCGTAAATATAGTAAATAAACTAACGACGAATAATAATACGATGAGGAGCATTTCTGCAATGGGGGTATTATATGTTATATGTATATGAACTGAATACAGTGTAAGGACATTAGGAGAAATACATATAATAAACCTTTGTTCAGACCGTCCATGTGAAATCTACATTTAAAAAAAAACACACTGTTTTCCTAGCAGATATCCAAAACTTTGCAAGTTGTTACAAGTACCGGTGAGAACCAATCAAAAACCGTAGACGATTCTTCCCAAATCACAATAATTGTGTGTTTAATCCTCGTCGCTGTGGCTGTCACTGGTGTCTTTGTTGGATTTTTTCTTAATCGAGGAAGAACAAGGTTGGACTTTCATTCTTTCAGGTGTAGAATGGCTATCAGTAAAATCAAGGAAGTTACTTGCTGATCGGGACTTTATTTTGAACTTTTAAAGAGCAGTAACTCATGAATGTCCAGTTATATGCACGTTCTGTACCAAGAGTCATGATAATTTAGATTTTTACGATAAAACTTAAGCATTTGTTTATAACGCAGTTTTTGTTTTTTGTGATTATTTTATTCTTTCCATAATTGTTTACAGAATCGATCTTTGAATAATTTAAATCTATTTTCAGGCAAAACTATGAAACGAACTCAAGTAGAAATGCCGTTGGTAAGATATTTGAACAAGTTGCTGGGACTAGCACACTTTCAATTACCCCACCCAGGTTTCAAACGACCGTTATAAAGCTCAGTAATTCACGTGAAAAAAATTAAAAGATGATCATTTTTATTGTACCGTGATGTAGAACTGATTAAACAAACATCAGTTCTTTATCACTCATACAAACACTAGTATCTGTATAACCAAGCTTTGCATCAGCTCTCGTACACTAAAATTCTACTTTTACGGGTATAAATAACCTGTTTTGACTTTCCTTTTTACCAAATATCCAACTATAATGTAGTAATAATTAGCCTGCGTCGCAGCCAGACGTGTTGCGTTTCTAATTTGTCGGATTTAAAAACGTCAACACATTGGGCTGTGACGCAGGCTAAGTAATAATGTGCTTTTAATTAGTATTTTACAAAATTCGTGTCCATCCTGTGTCGAGATATAAAGATACTCGACTTTGCCTCATGTCTGTATACCCCGATACAGACGGCTACTCATTTTGTTAACATTTGTAATAATTCGGCCAGTATAGGGCGGCCACTTCCGTCCACGCACGGAAAATTTTAACGTCAGTTTCAGTCCTCTGTTCGGTAATACAGGCCCTGTATTGACATGCCCCCGTCGTCCCCAGAGCCTCTTTCTTGCTGGCGCGCGATAAAAGGCTCTGGGATAATCCATACCGGAACCCACTAGTTCCGCTGTGCTTTCGTTGAAATCGACAACGTCTGTTCGGTTACATCACTTAATAAGGTAGTGGTTGGCTGTTACATTCGTGCAATAAAAGGGTTCAAAATATCAGTAGACAAAATGGAACAAATGCTGTTTTCCTATGCAGTTTGTGAGAAATCGCGTAGGGGACTGAAACTGACGTGCACAAAATCATTGTGAACTCTAAAAAGACTGGAACGATAACCCAAGATTGAATTTTGAAGCCAGCCATGGAGGCTGATATGTAGGTATGCCCCAGTCCCTTTTACAAAAACAGTACTACAACAACCCTAAAAGTCACAGATTTTATTTTACGCCAAGTTTAGTTTTTCTGAAACAGCTTTTCCTTATCCCATATCAAACCAAACTAAGAAGATTTTCGGTTTTTCTCGGCCATTTACTGAGAGGTAACGTCCCATTGTACATAGTCACTGAAGTAGGGTTGACGTTGGTGCTCTGTAGCAGACCACACTTCACAAAAAGATGCGAAACCACCTAACACAGTATGACATAATAAAGTGACCACAGTTTAGTTCATCACAAGTTTATTTACGCCCTGTTCAAACTAGGTGCCCTGGCACGGTGCTCAAGCTCGAGTCCTAGTTTGGACACTAGTCTGAATACAGTACCCAAAGTGAGCACAGTGAAACGGTGCCAAGCGCGCGCACTACCGCCGGAGAAAGTGCCCATCCTTGACCACTGTTCCGTTGGGCTCACTTTGGGTACTGAATTCAGACTAGTGCCCGTGCCCGAGCACCGTGCCAAGGCACGTAGTCTGAACTAGGGGTTAAGTTCCTGTTTGGTATTAACATAAATGACAAATATTAACTGTATTCTGTCCGACTCTACAAATACCAGTTACCAGTGTGCGATGGAAACTTTTGCTAGTTTGACCACCGTGCTGTTCGAATTTCAGATTGAAACTAAGTCTTGAAATCTGCATCAAAAACTGCGCCACAACGAACCGTGACATGAAGTTTATCAAACGTTTTTCAATCGTTTTTTCAATTTCATCGGACATTAATGAGTTAATATTATTTTATAATACTATTTTGCTTTAATAAGCCTGAGTGAGCAGGTCGATAAATCAGTGATAGATAATCAATTTATCGTTTTCCCTGGTGATCAGTTGCGGTTTTTTAGTTCCCGTTTCTGTGGATTCGTCGCAATAAAATCTCATATTTTTTGACGTTATATCATCCCCTTGATAAGTAAAGTCCTGGCGTTAGCCGGAGTAAAATACTAAATTTTCCATAGATCACTGAGGACCTATACGGACAGGAAGGAGTTAACGAAAACAATAAACGCCTCATTTGTAGATAAAAGTAGTTTTTCCTATTCTGTTTTAATTTACCACAGATACATCCATTAAAGAAATCCGTATCGAAACTTCCAGCACAATTTACCCTGGACAAGATGAAACTCATTAGCATTGAAGAACCTGACAAATCACGAGAATATGAGCTTTACAAGCCGTCTCAAGAGCATCGGTACTATCATTTAGACAGAGCTGGCAATGATTGAAGAGAAACTTAGAATGCAAAACTAATAGAACCTGTACAATATGATAGCTTTGACTTTTGACTAATAAACGTCTATTGTATTTCACACGAAATCAAGACAGCTACGTTTTCGTTACGACAATCATAAATTGATGCAACCTGTGGAAACACAAAAGACGACAACATGGAAAGATCAAAGTACCATACCAAAATATTCCTTTCAGTTGCTAGGACTTGAAGGTCACACAGCCCATTCTCAGATAAATTAGTGAACAACGTACCATCAAAATATTTTTTTTTCAAACGACGTTTTGGGGTTCTGCACCTTCATCAGGTTCTACAGCAACATAAAAAACTTGCCAATTACTTTAAATAGATTGGCATTGAATATCGTGATTGGAAAACGTGATAAGATATGAGATAGCGTACGTGATACATAAACTTTTCCATTGTTATGTCGAGTAAAAAACAGCATAGAGAAAAAAGCTGTAACTGCCAGCAAGTCTATTTTATAATCATAATATTTAAAATTACCTGTAAAAATAGTTCTTTTTGTTTGTTTTTGTAAGGACGCGTATGGCGGCCTGCAATGGCATGTGTGATGGCGTGAGCTTTCACGTGCCTACATAAACACGGTTTTGGGCCATTCACTGAGCATGTTTTTTATATAAGTGTTTATCTACATGCATCTATCTATCTATCTGTCTATCTATCTATCTATCTATCTATCTATCTATCTATCTATCTATCTATCTATCTATCTATCTATCTAT
>JBAHVQ010000500.1:189294-207078 GCA_036872915.1 Nanipora kamurai | reverse complement strand
TATCGGGGTATACAGACATTGATTAAACCTTAATTTCTTTTGAATTTTCCTCATGAATTGTTGATGAGTTTTAGAAGAAGTTTACAAAATTCGTGTCCGTTCCATATCGCGATATAAGGACACTCGGCTCCAGAATGGCCACTCACTTTGTAAAAATTACTTACTACATTAACGCTGCATTATTTATCCACAAAGTTTTCACTAATCTTGGGATTGGTTAATCACTCTTTGAACAACCGGGTCCAGTTCATTTGAGAGAATTAATTTTTTTGCATAGACACAACGGATTTCCGCTTCGTCGAAGCAAAACGTTAGTCGTATTACATGACACTGCATAGCACACCCGTGAAAAAGACTTAATGAAAAGACATCCCCGCCAAACAAACAGCATGATGGGAGAAGTAAAAGTGGTCGATTGAAAGGAGATTAAGAAATATAATGATATGGCAAAATCTTACCATTTTTTCCGCAGAATGCTCTGTTAAATCCTTTACTGTTGATTTGCACCACTGTGTCTTTAGCGGTCCCGTGAAAAAGTTTCTGCTCGTTACATCCACCACGTTCGTTCATTTTCTGTTGATGGCCTTTGTAGATCTGATAGAGTCTTGGATTTTGAATTCTCTGGATGCTAACAACCGTTGATTTCGGCATTGTTTTCTTAAACTTTTCGTAAACTTCGTCAAACTCCTTGGGATGTTCGTCAGCATAAAGTTCCACAAGATAAACGTCCTTCTCTTGTCCACTCTTTCGGACGATTGGTTGACTATCCCAGTATTCTGGTAATGAGAATCCTGAAAAGGTTAAAGGTATGTTGAATGTTTTCTAAACCGTTCTAGTTATTATAAACAGAACTATTAGTAAAAAAAACGGACGGTAAACCCTGATGCGTTCCGAAAGAGATATCTTACAATTTTATAAAAGTAAACAAGGCATCTTAAGATTCTGTAAAGGAATGGATGAAGGAATGAAACCATCTGGCTGATAACGGAGCGTTTATGTTTTGGTTTTATGACGTGGTTGCTCATTTATCACGTGAGAGGTAGACCTCTGGGTAACCACGTGGTGCGAGTGAGAGTTGGGAATAATGTTGAAATCTCTTTACATATGAGTGACCATTGCTTAATCACCTGATCTCATGACATAGCCTCAATGATTTTTTTTTAAATTTCCTTCAGAAAGAATCGTTAAATGTAAGAAATCCAAATACTCATCAATAGTATGCGACCCAGACCTGTAGCCAGTATCAGATGTTAGGTGGGGAAAAAATTTATCTAAAGGGGTCAACCTACAGATTACAAGCAGTCTATTGTTTATAATGTGCTTTTGAAAATTGATTGAGGGCTCAAATTTATTTGGGGGCTCTGCCTCTCCTTGAGTACGATAACGCTTGGTCTTACTGTCAATGTCTGATGTCAGATCTACTCAAACTCATTGTTTCAATGTCAGCCGTTCACCGTACGACGAGGCGTTAAATTTATGCAACTGACCCCTGATGCGACCATAATTACGTCCGTAAATTCTCCTGAGAATGTTCTGATTGAATGTTGATTTGAAAGTCATGTATGTGATGGTATACTTGAGAAAAGTAAAGAACTCAGTAAATGTAAAAAAAAAATACTTAAGCTGCCGTTAGGTATTTCCGACGACGTCTCGTACGGTGTGTCTAACCGCTCTCTCTAACACGGACACGCAGTTCGAAAGTTCTGCGGAAATACGTAAGTATGGCCTATGTATTTCAGAATCATCCTCAGGGTAATATAAAACGATAAATCCACATTTGACCATTTTGTGAATTTATCGTTTCGTATTATCCTGAGGTTAAATGTGAATTTATGGCCTACGTATTTTGACTGAATTGTGGATGATGTGTCAAGAGATGTGTCATTGTGACAGCGACAATCATAACGGTCTATTATTTGATTAAATCTAACATACTTTGAAAACAAAACAAACTACCTTCACGAGAACTCCTGAACACTTTCATGACCTCCCTCGTCTTGAGGTTTGTTTCCACCATCGTATCGAAGTCAATTTTGTAACTCGGATTGTCTCCAACTGTAACAGCTTTCTCTTTTTGCTTGTACGCTTTCTCTATCTTTGCGTTCATGTGTTCGTCATACTTACCTGGAATGGTGAGATCTTCCGGGCCATCGCTGTCGTCGTAGAAAAACCACTGCACCGCTTGACTGCTCATCGCGACGTTATGTTTCTCTTCCTTAAGGTGAACAATTTTCTCATAAACTGCTGTTGCTGCATTGGAAACATTGACTGATAAGCCACTTAGCCTGAGATAGCCCATTTCCTGTTTGCATTCAATCAAAACAGAGTACTCATTTTGCAAATCCAGGATTTCTTTCAAATCTGCCGTGGGGAGTTGTTCGATTAATTCGTTTTCGATGATCTTAGTATCGCAGCGTTCTTTCTCGATCTGGTACAAGTCTTTCTTGATCTCGTCCATATGGTTTAAATTCTCTCCCACAATATCTAACGAAATGCGCTTTGTTGCTCTGGTTTGACTTCTTGAATGAAAGGTATTTATTTTTGCTGATCCTTCACCACTTCCTTTCTCATCATGTACATCTGAAGAGCGCAACAACGGATATGAGCTTTCTTGTTTTAAAAAACTTTCAAGAAATTTTTGAAAGATGGTTGGCTGCAAAATGACGATTCGGATCAACTCGAGAGATTTGATTTGACGCTTTGCGTACTCGCTGATGCTTGCGTGCATGATTTCTGCGGATTTCTTTACGTCTTTTCCCAACGATCCCGTTCCAATGGCCGGCAAAGAGATTGACGTAAATTGGTAGGAGTCAGCCTCAATCAGGCATTTACTAAGAGATTCACGTATGTTATCCCAAGTTGCTTTGTCTTCGTAAAACCTCTTCTTCGGTACCATGTGAAGTAGACGTTTTGCCCTCAGATTACCTGCTGATGTCATTACCACTGTTCCAGACTCAACTTTATTTATTCCAGCGTACTCACTTCGCAAGGATTCTCCTGCTTCCCTCATCAGGGCCGAACCGAGCTGTCCGCTTTCTCCGATATTATTCCCAACGAGAAAAGCAATAGCATCGGTGGATTCCTGAACCATGTCGCCTTGAACTACCTCGATCTTCAAACCATTAATTTCTCCCGAAACTTCTTCCAAGGTCTGACTTATTCCTGTTGAAGTCGGTACGTTGGATGCTTGTTCAATTGTATTTCCACGTGTCGTTATCCGTACTCCAGTTATTGTTTCACATTTTGCTGAATAGAACTGAAATTTTTCCATGAACTTTTCAACGGCTTGTACGTTGTCGTTGTAGACAACAATGTCGACGCGCTTGAGGCAGTTCGACGCACGATGACTGGCGCTGAATTTCATCGATTCTTCGAACAAAACTTTTGCGGCGATTTCTTCTGGATACTTCAGTGTGCCCGTGCCTACAGCGGGTATGGCGACTGACGTATATTTGAGGCTTTGAGCTTTGGACATGACGTCATGTACTATCTGACGTAGCTTCTATAAAACGAATGTCAAGTGGTAAGAGATATTACCACAAACTAAGTAAACTTTCGAGTGTCAAAATCATACCTTTTCATACCCAACCCGGACCATCTGCGAATAATGCAACTCTATAGGGCCTCTGGCTTAGAATTGAACCAGTAACACTGCAATAATAGTGCAGTGCTCTGCTAACTGGGCTACGAAGGCCGTTGTCGAGAGCATACCGATAGAGTCAATGATATATTCCGTGAATGCCTCATATTCCTGGAATATGAGGCATTCACGCTGGATCTCATGAGATGGAGTCTGCATTAATTGAAAGTAAATTTTCATTTGTGAGAATCATATATTTTATATTTTGTGTATATTTTACGTCAGAATTATATATTTTTTGAATACATTTTTCTGTCACTTAGTATAGACAGCTTTCCTACGATCCTTAGTGTTCCTTGCACATATTCTTTACGAAAGGTTAGCCGTTTAGATGCTGACTATTTTATAAGACCTTTTGAACTGCTTATGAAGCGAAAATTAAGGTCCCTTATCAGCTCAAGAGTTCGCTCAAATTATACAAACTTAATTTTGCTTCATAAGAACTTTGAATCAAACCAGCCCTGCTGGATATTACGGACCTTCGGATCTACGACGGCAACTTCAACTACAGCGTCCACTAAACAAAAGAGTTTTTCATTCAAAACAAATAGTATGAACATTTTTAAACCTCCAGAGTATTCTCTGCACCATTGTCGTTCTGTTTACAACACCAATCTGACCATTTTAACGTCTTCAAGATGACGTCATCTCGCGAACACATTTTTAAAAGCTGTGACTTAAGATTGAATTTAACCCGAGGCTGCAGCTATTGTCGGAGAGCTGGGGAGTTTTAAAAGTCATAAAACAAGCAACAAGTATCAATCAAGGTGGTCAACTAACGGTGGTTTCTTTAAATGATGAAATTTCAAACGACGTCGTCGTTGAAGTTCACGTCGTAGATCTTAAGTCCCTATTGTTTTTCAGTTTTCCGGAACTCGGCACTGTTTGGGTTCAGCCATGCTGTGCCGCTGTCAACCTGTAATGTAAAGGAAACCCTCTTCAATATCTGTCGAGGAGGCTTTCCTCCACACCATGGAAAATACAAGTGCGCTAAACCTGTGTTCGTAACGTAGAAGATTAGCTCATGTGTTGACACGACGCAGCTTACCTAAACCCGGCTTATACGCTGAACTTTAGCCGTGTCGTGCTGGCGGCACTGTCTCGAATGGCGTGCGGTTCAGTTTGGCTTAACACTGCTAAACTACTTAGTTTATGGGCAGTTCTGAGTCGAGTCAACGCTGATACTACTTAGTACCGCGAGTGGCTTATAAACTAGACCTGAGGCTGGATTTTCACTGAGCGTAACATATAATGCGGGCGACTTTTCTATAGAGCTAATTGAATAGTTTTCTACTTCGTTCCACACGAATGTTCATGAGACAAAAGGAACAGTTCAGCTTGAAGCTGTATTTCCATTAATCAGTTAACAAAACCAATTAAGTTACGAAGAAATACTCGAATTCGATCTGCATTTAATCTTTCAAATATCACAAGTGACTGAAAAAGTTCACCCTGAGGCGGCAAATGGGGCGTAACCGAGCCCGGTTTGTTTCCCGAGATTTTATCCATGACAAATCGACTAATTAAGCGCAAGTTTAACTTTGTTAGTTATAACATTTTTAGCAAAATGACAAAACCGGCAAGCAAAAAGAGCTCTCGTCTCTGCTCTCCCCTTCTGGGGACAGTAAGTTCACTGGAGCAGAGACCCGCATCGGTCCATCCGAACCTGGGCTCTTAGATTTTGGATGAGTTACATTTTGATATATAGTCGAAATACAATCAATTTGCCTTTCATGTGGGAAACTTCTCTCCATCTTCCATGAACATATCACGCAAAATCGCATATACTAAGTAGATGGACGTAAAAGACCTTAAAAATAATCCATCCCTAAAGGGTTTGGCGCTTTTACCTAGCTTTTCACTTTTGCTTCAGTAGCTCTCGAGTAGAACAAAATAGAAAACTACTCAATTTTAACAATTGGCCGCTCCAGAAATCCGGGAAAATCTGGGTTTTAGGTAACCAGCCGAGCTATGATTGGTTGCTGTAAACCTTCAGCCAATCACAATTCAAGTAGGTTACCTAGAGCCCAGTCTAGTCGGGGTTTCTGTAATTGGCAATACAATAGTCGCCCGCGCGAGAATACTCATTTAATGGAAATCCAGCATAAGTCTGCCATTCTGCACGAGATCTTTGGAAAAGACTCGAACAGGATACAGGTCTCGGTAAGCATACGATGTGGGTATATCGATGGGCATCCTCTCGATCGACCACTATTATCTTGATCTACCGAGGACTTTTGAAATTTACAGTTTTGTGTTCGTTTCAGAAAGGTTGGCCGCCCCTGAACTAAATTGCAAATGGTTACCTGTTCTCCATCGGTTGGTGTCCAGTGGGGACAAGAGAGGTGAAAGACCTTTTTACACTTCAACTTCGCACCGTCTGTGACTGCAAAAGATCCTTCCTGAACTTTTCCATTTGTTTGCACCCATTTTTTGCAGTGTTCTTGTAGTTTCTCACCACCAACTTGCAAAAGGGCTTTGGAACATGGATTTTTTGTTAGGTCCAAGTCACCACTGACGGTGTTAACGATGACGTCCGCCTGAATTGAAAAAAATGTGTATACTTCAACGTTATTGCCATAAAATTTATAGACGGAAGTATATATCATATCATTCAAATTTTTCGGGTTGAACCTCTTCTCATTTCTTTCTAAATAGTGGCTACCCCTTCTTATTTAATATTAGCTAATCCCTTATTCCCTTGGGTCTTCTTTTACTTTAACTTTGGCGCAGTACCGTTCCCTTGGGGCCTCTGCCGCAGTACTGTTCCCTTGGGGCCTTTGCCGCAGTACCGTTCCCTTGGGGCCTCTGCCGCAGTACCGTTCCCTTGGGGCCTCTGCCGCAGTACCGTTCCCTTGGGGCCTCTGCCGGGTGTTCCACTTTTCGGTTAACTGATCGACATTTTAAAACAGCAAATGATTCTTCATACATCTCATTAATTAGTTTGTCATTTACTATTCAATTCTATTGGTCATCGTTTTGTCACATGTTTTTCCCTCTCTATAAAAGCCCCACCTAGTTTTCTTGTCACTTTACGTTTCACTACTTTGCCCGAAAAGTCAGTTCTTCTATACCTAAGTCCCGACAATTTCTCAACCTTTCTGGTTTTCTGCTAGCATTTCACTCCATCTTTTGTACTCGATTATAATTACAAATTTTTCGTAGAAATTGTAACTTTAATCAGTTACGTCTACAGCTGCAGCACCGTTGCTCTTGATGCTAAATGAATGTTTTACCGTACTGATTCGAACAAGCGCCCGGGCGCTTATTTAATTTTAGGAGGTCGAGAGGAGGCGCTTATTCGAGAGTGAACGCTTATTCGGGTGAGGGCGCTTATTTAATTTTTTAGCAAACACCGCAATCTGATTCCATAATACGCAGAACTTTGATAACAATCTTAACAATAACAATAACAACGATTTAGAAAAAAACTGAAACCCTAGTTCTCTGCTCTAATAGATAGAATACGAGTTATTTTTGTAATGCAGCCACAGCTGCAGGTAATTGTTATCAATCAATCAAAGTCAAAGTAACTGGAACAAGGAAACTGGAAAGTGGACTTGTTGTGCCCGCATCTTCCCAAGCTAGAACGACGAACTTAGCCATGGCTAAAAGATATGAAGGAGAGATCTGTCGATTGAGAGAACTTTGCTCCCACATGGAGATCAAAATTGAAACACTTAGAAGAAGACGAGTTTCGCTTTAATCCGGCTAATGTGCGCAATGCATATATTTGTGGCAAATAAAATGTTGAAGGACAGTTGATTTTATACCGATACTGCGTCTCTTACCGGTTGGGTAATCATTTACAGACAGTGGTTCCCTGGCGAAAGGAAAGAAGGAAGGAGGGGAGCGCTTATTCGGGAGGAGCGCTTATTTCAAAAAATGTAGTGGAAGGGGGGCGCTTATTTGAGAGGGGGCGCTTATTTGAATCATTACGGTATGTTATGTTGTCAACAATTGAACCACTGTCGAGTCTCTACCCAACTCTCCTTGTTTAATGGGGTCAACTTCGTACTCAATGTCCCACATTTGCTGCGGGAAAAAATTAATAGTGTTTCTTAATCAGATAAGAAATTCTTGTCCTCCAGCCTTTCTTTTTGCAGAAACAAACAATGTAACTTTGGAAGTGGTTACAAACTTAAGGTGGCTCCCTTGAGTAATTTTTAATAGGAGACTGGTAACTAAATTGGTTCAACGCACATGCGTAAGTGATGATCCTGTCGAATCGGTATTCCATCACGACAGCAGCGACCGCGTTAATACAAATGTTAAATTTTTGGACGTTTGCTTCGGTGAATTTCTTTAAAATTTGATAAATAATGCAAACACAAGTGCAATAACAAATCGAATTTTCAAAATTTTTCATAAAACAGAATCTTTTAAAATCCACCAAGTTTATTGCAAAAAATCTACCTTGACAACCTCTTCTGATATTTTAATATTTTATTCTTCAGTGGAATATGTAGCCTTATACCAATTTTCACAAAAATCCACCGAAGAAATCCGAAGATATTGTGTCTTAAATGAGATAATCGTGAAAATATGCCGCTGTTCCAACGCTATTATTATCACCTCAACAATCGAAAATTGTACAATTCGACAAATATCTCATGTTTATCATGGTTCTTCTACAGTCTGACTCACTTTGTTCCGAATTTACAACTATTTTAAAGGTAGAAATATCTATAAATGGAGACCGTACTAATTGCATCCTGTAAACATAAACTGTAGGGAGCCACCTTAAGTTAAGAAGGTAACTTTGTAGCGGTAACTAATTACATTTATTGAGCTGTAACTTTTACCAGCAACTAGCTAATTTTTTTCTGATGTAGCTGTAACTATAACTGAGAACAAAAAAACATGTAACTGTCACAGCTCCGCCGCCGATGAGTGAGTCCACTATGCCCAATTTTAACTACTTGCAAAATGTTCATCACACGAGCCGAGGAGGAGTGCACGTTCTTAAAAGAAAGTCTATCACGTAATACTCAAACTGATTATTTGTTCATCCAGCGTTTTTGTCTGGAAACGAGAAAAACGTAAGACGATAGCGGAGTCAGTTATTTTTGCTGGTTCTTTAATTGAGGTTTATTATGGCCAAAGGGAATTTTAAAACAATGTATTTTCATTAATTTTTACCTCGGATGCAGCAATGTTTCCGAGCGTGAGTTGTATTTTCATTCCTTCCTTGGTGCAAAATGCATTTCCATCGTCCCCGTTTGATGGTTTAAGGGCTTTATCATCGATTCTTCGATCTGAAACCCACCTGCCTCGTACCCGCGAATTAATCTCAAAATTCGAATCGCCATCATACTTCTCGATCATTTCCTTCATGAATGCTTCCACAGCGGTTGGCTCATTGTCGACAAAATGGACTTCTCTCAGTTCACAATGCGTATTCCCTCGAACAAATTCGTCCGCTGCTGTTACCAGACTCCTTGCAGAAATGGCTCGAGGAATTTTATAAATTCCCGTTCCCAGAGCTGGAATGGCAACAGTTTTTCCTTCTTTAGCTTCGTTTAGAACGCTGAGACAAGCATGTCTTAAATATCGGCCTTCTCTCGTTCCTTCGTTGCTTGTCGTGTTGTCAGAACTGCTGCCTTTCCATTTCGGTACCACAACGTGCAGTACTTTTTTGCACAACAAGTTGCCAGCATCAGTGCTTACAACATCGCCTGGCATGAGCTTCGACTTCCCCTTCTCCTTCAAGATATTGTGGCAGTCCTCCTGAATCTTATAACCTCCTTCCTCGACAATTGCTTTCGCGATTCCACCCGAATGCTTCAGTTCTTCGTTAGCTGAATTGACGAGGAAATCTACAGGGTGATTTAAGATGTCACCTTGGTGCACCTCGATAATTTTCCCATTTGGGAAAGTGTATCTGCACTGCCTTGTCTTTGCCATCAATTCCTTGAACTGCGCGGCATTCGTGGAATGAAAACCTGGTCCATCTCTCTCTCCTACTTCTTCGCTGACGTTTACAACAATAGCACATTTGTGAGTTTGTTCAATACCCAGAAGGATCTTTTTAGCTACTTCGCCAGTGATACTCGCGCATGTTTCCGGTGTCCCAAAGTCCATCGTCTCGGTGGTCAAACCTTGAACTATTTTTTTAATACTGGCTTCGCAAGAGGCAACGAGTTGTTTTGGACCAGATATTATTATGGCGTCTGATAATTCTTCTATCGAAATTTCTGGCGAAGATAACCGAAGGCCTTGTAGTGTAAGTTCTTCGTACAGCTTTAAATAACGTGCAGTGGCTCTTCCTAGTGAAACCCGGACTTTATGGAGCTGTTTTTCTTCCAGGAAATCGTTTGCTTTTAGACGAAGATTGCTTAAGTCTTTCTCGAAGCAGACGACTCTAAGTTTATCATTTTCGATGTTCATCCATGTCGGGGTAGACGTCCCCACATTGCTGGCGAAGTCATCCCGGAATTCCTGCCTTCGAGAACTGTCGCCAATCAAATTCAAAGGGACTTTTAATTCTCTCACAGTGCTTGTGATGAATTGGATTGCTGCATCAACTTGCGCTTGATCAAAACTGTGCAGGGAAATCTTCTTACTTTCGTTCGTGGAAAGTTCTATTTCGACATGATTGTCAGCGAGTAGCTTTTTCACGTAAGAGACGGCGACCGGAGACTTCAAAAGCAAGCTCGGTTTTAGCTCCAACTCTCGTTCTCCAAAGCTACCAACAAACTGTTGAATCTCAATCACAACTTGGGTTACTTGGTTTCGAGGACCTTTTACCAGAACTCTGGCTCTGTCTGTATCAAGATGCACGTTAACGCTCTGATGTCTCCAAGTTGTTTCTAAGGTTTGATATTTCGCTGACCTCCGAAGCAGCTGAAGGTTTGCCTTGGACGTTTCGATGACATCTTCTTCTTCCTTAGTTTCCTCTTCATACTTTTCTTTCAATTCCTTCACGTTGTCTTCCACTGCTTTAACTGCTTTATTACGAATGTTCACTGATCGTCCAACGATTTTAATGTAGCCTTCGCTGTAATGCTCGTGAAATGATACAGCTTTGATTGAGCCAAAAATTTCTTGAATATCCTTCATCTTGTTCCGCAGTCCGTAATCAGCTAAGACTGGAGGGAAACATACCATGCTCCAGTCGTAATCCTTCAGGAATTTCTTGAAATCGTCCTCAGCATTGCTGGTATCCATGGTGACAACCACTGAATCTTCCCTCTCGTCCACTCTCGGCTTTCCGTCTTTCAAGGCCAATTTCAGATTTTCTGGGTGGTTCTTTATTAGATATTGGTAAAGATCGGGGTCTATTTTTATGTGATGTTTCGTTGAAGCGACGGACGGCTGCTCTCTGACTACCGCAGGATCGCGAACCATGAAATCAACGGAATTTTTTTGTTCAGTTTTGAAACCGCAAAGGAGCGGATAATGCGGAGTTACTTTGACCTCAACGTCATCCAGTGTTTGTTTTCGAGAAAGGACGTTAGATAAAACTAGAGGAAAGTTTTAAAATGAAAATTATAAAATGATGGGAAAACCTGTATGATCCCGTGAAAACCCACTGGTCTGAAAACTCACCGGTGGGGGAAAAAACTGGCGATGAAAACTGAAAAAAATGGCTGTTGCTTTGCAAGCTGAAATCCAGTTTTATAGCAGATAAAGAATGTAATGATGTTAGATGTTACTCCGAGTGACGAACTATACCGGACAAGTAGAGTTTTCTCCACTTGTCCGGTATGGTTCGTCACTCGGAGTAACATCTAACATCATTATTCTCTACCCGAGTTCATTCTTCTACTTAAGCTAGATAAAGAATGTATTACGATGGGTTGACAAGAGAAGTAATTTCTTGTTACCAAATTGAAACTTTTTCAAGCCCAATCTTCCTACATTTTGGAAAGATACAACGGGTGGAGGCTAGATCAATGCAGTCAACGAACAAATGGTGTCTACTGTCTAGTTGCTGTGTGCGTTACCAGTCATTAACATCATTCAAAAGGAAGCACATTCAAAGGACTACTCTCACTCAAATCCAAAAGCGCTTACCGAGATACGGTTTTTTCAAGGGTCACAGCTTACAACTTTCAAGTGTAACGCCACGTGCAACATCTTTAACGCTCTGAAGATCGATGTTGCCCGTTAGCAACGAAACGTTAGTAAAGTTATCTTAAATGTTTTGAAGTTGTGTTTATTATGGCGTTACAGTTAAATATTTTAAGCTGGGTTTTCCGCCCGAAAAATCGCTCGTCACAGCTTTCGTCACAGTGAGCTTCGATGTTAGCCGCCATACTAATCATTCAGTTCAGTTAAACGCATTGACTTCTATCGCATTGAGATTGCGTGAAAGGCTAACCGTAACCATGACCCTAACCCTAACCCTAACTCAACAAATCCCTAACTTTAACACCAATGCTAATCATAACCAAAACACTAACAGTACAGTTTCTAAGGATATCTTAATACAAAGTTTCCTAGTGTAACCCAACCATTGCTTCAGCTCACAGCACTGCAATATGATGTTCCACTCGGTGGTCTGCTGATTTGTAGTGACAGTAGGAGCGAATTGAACATAAACTCTATGTGATATAACGTGCGCAAAGGATTGTGGATAACTATCCAAGTCGCCACGTTTTTTCGTAACGCATGAATATCATGTGTTCGTTATATCTGGTTCTCATTTACCAAGTGATTTGACCGCAAACAAAAGGCCTGGGACTAGTAGCGCAATAAAAATCCAGTTTCATATCTTCAACGTAACGTCCTGTGTCTTTTGTGAAATTGTTTAAAACTTTATGTCAGTATTCATTAAAGGGAAAGGTATTTCCATTGCGAATATAGGAACAGAATCTAGCATAGTTTATGAGATATTAACTGACACAGATTGGAAATGCATTTCTATTTGACAACTAGTCCCAGTCCGCTTTCGTGTTTCCAGATCACCTGGTAATCATAACGATCGTAACATAGGTACTTGTCTCCTACCAGTAGGATCTTTGAACTCAACCAATGCTGTTCTGTTTTCCTGATCCATATCGACGTTTTTTACGTCGCCACCCCCAGATCTTTGGCTTTCAAATCTAAGCAATATCCTTTCCTCAGTGGCCGTTTCTGGTAAGTCTTTCACTAAAATTGTTCTACAGAGAGGTACTTGCTTTATCGTTAAAATCTTTCCTTCGTGCCGCTTTCTTTGGGAATCCCGAATGATACTGTCAAAATCTGAAACGCAAATTCCCACCAATGAACTCAACAAAATTAAGGCACACTGTGAAAAAGCTATATTGAGTGTTCTATAACTTCAAACAGCTCGCCAATAATTTTATAAGGAAAAGACGAAAGAAAACTGTAAAAGAGACACGTCTTGATACGTGATCAAACATGTACATAGATCAAACCAACTTTTGCCTCAAGCTTTGCTGTAAATATCTAATTGTTTGAGAAGCAACAGAGTTCAAAAAAAGTACCAGCTATTCAACGGTAAAAACGTTTCGCAGCTTGGATCCCAGAACCGTAACTATAAAGTAGTTTTTACAGCGTACTTACTGTAAGATATTACAGTAGATTTTTATGTTAGAAGGCAGAAATTTTAACAGTGTATTTCAAACATTCGTCCCACCTTCTATCCCTGTTGGGAGCCAGTATCAGAAAAATCAGACCCCTACTCCGTCAACTCGGAATTTTAGCCAAAACTGTACCGACAACCGAGTTGATCGAGTAGAGGCCTGAAACTGATGGCGAAAAAAGTTTCATGTCGGCCATGTTTGGCTTGGCTTTTTGCCCGTGGAGTCCTCACAAATATGCATGGTCTTGCCATTGTTTTTAAACTAAAAGTCTGCAAGACCGCGTCAAGGAATTGAAACTGGCGACCGCAATTTTTCCCCAATGTAGGTTTTTCATATCACACGGAAAACTGGGAAGCAACTAGGTTTCTTAAAAAGTGGAGCGCAAAAAAGGAAGAGAGAGCATACAAATGGGGGTGATAGACTGGATTAAGGATCTCAATTCAGATAGCACAGGATGGGACCATTAGATGGTCCCACTGGACGAGGCGTTAAGCAGATTTTTTCCATGCAAGACGAAATCGGCAAGTGCACGGCCATTTTGCCTTAAGATTTGGTCCAGAGTTATCATTCCACTTAGCATGGGCAGAGTTCACTGATATCGCCCAAGTACACAGCAAGATCAGCAAGATACCTACCCAATTTGCCGTTCACTATAATAATTGCGTTGCACCTTGATCCAAATATTACATCGGAAACATCCACGTCACTGATGCTTTCAATGTAAACTCTAAGAGAGTCTCTGGTGGTTTCTCGACGAAATCCTTCGATGTATAATTTGTTTGGCTCCAGCGATTCTGCACGTTTTCTTTGTACCGTTAATGTTGCATTTTCAAGACGATGAGGAGCTGTTTTCAAAGCTTGCTGTGCCCCTAGGGAAAAAAAGGATATGTTAATTTTATGCAAACCACTGAACTCTGTCATAATCGTTGTACTATTAGGCATAGAATGCTTGCTCGTTCCCGTGACAAAGAAAAATGAAACCATTTTTTTCGCTCTTATCCAGGTGACGTATGGAATGTACCCTTACAAAAATTTCACTTGTTATACATGTGAAAATGAGAATTTCACATATGAAATGAAAACATTTTCACTTGTGAAAAATGATTCATTTTCATCTGATTCACGTATGGCTCATAATTTCACATACGAAACTTTTATTGAAAGAGTTTTTCATAAATTAAAAAAGTCATGTCACGTGACTGACTATATTTATACGTTTACGCACTGCAATTACTCGGTGCGAAATGCAATTTCTGGTTTAGGTGGATGGTAACTAAGAAAAAGCAGGCAAATTTGAGCCCATGGAGCATTCTTCTGACTGTTTCATCTCAACATAACATGCATCTCAGCCAGAAATCGGCCCGATTAATCGCGGTGTGTAAATGTACCTTAAGCCAATGCAAGTTCTGAAAACCCAAACTCCAGACTAGTACTTGAAACATCAAACTGTATGCGTTTGCTTAGGTTATGTTTCCACGCCAGCTGTTTTAAGAAAACGGAGGTCACGAGACTTGCTTGTGTAAGAAAGTGGCCTGTTGATCCCGTAACCCTTCATTGTTCAGGGATCAGCGATCCAACCCGAAGAGGTCAGTGGTAACTAGGACGAAGAGATCACTCATCCCTGACCCACGATAGAAGTTTCTCAAGATAAAAAATAATCAAGTGATTGCGAGGCTGTGGCAAGTACATTACTCCAGGCTGCCGCCACATTTGTTTATTAAAGAAGGTGGCCTATAACTTCAGAACTATGCGCTACTGAAATACATCAACGTTTTAAAATGTAAAAAGTGTTCGAGCCATTGCATTCGAAAATGATAAATGTAAAATTGGCTTCTCGCAAGACACGGGTGTTGAAGAATTGCCGATGTTTCTTTTCAGATGCTTAAACGCGCCACGTTAAGCAATATATCATAATCGAGCTACTGGAAACAATTATTTGAGGTATAAATTTTAAATTTTTAGCTGGATGAAAAGTATATTAAAAATAAGAAGACATCTGCCATCTTGGTCTTGGTATATAATTGGCCAAGAGCAAAAAAAGCAGACGTTTTCATACTTCTATTATACTTCCCATCCAGCTAAAAATTTGAAATTTATACCTCAAATAATTGTTTCCAGCAGGTTGATTATGATATATTGCTTAACGTGGTGCGTTAAGTATTTGAAAAGAACAATCGGAAATTCTACGACACTCGTGTCTTGTGAGAAGCCAATTTTACATATATTATCATTTTCGAATGCAATGGCTCGAACATTTTGTACATTTTAAAAAGTTGCACGTAATACAGAAACTTAAACTATACCTCAAATGAAAGCTTAGATGATTCCGAACATCGTACGTTTATGATGTATTTAAGTAATGCATAGTTCTGAAGTTATAGGGACCATCTTCTTTAATAAACAAATGTGGCGGAAGCGCAGCCTGGAACAATGTACTTACCACTGCCTCGCTTTCATGCTGTCAACGTCTGGGTCTTGTTGAGCACTTCCGCTTGCTACTCCAAGTCTGTTATCCAGTTAAAGCTAATATATAGTGAAAACCAGAATAGATTTATCAAATGTTTATCCTATTCGGAAAGACGTATGGTTGAAACCTGAAGCATAAGTAAGTAATTGTCGAGAAGCGGTCGTTCCATCAATCTCGTTAAAATGAAAGTGAAAGTACCAATGTTTTGAATTCGTTTTGACCTTTCAGATCGCTTTCAACCTGTTCCTTTTTAAATCTCCTTGTGCGTAAACACCTCCATTGAAAATAAAGGTCACAAAAACTGTCACAGTACTATCGAGATAGATTGTATTGTACAATAATTAAAAATCAACATACCAGCCAATACTCACCTTCGGGCTTTACAAATTTGATAATAGCCGTTCCTTTGTCTTTGTAGTATTTAAGATCGGCAATCTCTCCGCCTCGTCTTCTGGCAGAGAAGTAGTTTTCTAACGTGTCTTCCGTAGTTTCATCGCTTATTCCTGTCACTTCAATCGTGTCGTCTTCCTCCATTGTATACATAAGTAAGTGATATCAATAACTGTATCTGATTTAGACGAGGAAACTGGGCCGGATGTGACCGCTGTCGTGATTCCCCAGAAATCAGGTTATCCCCCTCATATTTCCGAAATGGTAAATGAAACGTGATCTGCTAGTCATTTTCCGCGAACAGTTTTAAGCCAACTCACGATTGAACTCTGAAAAGGCTGGAACGGCATTTCCACAATGCCAGTTGGGTGATCTAGTGAGATACCTGAGTTTGACCGCTCGAAGCAGACGTGCTCGCCCGAAAACTTGGCCGATCAAGAAATATTGAATTTTTAGCTAAATTGTTTTGAATATTTAGTTAAAGAGTTGATGACGTGTCAAGAAAACTCTAAAAACTAGGGAGAAATTCTGTCACGCCTTTTCGGACAGTTCGTTAGGCAGCAACGAACTGTCGTCAGTTACTCACGCCAAAACTGGACTTGCTTTTGCGGGAAATTTTTCGAAAAATGCAAAAGTTGGAGGAGGGGAGCGGTGTCTTGTTTACAGAACGTTGGAATTTAAGGGGTTAATGAAAAAATCTTGCTATTTATAGAAATAAAAGCTTTCGAAAAAACAGTCTATTTAAGAAGTTAACGTTCTGCAAGTCATCTTCAAGTCAGATGAAAAATTAAAAACTAGAAAATTTATACAGGTTGTAATTATATGCAAAAATGTAAGAACTATAGATATATTGAATACAAAAGATCATGTTATTTGTAGAATTAAAAGCTATATATTTTTTTATTTTTTTAATTTTTTCTAAAGCTTTTAATTCGACAAATAGCATGATTTTTGGCATTAATTATTGAAAACATTTTTATAGCAGTTTTACATTTTTGCATATAATTACAACTTGTCTAAATTACTTTAAATCTAATACTAAAAAATTCAATGTTTTATCCAATTTCCGAATTAGCTATTAATCGAAACTGTTTTTCTGAAGAAGAGCGGTTTCAGAATGGTTTCCCAATTCTTACTCAAGTCAAAATCACGATTTAACTATTTAAATTTAACTATTTAAACTTTCTATTTGAGATTTGATTTCTATTTGAGATTTCTATTTTGAGATTTGAGAAAATAAATTCCATGAATTCTTACCCACCAAATTTTTCTTAGGAAAGAAAATACCATGGGATTCTTGAGAATTCTTATTCAAAATCCAAACCGTGATTTTCACCAAATTTTAGTTAAATCCCTTCGGAATTCTTATCCGACGTCAAAATCGTCATTTTCCCTAAATTTTAGTTGGTAAGTTAAATCCCTTCTGAATTCTTATCCGAGGTCAAAATCGCGATTTTTACCAAATTTTAGTTGGTAAGTTAAATCCATTGGGAATTTTTACACCAAGTGAAAATCGCGATTTTCGCCAAATTTTAGTTGGTAAGTTAAATCCCTTGGGAATTCTTACACCAGGTGAAAATCGTGATTTTTCGCAAATTTAAGGTGGTAAGTTAAATCCCTTGGGAATTCTTACACCAGGTAAAAATCGTGATTTTTGGCAAATTTAAGTTGGTAAGTTAAATCCCTTCGGAATTCTTACACCAAGTGAAAATCGTGATTTTTCGCAAATTTAAGGTGGTAAGTTAAATCCCTTG
>JBAHVQ010000500.1:175158-189194 GCA_036872915.1 Nanipora kamurai | reverse complement strand
GTAAGTTAAATCCCTTGGGAATTCTTACACCAAGTGAAAATCGTGATTTTTCGCAAATTTAAGGTGGTAAGTTAAATCTTTTGGGAATTCTTACACCAAGTGAAGATCGTGATTTTTGGCAAATTTAAGGTGATAAGTTAAATCCGTTGGGAATTCTTACCGCAGGTGGAAATCGTAATTTTTGCTAATTTGAGGTGTTAAGTTAAATCCCTTGGGAATTGTTACACCAGGTGAAAATCGTGATTTTTGGCAAATTTAAGGTGGTAAGTTAAATCCCATGAATTTGTTTCCACATCGAATGTGGGCAACTGTAGCCACCGGTCCATATGGCGCAGGAGTCGATGAGCAACTTATCGCAGAAAGAACTGAACATTGTTCAAGATCGGTTCGAGCGTATAAGCGAACGAAGGAGCAACAGCATAAACTCACTGGCATTCTACATGAAGCGATCGAGGAAGTGGTTGTGGAGAGAACAAAAGAGAAAAAGTTGAGAACGAAGAAGAGGAGAAGGGTACGGATTCCATTTGAAGCAAGGGATATGAAAATCAGTGTTTTAAAATTTTGACCGAATTGGAAGTACAAGACATACAATGGATTTGAACAAAAGATTTTTCTGTTGTTATAGATGATGCATAAATTAAATATACATTGCTGTATATTGAAACATGATGGACAGCGTCCATTATTAGCAAAATAATGGACAGCTACAACAAGAGTCACAACACAGCTGGGTTTTAACTACTAACAGCGACCGTAAACAAACGGGAAAAGTAACAGTTTGGCGGTCGATATTTTAAAATTCAAAAGAAGCCGTGGATAACTGATGCAGGTATGGGTTTGTTAACGTATTTTGATCTTCGAAAAGCTTAAACGGCTCTGGAAAGAGCCATTTTAAACGCTTGAAGTTAGCAAGAAATATCAGAATACCATCTCAAAGTTTAACAATAGCAAGAGAATACTTACGGAAAGATAGAGAGGAAAATGTCTGCCACGCGTTTCGCTGTTTGGTTGTTGTCTCTTCTGCCGCATGTTGCAGTGAACCATCTTTGCGGTGAACTTTGAATTTGCTTCCGATACCAGAAGTTTGTCGTTCGGTTAAGCTAAAGCACCAGTCAGTTCAGACATTTAAGTCTTTAAATGACACGCACACTCCTATCTCTCTGACTCTGGTCAACTACGAATATGCTTCGAATTGGGCTTTAAAAACCGCGAAATACCCACGTGACGATTGAGGCTCCGCCTCGCGACGGATGCGAGTGTACGAGTGAGACGCGAGGGACAGGCGAGGGATATATACAAGATAAAAAAATTAAATCGAACCACTGACCTGAAATTTTGACCTGTTAACATTCAAAGCAGGCGCCCTGCGTGGAGGCCAAGAACGTAAGAGAGCTATGCACTGCTTTATAGAAATATAACTAACTCTTTTACACGGCCGTAGCATAGGCAGCCCAATAAATGACGTTATTTTCCCTTATATTCGCGTTGCTGGACGTTTTCAGCTTGTTCACTGGGAGCGCCAAACATGGATATTGAAATCTACTATTTCCATTGCGAGTTTATATTGGACGATACATCATCGTAATTTTCAATGACCAATTGATGAGGTGATTTCTTTTGGATTTCCCTTCCTCGGGAAATTTTGAAATGTATGTTTCAATATATGCAATTTGCAGTCATTTGGGTCAGTAAATTTGTGTTCTGAGAAGCTTGAAACAGATAAAAAAATGACAATTTTACAAGCAAAAACAAATCTATTATCTTAAATTTTAAATGTTTAAATCCAAAGAATACAAGAAAGAATACTTTAATTTAATTGAAAAAGTAACTTTATTGAAAAAAAAACTAATTCTTATCGATAATACGTCACGCGTGGCGTGCGTCCTGTGTTTCGTATCTTCTTCGGAGGGAAAATCGCCTTCGGAATGGCGATCCTCGAACATTTCTGCGAAAATTGGTTGTGATTTCATCCGGGAATGTACTATGTACATTGTACACTGTTAATCGTGCACTTATGAATTCCCTTCGAAAAATATACAAATTACCAGTTAGCCTTTTCCTGAGGTGGTAAGTTAAATCCCATTAATTTTTAAAGTATTATTTAATTTCTAAAATTAAATAATACTAAAAAAATAATATTATAAAGTAAAAATAATAAAAATATAATTTTTATTTTATTTTTACTGCAATTTTAATAGTTGAATAAATTAAAATAAAAATTAAATATAAGCAATATAAAAATAATTCATTTTGTATTTATTTTTCATTTATTTTATCGTATTGATAAATGAAAATAAATTAAATCAAATTCTAATCCGAGATCAAAATCGTCATTTTCGCTAAACTTCAGTTGGTAAGTTAAATCCCTTGGGAATTCGTATCCGAGCTCAAAATTGCGATTTTCACCAAATTTTAGTTGGTAAGTTAAATCCCTTAGGAATTCTTATCAAAGGTAAAACTCGCGATTTCCGCTAAATTTTAATTAAGAAGTTAAATCATTATGGAATTCTTATCGGAAGAAAAAATCACCATGTTCACCAAATTTTACTTGGGAAAGTAAATCCCATGCGAATTCTTATCCGAAGTCAAAATGCTGATTTTCACCAAAATTTTACTTTGAAAGTTAAATCCATCGTTATCTTAAGAATATTTGCCAATTTAACCCTTTTATTTTTGTTCAAACTGACCCTATAAAATTCCGCGAAATATTTTCTCAAGTCAACTCAAATGTTTACCAAATTACTTTATTTCGACTGAACATTCATGTTTTGAGATAAGTTAAAATGTTTTACGGTAGTCAAAAAAATCGTCGAAAACCACGGGTTAATCACTTTACTTCTTAATAAACTTTCTGACCCAACGGATTAATTTTGCATAATATTTGCATAAAGATTCAAATTTTACCAAAATGTTTTATATTCATATTTCGAGCTAATTTCGAAAGTTTCAAAGTGGTCGAAAAATCATCAAAAAAATGGGTTAATCCCTTTGCCTTTTGTTGAAATCTTTGACTCAATGAAATTCTGAAAAATACTTGCAAAGTGGTCGAAAAATCATCATGGACCATGGTTTAACCCGTCTACTTTTTTGTCAAATTTTTAGACCCCTTAAAATTTACAAAATATTTACTGGAATAAGACATACGTCTACTAAAATACTTTATTTTGACTGAACGTTCATATTTTGAGCTCGCTTAGGATGTTTTAAGGTGGCGAAAAAATCGTCAGAAACTATACTGGCAATCAAGTTGTTACCTGGTTGTTCCAAAAAGACACAATGCATTCGCACTGGTCGTTCCAAGCTGTTGTTGACAACTTATTAACAAGTTAACTGTCGACATTCGTTGACTTATTTCCCTCTGAAAAAGTTCTTGAGCCCGAGAAGGGAATCGAACCTGTCAAGATTTGCATCGAGCCAGTCTCTCCAAATGGTAAATAAAGGAACCAGTTTGCGCAGTGAGGGAAGTCATGAGAAGAAACAGACTTGAATCCCTTGCAGCATTTCGAATACAATTTGCAGCTTTTGCGTGAAAGATGACTGACACCTCCGTAAACACGACCGCGTTTGTTGACTCTTTAAGCTTTGTTCCAAACTTCATCAGTACTAACATAAGCAAGTTCATTTTGTTAAACAAAGAAATAGATCCCCTTGGGAAATACGCTCCAGCATACACAAGACACGCCCCCGACCAGAAAACAGGTCGGTGAGTTTTGGTGTGCTGCAGGTGAAGAAGGTCCGTCTCTCCCCTAACTCTTTCCCCAACTTCTTGCCCGCTTAAACAGGTACGCCAACCATCTGGACAGATGGACATGATCCAAGTCTAGCATCTCACTTGCGATCACAAGATTGTGGGTTCGATTCCCTTGTAGGGTCAAAAAATTTTTCTGATCGGCAAATTTCCTCAAATATTCTACAAAGTTTTACGATATCTATAAAGTCTTATAGGTCGAAAAATTGTAAAAAAAAAAAAAACATTGACTAACTCTTTTACTTACTTGGACAGATTTTACGATGTCGACGTTCATCAAAATCTCACTTAAAATCACCCCAAAGAAATGGCAAAGCGTATCATTTCGGTTAAATTTTAATATTTTGAGCTTATCTAGAGAGTTGTGAAGTGGGCTTGAATTCACGAAAAGCAATGAACTAACCTTTTTTGACTTTTTCATTAGGTTAGTCGATCTCTCATATTCACCGTAATTACGTCAAAATTACGCCAAAATTACGCCAAATAACGGTATTTCGATGTATGCAACACTGCAAAAATCGCAGTATTAAAACAAGAACCATTATATCACCTTTAAGCTCTTTGTTTGTACTCGACAAACTACATGTAAGTAGACTAAAACCCTTTTAACAAGAGCAATCTTACTAGAATTATCCTGCGTCTTGTATGTCAGGATATGCGGTGAGGCCGGATGCGTGGACTAGATAAAAGAAACACTCTCAATGAGCTAATTATAACACAAAATGGTTTCTATTAAAACAAATGATGACAATCATTGGCTGGATTCTTACAAAAAGACAAAAAAACCTTACCAGTTGAGGAAATAACCTCCAACTAATTCCAACCAACCTTACATAAATCTGGCAAATACTTCGTCTGATACTCCGGTCAGTTTCATTGTTTCTACTGCATAGCTACATCGCCAGCCCATATATAAATACATTTTTCCAGTTTATATGTTTAAATTCTAGTTTAGTTTACAATTACCTGCGACTGATTCCTACGGCTTAATGCTCTGTGGACTAAAAGTTCTTCGTAAATTCTTTTACGTAATCTTCCATACCTCTTGTATTTTTCAGATAAATGATACGAACTTCTTCGAGGAAGTTACCACTGAGAGGGCTATTCCTTTCGATAAACTCTTTTATAACTTCAAACAGCAAGCGTGAACTAACTGCTGGTGGCAGGTTGGCAATATCTGGAGTTATGACGGGAAAACAAATTGATTTCATCCGACTTTCCTTCGCTTTGTTCAGGGCTTGACGGCACGTTTCTGTCAAACCGTGGCGCAAAAATTCTTGACGTCTGTCCTTTGATAGATCTGAAAGTATAGCATGGATGACAAATTGACAAGGCAACGAGCCTGCGGTTGTTGTTGTCACCATATTCCTCACCAGCGACCCATTCTTGGCAATGATATCTCTGCATTCCTTCCAGAATTCTTCTCCTGCTGCTTCTCTAATCGCGTATGGTAACCCGGTCTTATGCACGAGATCACAGTCTGTGAAGTTCACAATCGCATCACATTCTTGCTTCTGTATTTCTCCGCGCATAAGTACTACCCGCACGCCTTTGCGAGTCGCAACCATTGGTTCAGCTGGCATCGTCTTGTTGCTTTGTGAAATTGGAATTTCCCTCCGACGTGCCCCCATAGCATTTTTACGAAACATGTCAACAGCTTCAGCATCACCAACTAAAGTAAAAACGTCGGCAGAATTAGACTCTTCAATCATAACATCAGATCGGTCTCGCTGCCTCTTTATCGATTCCTTAATTTTTTCTGCTTCCTCTTTGGTGAATTCCCTGAGGTCGATCGTAGATGTAGTCAGTTTGCTGGACGTCGACGTATAGAACTGTTGAAGTTTTCTCTCTACTTCATCTATCTCTGATTGTTTGACTCCATGTATAGGCTTCAAGGTGAGCCTCTTCTTGTCTTCTGAAAGCACCACGTCGACTCGGTTTTGACTTTTGAATGCTTCAAGATCTTCTTTGTACACATGCTGGATGAACTGTGCGACACTGACAGAAGACGGTTTTTCTTGTAGGTTCATTTGCCGTAAAGATTCCTGCACCATATCAATTGAAGCGTCGTGACGGTTCTCGATGTCTGTTGTTGGCTTCTTGGAATCACTGTAATTTTCTGGATTATCACCGCCAGCAATCCCACTGTGGTCAAGGTTTGTTTGACTTGGATTATTTCCATTTCTCTTAAAGTTATCCCCCTCAAAACCACTCTCGGCAAGGCTACCTTCTTTGGGAAAGTTGAGATGTACCTTGAAGTCGTCTTTGTGAAGCTCTTCTTGGTTGGACGTTAATTTCGATGAAACAGTTCTTCCTTCCTCGACGTTATTGTGGTTGTTACCAGTTGCAGTGCCAGATGGACCGTCTGCACCACCAGTAAAGCTACTATTTGATTCGGTCCGCGAAGAATCGTTTTGCACACTTGGCGACCGTTCTTCACAAGGGGGCGATGAAAAGTTTGCAGCGTTGAAACGTCGATCAGTAGGCCCTCTAGGTCTTTCTGTGTCTCCACTTGCACCACTTTGGGATTGAATTGGCCGTTTAGCAGGAGTCGGCTTGGTGGGTTGATCGGGTGACTCTATGATACCTTGTGTTTGTCCGCCAAACTTCGTGCTTGGCTTATCTTGAAGATCATGTAACGTATGTTCAGGATCGAGGTATCTCAACGCATCTGACCCTTGCGATACTGTTTCGTTCATTCGGTTATTTTGCGGACGGACTTTCCTCGCTTTTGGAGTCGGTTGAACTTTTTCTTTTTCATTGCCTGTGATTTCCTCCGGAATCCTTCCATTCGGTTGAAAAGAATCCATCTGACCACTGGTACTCGGCGAGATCGAAATTCTCCCATCAGCTAAAAGATGTTTGCCGGCGTCATTCAAGGATTCACTCGAATCGTCAGGTTTCTTTCCAGAAACAGTATTTGCAATAGTCTGAGGCAAATTTTCACCATAGTCTAAACTTTCATTGGTTCCTCTAGAATCCTCGGCTTCCCATGGCTTTATTGATAATTTCATGTCTCTGCGCGTTGAATTTGATCCAGAAAAAGCATCCGTGTGTCCACCACGTCTGTGAGTGACTTCGTGATCTGGGACCATTGAGGAAATACCCCTTGAGGTCGAGTTTGTTGTGAACCCGAAATTACTTTCATCTGGCATCTTTACAGTGAATCCATGTGAACTTCTGTTATCGTCAAAATTTTGTACCTTGGGTTGTTGTAAACAAATATCGCCTAATTTTGACTGTATGAAATCACCGGCTTTCTTTACCTGGTCCAACGTTCCTGTAACTAACAGACCATAGGCTGCATGGTGCCATTGTATCCCGGTAGCCATTTGTGTCTCATCCAGGATGGCTTTGATATGCTCTGGCTGAGTGGTCTGGAGTAATGCAGTGTTCAAAGTTGCTGTTACCAGAGTGAAAACGTGTTCAACCTGAAATAGTTTAGAATATCAATGTATATATGTATATATTATCTGTATATTATCAATATATATATTATCTGTATTTTGCTGTTGATGGTTTTCTAAATTCACTTAAATTCACTGACTATTTTTAGCAGTAATAGTAGTAATGTTGTTGATATCGTAATTGTTATTGAAGGTGCGATAGATCTGCCACTGTTGAATTTTCGAGCGTAAAACGTTAACTAGAGACACTTTGAAAATTCCGTTTGCACGGATGGAGGGATCAGTCCACGTGCCACAAGGAACTTGGTGATTTTCCGGATTGGGACCAGTCAGCCTGGTAAATTCTGACCGAATGCACGAGGAAGTCCAGTCTAGCTGAATACTCCCGCCTTCACAAATATAAGATGGTTCTACGAGTCCGCAGTACATGGTATGTTCGTTAACGTCATGTCCCTCACGATCGGATTCCGAACTTATCAGTCTAACTAACCATCCAAATATAATGCGCTGTTTAAACTGTGATAAGGTAAACAACATTATTGAACTAGAAGTTACTGTCGCAAGTGAAGTGCTGCGAGTGGCGACCGTTTACTATTTAGTAGTAAAGTACTTGTGACCACTTGAAGTAAAATCATGTGGCACATTATTGTGAAAGGTCATAAAAATATTGAGAATGTATACCACGAATAGAGCATAAATTTACAGTGCATAATTGTGCTTGCCGCTGACCGGTAGTCAATGCGTATACCAAAAATCATTGCCCACGAGATGAAAAAAATCGAGATTGCGAACACACATTTACCCACGTGACTTCGTTAAGATTAGTGAGCTGCTTGCCTTACGGCTTCGCAACAATTATTGATGGTCCAAAAACATTTGCATCAAAATGTTCGACATGTCTACAGACGTTGGGAATCAGCTGTACAAGTTAGACTACCGTACTGCTGGATTTCCATATTCGTTTATTTCCTGAATACGCCGTAAATAAGATTCTTCACGTCTAGTGTCCATAGCGTCCTAAGCACACTCAACAACAGCGCCCACTTACACTATAGAGGTTTAACTGGACAACATCTGGGCTTCCTATAATTTTGCGGCCTTCGAATTTCTTATCTCAGATTGGGATTAATCATGAAACGATCGACGGGCGTTGCATCAATGATAAAGTATGAAAGCGCTAGTTGAAAATTAGTTTAATGAGCGTAGATTAATTTTGGATTAAGTTTGATTTTCTGCTACGGGTTTTGTCGAAGTAGGTAACCAGGAAGAATAAAAAAGAGAAAAATGTTTGTGGTTAATGTTATTCAAGCCAAGTTTTCTAAATACAGTAATGGTAGCGATGATGGTCCCTATAACCTCGTCCCCAGGGCATTTTATCTCCACCGCGGAAAGTCGGCAAAATGACCCCAGGGCTATAATCTGATTAGCCCGTTTCGTAAATTAATTAACTAACTCGGAGCATAATATATTCATCTAAATCTGTGTGCTTAGAAATTTCCTTACGTTTAATTTAAATGTTCCAACTAATTCGAATTAATGGCTTAAGACAAAGTAAAAAAAAACATTTAAAACCATTAATTTGTTGATGATTGTAATAAGAGAAAATTTTAGCTTAATGGTAAATTATGTAAGCTAATAGCTTTCATAATGGATGTTCTTCTCAATCAAGTACAGGAAGCATCATCATATTAAGTCACCCACAAGTTCTGAGTGTCTAGTGACTCGCCAACGGCTGGAGTATTTTGCTAACCTTCCAAATAAAATGCGGACCGCTGATGTTTCTGATACAGAAAATGTTAAAACTGCTGGCCTAACTTCCCTAAAATATCTACTAAGTAGGAAGATCAGACCAACCACCCAAAAACATATGAAACAATCGACATTTATATACAGAGTATTAGTGAAGATAAAGTTTAAAACTCTGAAACACATACACGATCAGTATTCTAACCTTGGCTTCCTTCTGCGGTGGCTTGTACCTCTCTACTTTAACTTTATTGCCTTTAAGCAGATGTTCTTTTAGCGGGACTCTTTGTGCAACTATGGATATGTCAGAAGCTTTTTGTTTAATGGTACAAAATAGTATATATACATTTCCTAGAATAAGGGACGGATTAAAAGGAGGTAATTTTAAAAGAAGGAATATCAAATAAAAGACATTCGGCCCGCGGCATGTTACTACATTAAGGTAACGAAAATAAAACTCGGTCGCCATCCTTTTTCAAACGAACGGATTAACAAATAAACTTTTTTGTTATTTGAGTATGCATCCTGTAGCTTCTACATAAAAACAAATTTATGGTTGTATATGCCCTGGAATGACGAACTTCTACTTCGTTACAATTTTAAACCGAATATGGTGATAGTTTATATAATTTGAACCAAAGAGTATCAATAGAAGTTGCAAGTTGACTGTCCATGTCCTGGTAGTCTATGGAAAGAATTTTATGGGACGCCAAGTCTGCAGTCAGGCTTCAGAATAAAGATTTGACTCTTAAGGTGACCATCTTCTCTCAAGAGAGAACCCCCGCTAAGATGTCAAAAAGTCAATCACTAACAACCATCATTCTCAACACCACAACAACCTGGACGATCTACTTCTTACTAGTATGATTAATATTCTGTCTCGATCTTTCTCGAATTTCGAAAGTTAGAATTCATCATTACCCATAGTTTACCTGATGGTACGTAGTACTTTTATGATAAAATTAGAAAATTTAAAGATTAGAGGTTCGTACCTTGGGGATCAGCAAAAACAACCAATGCTTTCCGATCCTCAGGAAACATTTTCGCCGTTTCCACTTCACCCCCGCCATTACTTTTGCGTTGAAAGTAAATGATGACATCGCTTTCTGTTACCCCATCCCCAATATCGGAAACTAGGATTGTTTTTTGATAAGCTGGATCTTCCGTTATTGAAGGCGAGCCTTGGACCTTTTTTCGTAGAAAGCGGGAAAAAATCAGAATTATTTTTTAATTATAAATAAAACATGGACCGTGGAATGATCATGGATGGTTTAACTATGAATGTTATGCAATTCTCAATAATTAGATTTACCTTGAAATTTTGTGATTAACTGTTACCATTACTGCTAGTAATGTCGTATCAGATATCAAATATCCCTCGGAAAATTAGAGAATTTATTCGTTGATTTACTGCATGTTAGAGTTTAAAAATATCCTGCATCGACACACCCATGAAATGGTGGACGGTAATGATCATTTTCGCATTTTTTGCTCGAATGTTCAGAAATTCGGGCAAAAATATGTACTCTTGAGTTTTCTTGTTCATAAATCGTGCACTATTAAATATAAGTCGTAGAGGCCTGATATAAGACGTAGAGGGTCGTTGTTGCGCGAGAAATCCAAATGAACTTTTACTCTTAAACCATACAAAATTATATCAAATGCGGCACCGTTTATGTATAAGATATATATTTAGATTACTTCCCTGCCAGGTTCATTCCATTGCTGAGGTGTTCGGGATTGGGTGGGTTGGATTGGTTTGGATAGGATTAGGTTGGATTGGATTGAAGTTGACCGGGTTGAATCGCAATGGACAGGGTTGTATTCGGCTGGATTGGGTCGGATTGAATTGGATTGGATGGGATTGGATTGGGTTAGATTGGGGTCGGATAGGATTGAACAGGGGCTGGATTGGGTCGGATTGAGTTGAATTAGGTTGGGTTGTGTTTGATCGGATTGGGTTGGATTGCTTAAGATTGGATTGGGTTGGATTAGGTTAGATTGAGTTGGGCTGGGTTGAGTTAGGTTGTTTCGGGTTGGATTGGATTGGGTTGGATTGAGTAGATTAAGTTGAATTGGGTTAGGTCGAGTTGGATTGGATTGGGTGGGATTGGATTGGGTTCGATTGGGTTGGATTGCGTCGGATTGGGTTCGATTGCGTTGGGTAGTTTGAGTTGGGCTTGTTTTCTGTGGTTTGGGTTTGGTTGGTTTCCTCGGAGCTGTACTGAGTTTTGTTGAGTTGGATTAGATTGGCTTGGGCTGTGTTGGGTTGGTCTGAGTAAGGCGTGGTTGGGTTGGATTTGTTTTAGTTCGGTAGGGTTTGTTGACCCGAATGGGATTGAATGAGATTTGATTATGCAAACTACAATAATCATTGACAACTACTCCTTGTGGTGTGTTGAGTGTGCGTAAGCGGTGAAGTAAGAAGAAATCTTTGGCTGCATCAGCTAAAGAATATTCATATTCGTCCAGTGCATGCTTTTGATGATTACATACATATCGCATTGGTTTATTTGCCGGATAACCAAAAGATGCATCGATCCAAACCTTATTTTCTGTTCTTGGGGACTCGTAAGTAAGTTCATTGATGACTTTCTCCTTCCTGCACCCTGAAAAACAGATAATAAATAAATAAATAAAAACGAGAATATCTTACACTTTTGCTCGCCGAATGATGTATGTACCATATAGTACGTAGCTATGCGTGTTCGTCGGTTTGAACATATAACGTTGTCGACTGGCGGGAAAATTTCTGCTGGAGTTGATCTGAACATAAATGAACGAGTCGGTATTGTTAAGGTCCATCCGCAACGTATGGTGCTGCACATGTTTGCTCACATTCGGGTTCTAGCCTGCTGGGATATTCGGCGCTTCTAACAGGGCTCAAATTCAAGAAATAAAACGCACATGCAAAATTTTGACTCGTTCCAAAAATTTCGTTGTAAAACAATAAATTTTAGTCACAAAACTGAAACAAGCTCTGAAACTTTAGTCAAAAAAGATTTTAGCCGGGTAACGTTTGTGACTGGTTACGCAGTTAGAAATTGCAAAAAGCGAACGTTCTACATCGGAAATCAACATTGAAAATTTAGTCTTATTAAAAAACCTGTAATTCCAAACACATGCAGCGATAGCTGAATTTTAAATATGAGAGCTTTAAACCTTCAAAGAGTCACGATCAACCAAGTGCATTCTCTTGGTCGCAATTTTGCCACTTACTCCAAATTCCTAGTCGGAAAACAGAAAAAGCCAGTCACATTTGCGACGAACTCGGTCGCAATTTCGAGCTCTGCATGCCAAAGAGTAAGGACAGAACGTTCCTGGCCAGACTGAAGTTGTAAAAAATGTAAGCCGTTACAAAAATAATTTGACGTACCTTCGGAGTCTTTGGAGCTAACCAGTTCTTGCTGACCCTCAGAACACTGTTCCTGATCGCGTGTAAAGCTGCTTATGTTGTTTAAATTGTTTTCTGAATCAAAGAAATTTTCCATAGCTTCAGGAACACGAGAAACCAAATCTTTTCTTGGTTGTGATGGAATCTTCTAATCCCAAGAAAAAAAATTTAAAAACAAATTTAAGTAGCAGCAGAATTTCTTAATATTTTCTCGCGGAGTTTGTGTAGGTTGTCCATACCTTTTCCTACAGAATTTCCAATTTAGTTGGCCTTTTCTTTCCTGCTTGGAACACCTATTTTCCTGCCACATTTGTTTTCGACACATTATCAAATATACATTTTCCGTCACTCTGCTCTCATTTTTTTCTACTACCTTACCTACCAGCACTCTTCTTTCTACACATTCTCTCTTACATTTTCCGTGAGCACCAACACGCCATTAGCGATCGATTTTATTCCAGCACCATTTCGTCAATATAGGATAAAAAAATTGGTCTGGAGTAGAGAAGCTTCTCTCTCACGATAATTTATATAATTATGCAGAAATGTGCTCAATTCAACCCATATTTCCAACTTTAGTTTTACGCTTGAAGCTTGCATAAGAGCCCCAGGGAATACGCAGATAATGTACCATGGAAAGTTGACGTATTAATGTTTCATATTCTTGAACGCATGGGACCTACTCGCAGTGATTATCTAGATTTGGTTTATTTATCTAAGTTTTCTGTTGGTTTGGATTAAGGGGGGGCAGCACTAAACTACGAATATCAATCACGATTTTACCTTGAAAATAACGTAGTTTAGAAAACAAACCTTGTTTTCTGTTTCCAGTGGAGCTACTTCCACAAGTTTCCCTCGAATAATCTGCTCTTTGTTAACCACAGCGTTCGCCACTAAATCGAAAATAACCAGAATTAAACACGTGTACTCTATGTTCTTTCAGATACGTTAATGAAAAAATATTGTATTAAAGACCAAACAAATATGTTTTACTTTTGTACTAGGCGATATTTAAATCTAGTCACCTTCAGGATCCTCAAAGACAACCATGGCTTTTTGACCATCTTGCGATAGCTTTACATCCCTTACTTCTCCGCCCGCGTTCTTCTTCTTTTGAAAGTAAATATATACTTCATTTTTTGTTACTCCCGGCGGGAGATTGGAAACCACGACCATTCTAGTTTTCTTAGGATACTCTTGATCCTTATCATGAAAAAATATTAATTTTAATTTACATGCTATTAAACTTTTTCTAACTTCAACTACAATTAAATAAACATATGAATATAACTGCAAATACCAACCTCCATCCAATCAAGTTTAAAAACAGATGGATCAAGAGTTGAAATGTTTAAAAACTTTATTTGATCAACGTTCCAAATGTTTGTATTTGTTTGTATATGTGCATTTATGCGTGAGTTGATCTATAGTATATATACATCACAAAATATGTGTTTGTCTGTATGTGTATGTGTACGTTCTTGCAAAAATGGGGTAATTCACATATATATAATCTTCAAGAGCCCTTCGATATAAAGTTAAAAAACCCTATAAAACTTCAAAAATATAACTTTATTTCAATGATACGGTTCGCCTTTAGGGGAACAACTCCTACTCAGCTCTTTGAAGTTTTATATATATATATATACAGTATATATATATATATATATATATATATATATTATGTCACTTACCTCAAAAAGTCACTACAGCCTGTTTCATCTTCTGAAAGAATCTTCAG
>JBAHVQ010000500.1:113655-150061 GCA_036872915.1 Nanipora kamurai | reverse complement strand
GCGAAAACGTTAGTGCATTAAATACCACACAATCAAAACGAGTCTTACATTTACTTTGCCTCTATTTGACAAATGTCTTTGTCAATTGTTTTTTGAAAAAGACATTATATATATATATATATATATAATGTCTTTAGACATTAATACGACATAAGACATTATATAAATATATATATATATATAAATGCTTGCCATATATACACATACATAATTGCTTGCTTGCCCATGCTTGCTCGTCCATTCGTGCTCGTGTATGTGTACGAATGACGGGAATGCGTGTATCTGTTTACGCAAACAGTTTCGAGTAACCACTCTGTATGTGCTATTTTGCCAATTAACGTTCTCAGTTCTTAGAGACCAACTGAAGCCTATGATGAGGCATTTGTCAACTTAAATGGTAATCAAAAGAACTTGAATGTGGAGATTGGGGTTGTCTGGCTCGAAAATCTACATAGTCTGGAATGTGCATCCTTTGAATTGACAAAAAAATACGAAAAAGAAAAATACAAAATTTTTCACAGGGAAGAAAAACGGCATAAAATTAACCTGTCATCAAGGCCGGACACGTTCCTCTAAATACGAGTGAGCATGAAGATTATCTGGAACTAGAGTAAGCAATCGCAGTATGTAGTATACAATTAGTTATTAGGCGAACCTTTGAAAAAAACAGCTTTGTATTTCTATCTTTGTTAATAGCTGACATGGCTGCGTCGTATAAATATCATTAAATAATTAATTGAAAATTATTTTGTTTATGCACGAGCGAGAGAACCTTACAATGTAAATACTTTGACCATATTTTATATTGTATTGAATATCATTCCTTGACGTCCCCCCGATCACCTTTACTGGAAATAAACTACATACAAAAAAATCTTTCTTCGTTATTTTCAGTCTGTAAAAGATGAAAAACGTCCTCTAGGTGTTCCGAGGATAAGCGCCTGGGAACAGCAAAAAAGCTAGAAAATTAACCTGCCAGCAGACTCTTCTGGAGGAAGAGAGAGTCAGCACGGATCCTATTGTAATTATAATTCAGCCCCAGAAAATATACTGTTGGATTTTCCAGTAGTGAAGCCAGTGGATTTCATTGTTTAGTTTTAAAGCTAAAACTGATAGCTTTTGCCGTTTGGTTATTTATTAATTTTACATTGGCTAACGCCAGACGATTTTACTCGTTAAGGACAGAGAGTCTGGAAACCTGTCCTGTAAAAGGTTAAACAGCTAAAAACGACCTGCTATTCAAGATAGCGTCACGAGGGTCAAAATGTAGCGGCATCATGAGCGGGTAAGCAGTAGGGGGGTTAGGGAGGAACTGGAGAGGCACGTGACCCCCCAAATTGTTCGTTTCGAAAGGTTTAAGTTCAGGTATACCGGCAATTTTTAACGCTACTGGGTAGTGAAATTGAACTCGAGTCAACTTTACAGGCATGCGGGCGACAGAGCCGCATAAAGGGTTATTTCTTCGATACAGTTCTGATTATGTTGTAAGTTTTTGCATGCAATTACAGCATCGCAGACGTCACCGTTGGCTTTGTCTCGTTGTTCATCAGCTGCAGGTGCATTGTGGTCAGTGAAAAATCTTCAGGTATACGTTTTGGAATTGCATTTAAGCGTCCTGCATGGAATAGTAATTGTATAAACACACCGTTTTCAGCCTATTGCAGGATTACATTTTAATTTGATCTTGATTACTGCCGTACCGTTAATAATAAGGACGTTAAGATAACACTACGACTACAAGTAAGGCTACGTCTTTAGACAATAGAACGTCATGCCAGACCTAAAGATGGCAAGCAAAAATTGGTCCTAAGGGAAATCTTAATGCCATCACGGCTCTGTTTACAACGTAGAAAAACCACTTTAACGTGCCAGAGACAATGCGGGACCCAGCTGGCTGCAGAACGTCAACAAAACGTGAGTTTATTCTCGCCAGAAATATAGCTGTGAAAACTTTCTTTTCGCAAAACACAGAGTTTCGAATCTGTGCGATGCTATATCTATAATTTAAAGTATACTTGTATATCACCAGTTCCTATCACCTTCAATTAGTTCTTCAACCGCAGTCGTAGTCCGTTGTTGGAATCATACAGTTCCCATTCCTCATGCAATCTCTGAACACGCACCCCCTTGAACGTTTGTACGCTCAACAGCCTCCCCCACTACGGACAAGACTGTTCGCCAGTAAGTTGATATTGTGACGTCATAATTTAAATGATTGAATGAATGAATACATTTATTGTACCATGGTTGTCCCCTTCAGCGCATGATGGTTTAAATGGAGCCCTTGCAGTTCTTAATTTCTAGAAGTATATAGGTAAATATCATCACGTTATCAACATATATTTTTCGGAGAAAAAGTACTGAAGCATATCCTTGTTTCAGCTACTAAAAGCAATATTATATAGCAACGGACATGAAATATTTTAAAGCTTTCGGATCTTTCGCCTATGCTTTGTACTTTGGAGTAAGATTTAAAAGTGAAAGAGTAAGAGGCTAAAGCCCAGCTCCCCACGTTACCCCAACTCCACTGTTCTTGGCGATACCAACAGCCAAACCAATACAAAGTACGTGCCATACTGCTGGTTAGGTGTCTATGGCCACGTAGCTAGCACTGGTGTTAGATCAACCTCTTTACGCTAGCACTTCACGTTACAGTTAATAATCGTGACTAAAATCCACGCAGCACTGAGTACAATATATCCGACATTGAAAAAGAAAATGAGCTTCAATGATGCACGACCTATCATTCCACTTTTTCAGATACTTAAAAAGTAAATAGCCTACACTAATTTTTTCTTAATTCTTTTTTAAAGAAAGGCAGTGAGAGCCCCTAAAGTCCATGGGTGAGGCTGCGTGTTTAATACCCATGACCACTGCATGAGGCGCACGAGCACTGTTATTGGTTAAGAACTGATGTCCTTTACTTCCGGCTGAGCTTCCCAGAAAAGCTAATGCATCGTCGCCATAAAATCCTTTACAATGGCAACCTTTGTTAAGCCAACCTAAGGTCTTTCGTTTCTTGAATGTAGACATGGATAGAAACCCAGATTTTCCACCAGACAGGACCATTAAAGTTTCTGGTACTAACAAATTCTTACAGGATGCTCTCACAATTCATTTTCAACGTAAACAAAACGGCGGAGGAGATGTAACGAAAGTGCAGCTACCTTTTGATGGCCCGGACACTGCGCTAGTTGAATTCGACAGCTCTGAAAGTATGTTACTTAAGGGTCTTATTTAGGGTTTACCAACCTCTGCAGCAAATTGGCTTTGGTGGTGTTCGTACAGTAATAAAATGATTGTGGAATTGCAAGTATCATCACTTTCGTTTTCACTGGATTAGTTATTTTACTGGCATAAATATGACTATTAGTTAACCGGAAGGGTAGTTAGAACCGTGGAAGGGTGATCAGTTAAGAAACTGGAAGAACGGGCAAACAATTACACATCAGCAGAATTTTTTTTGTAAGTCGCAAACGTCGATAATCAAGCAAAACGATTTATGTGTGATATTTGAAACTGGTCTCGCTACACCTGCTTTGGAAGGTTAAATGCTTCATATTATGTTTAGAAATAAGTATATTACTTAATAAAACGAAACATGCAAAAACAGTATGTAGTTTAACTTTGTGATATAGTTGTAGAGTCCGTCTTGAGCTATCAGGAAAATGCTAAAGAAGCACAGGGATGCCTGAGAGTGGAACGTTGGAGAAAATCAGAGGTGAGCAGTACAGTGCAATAGCACTCAACACGACACGATCTGACATGACAAGCATGCAATGTATTCCAAACAACACAACTCAACTTAGATTTCCCATAATATATATTGTAGGCGAGCTCTGATCGGCAATAATCGTGCTTAGATAGCAGTATCGAAACACGAAAATTTGGTATTGGGTGTACAAACCACCATTAAAAGGAACGATTTCTGGTTTAGATACATGTTAACTAGGGAATTATAGTCACCAGAATGCTCCGTGAGCTGAAATTTGTCACCTTTTTATTAACTAAGTGAAAATTGCAAAAGTTTTCATAGTTCACTCACGACCTGCATTCGAGGGGTAGGATCGAAAAGAATTCCTTGTCATACAGCTAAACTATAAATGCTCCAGAATAATCCAATTATGTAAGCGTACCCTAAGAGTGAGGAAGCTAAATACATCTAAAATATCCAACGATATTTTGTGCTTTCGTGCTGTGTTCTCAAACTCATTTACAATTTATGAGAAAAACACGATGGAAATCAGTACCGAGACGGCATTTAGATATGTGGTCTTAATTAGCATAAAATTTCGACAACTTTGCACCCGATTTTCTCCTTAAATACGAATTGATTTGAGAAGCCATATCATCCACTCGAAAGTGGTGTTTGATCTGATTTCCACACACCTCGAAGTTGGTTAAAGACTCGGCCATTGACTCGTTTTTCAACTCACTTCTTGGTGTTTCGATATCAGATCAAACACTCCTCGTGTATGATATTTTACTTCAAAACACTTGGGATGCACCTCGACTTTCGAAAAGCTGAACGACGCTCATACAGTGCAGCATAGTGCAGGGAAGTGCAGTGTCGTGTAGAGTAGTGCAGTGTAGTGTAATGTAGTGCAGTGCAGCGTGGTACAGTGAAGTGCATTGTAGCGCAATACAGTGTAATGTAAAGTAGTGCAATGCAGTAGAAAAGTCCGATGAGCGCAATACGCTAGAAAAGCACAATCATGCATAAGTGGTAACTAAGGGTAGATTAGATTAGCCACACCGCAACGAGTGTACGTTTCTCTTTTACACCAAAAAACGTTGATGAATTTAATTCTAGGAGTTATTTGTAACGAATCAAGAAGACTTTGTGTCTTTTGACTCAAAATTTGAAAGCAATGTTTGTGATCGAAACAGAAGGAAGGGACGACAGAGAAATCCAAAAATGAGTAAACGTCCTGCTGTTAAATCGACCATCTACCGGAAAAAGAGCACCAAAAGTAGACATGATTTTCACAAGGAACGACGGGAGGAGCAGAAACTGCGCAACCGCAAATTAACTGAGGATCGGGATGATGAAGGAACCCTTGCAGATTGTCCCTTGGAAAAAGACACACAAGAAGTTGATCGAATGACTATATTTAAACATATGGGTGATGACTTCCAAGGTGTATTAATCGACAAAATTAAAGAATCAGATGGAAGTAAACAAATTAATCATATACTAAGACGTAAAAACTTGAGTTTGAGAGAAAGAATGCGAGAATCGTATTTATCTGGCGTATGGTATGCAGTAAAAAATATTTTCGGTCTCATATACGTTTACTTTATGGGAAAAGAGGACGCACGACGTGTGAACGCCAGACGGCTATTAAATGAGGGTTCCTCAAAGTCTTACTCTGGCCAACAGTGGTCCAGTTGGTTCCCGTCTGGTGGCCCAACGTCCTCTGACAATTGCCAGGACGTTATAGTGGCAGCACCAACCGAAGTTATCATCAATGAAGATAAGGCTAGCGAGGCAAGTATTAACAAGGACAAGCAACAAGAGAACGCCAAAGAAAGAAAACTATTCCAAGAAAAATATGATGTCGAACCTAAAGTTATGCGCTACATATACAGTTATCACTGGGCTGAGTTTGAAAAGCTTAAAAAGGTGTGCAAAGAAATAAAATTTGAAATCACACTAGGGAACAAGGAATCCCTTTCCGTAATTGCAGCCGACCATGTCGACAAAAAAACGTTCAAGGAGACGACAGACGGCTTTGTTTCGTTCTATCAAACTCTTTATCCAAATATGTATCAAGAAGAACTCTTGGTCAAAGGATCTGCCCACACATCAGCAAGTTCCAGGCAGAATGATAGAATTTCTGAAACCGGTAAACGATTTCCTGTTATCGTATCACAATCTCAGGATGGTAATAAATGTTTCATTTACGGAGAAAAGTCCCAGGTTAAGCAAGCAGTACAGTTTTTGGCCAAAGATTCCACGACTCCAAAATTGGACCATTCTACAAATGCGAAAATCCGAAGACAAAACCTTCCGCTTTCTCTCAAAATATCAGAAAAACTTAAGATTCTTATTTACCAAGGAGACATTGTCAACGAAGATTCAGATGCCATCGTGAATCCGGCAAATGAAAACCTGAACCACAAAGGAGGTGTCGCACTGGCAATAGTAAATCGAGGGGGAAAATCAATCCAAGACGAAAGTGACGGTATAATGAATCGGAGGCGACGAGCTCTTCAACCAGGAGATGTTGAATTAACTTCAAGTGGACATCTTCCGTGTAAATTCATTATCCACGCGGTTGGACCAAGATGGAATGGTAACGAGAAGCAATGTCGCAAGTCTCTGTACGCAGCTTGCATCAAAAGCCTAGCACTGGCCTCAAATAATGGCGCCAAAAGTATCGCTATTCCAGCGATAAGTTCTGGTTTGTTTGGCGTACCGAAGGAAATTTGTGCTGAGGAACTTTACTCCGCTGCCGAAAACTTTTCTAAAACGAACACCGGACCACTTCGAGAAATTCGCTTCGTGAACGTCGATGAACCAACAGTTCAAATATTTGAGCGTGAAATGAAAAAACGATTTCACTGTTATGCTAAAGACCAGAAAGGAAGTACGTTGTTACCTTCAGGAGTCCAGAAAACTGCTCCAAAGGCACCCGATACAGTGGAGGTTGCTGACCATCAAAATTCAATTCTAACTGACAAGTCAAACGACTATCAGCATTTCCAGAATGAAGAGATTAAGCCGGCAACATCTTCAGAGGAAAACGGAAATGGTGGAAACCAAACTTCAGAAGGTACCTTACTAAAAATTGAATTACAGTTGCTACATTTTCTACCATAGACTTTGTCGTCCACCAGTTAAAATAAAAAAAAGGGGAAAAAATACGAACAGTAGAGCACAAATTTATAGTGGTGTACCAAACAAACGAAGATCAATTTTTTTTTTTTGTTAATAGTGAATACGCGCAACAAATTGCAGCAACTTGTCTCCCTACAAAGTTGCGTTGCAAGTTGGGACGTGATGCTGCCCATTTTTATACTCGGTATTGCTACTAGACGTGAAACAAATTCCGTGTTGCAAGTTGCAGAAGAATGTTATGCTCAGTAAAGAGGCAACTTGCAACATGCAAACGTGTTGCTCAACAAGTTACACAGGCTGGTAGTAATCCTTGCAACATTGTCGCGAGAGAAGTTGCAGCAATTTTTTGCTCGTATTACTGTATACATTAAGGAGTAGCAACATGGCAGGAATGACATCAACAGAAAACGCTCCATAGTTTCTATCTAACCAGGTGATCTGAAAACACGAAAGTGGATTGGGATTAGTTGTCAAATAGAAATCCATTTCCAATTTAAGTAGTTAATATCTCATGAACTTTAACAGATTCTGTTCTTAAATTCGTAATGGAAACACCTTTCCCTTTATTGAATACTGACACAAAGTTTCAAGCAGTTTCTCAAAACACACAGAATGTTACAACTGATTAAAGACATGGAGCTGGATTTTTATTGTGCTGCTAGTCCCAGGCCTTTTGCTTGCGGTCAGATCACCTGGAAACAATACCATTGTCGCAGTGGTTATTCACGCTGACGTATGACATTAATTTTTCATTGGGCAATTCCTGCTTACTATTCGCTCACGAATGTTGCAATACCTCCAGCACATTCCTGTGACTTAATTGCATACATCATGACGAACAATTGTACGAGACAATTGTATCTTTGTAGATCAGGCAACAGACTACGCTGTTTTACACAGAGTACCGTCCTTCGGAAGTTCGAAATTTGAAAGCCTTACATAGTTTACGTAAAGTTTCATTCATTATTCGATCTTCTTAATGGAACGTTGCAGTTGTCACGTGACATAGTGACTTGGACAAGGTCTGCACGAGCTCAGTGCTGATACTGTTTACAAACATTTCGTCTTGCCAACCGTTCCATTACGAATAACAAAGGAACCTTTTGTTTCCACAGCCAATAGATCTCTCTGATTGGCACAATAACAATAGGTGATGTCATCGTGAGTATCGCTATAACGTCGGTTGCGATTAATCCGTCAAGATTTAACTCCTTCCTGACGGGTAGGTTTTCCGTCGATGAGGCTGTAGCTATGTTGGAAGTTAAATACGATAGTGGTTTGTGACATGGTTTTGTCATAAGACCACCAATTGACCCTTTTAACAACTCGCATAGTATTGTTCGTTTCGGGGTGCATGTTTTCGTAAAAATTTCCCTTGAGAAAACCTCCTACTCGAATAATACGAATATCCTTTTGTTTTTATGCAACGAATCCGTCCTAGCAAACTGTATTACGGGAAATGCGAAAGTGGCAAATATGGCTACCATGAAATCACGTGGAATGTTACTATTGTCAGCTCGCTTGAGTGAATATGCACGATCTGGTAAATAGGTGAGATTCATTTACTGGCTCATAAGTTGCTTAAATCTGTTCTTGGGTTTTTATAATGCAGATGAAGTACAGGCACAGCAGCAAGATCGGAGCAGCGCTATGAAACAGAGAAATAAGGTTACTACCGTGCAAATCACGAGAAGCAGTTCTACTTCATCCAACAACGAAGACCCTTCACCCCAATCGGAAGTTTCGTCAGAACAATCTAAAAGCGGTAAGCATGCTTAGTTATGCTGAACCAATGCAAGAATTTTCAGTAGAGGTTTTATTTATACTCAAGCGACTGACCTTTTGACAGAGTCTAGCGGATGTTTGCTGTTTTCCTGATTCGTTTTAATTATATTCTAAGAATCACGATAAAGCTTACAGATACTGTCGTTTGGTTCGTATTGTAGGGGACGAAAAAGTTGATAGAACTACGGATCTCGAGTGCTGTATCTGTCTGGAGAACATAAAAGATCCCAAAGTTTTGTCCAAGTGCAAGCATACTTTCTGCAAGGTATGTATCGACAAAGCCTTTGAAAAACGGTTGGTTTGCCCAGTTTGCTCGACAGTCTACGGTGAAATGACCGGTAATCAACCTGATGGCACAATGACGTTCACTAAACAAGGGCTCAGTTTACCAGGATATGAAGGAGTTGGATCCATCGTCATTCATTATAGTTTCAATTCAGGAATACAAGGTTCAAGCCATCCTAACCCAGGGCAAAGGTACTCTGGAACCAGCCGTGCTGCTTTCCTACCAGATAATGAAGAAGGAAACAAAGTTCTTGGTCTCTTAAAAAGGGCGTTCGAGCAAAGACTTACGTTCACCATTGGTACTTCAGTAACGACAGGACTTACCAATCAAATCACTTGGAACGATATTCACCACAAAACAAGTTCTTCGGGAGGACAAGCCAAGTAAGGTTTTATTTTGATTTTAAGATTTTTCCTGAATTGACGATTTTGAGGTAAATCTCTCCGTGCTTGTTCCCAGACTCCCTTCATGATCATTATCCACCGTAGCACAAAAGATGGCGGCTTATACATTTAACACGGTTCTTTGTTCACAGAAAACACCATATCTTTCAAAACTGTCAAGTGATAAAGTCTGTGGGAAATCAGAATTTGCAAGAATGAAGCTGTTATCTTCCACATCCATGGTAACACATCAAACAATTTCTCGATGTTATTTTATATAATTGTCCTGATAAAATGTACATGCTGCGATTTGTTTTTGCTTCGGTGGATTGCGAAATAATTGTGACATTTCTAAACTGAATTGTCATGTCAGGTCTTGCTTTTCTTCATAATCTTTTTCTTGGATATTTTCGGGTTTAGCTTTGGATATCCTGACCCTAATTATCTAAGAAGAGTACAAGATGAGCTTGCAGCAAAAGGAATTAATTGAATCCCGGTGGAACTGTGTCACTTTTGCTTTTAGAATAAAATTATCATTAGGCAAAGTTAAATTTAACATTTTATAGAACTAACATTTGTAAATGGTTGATTCATATGTCGCAGAAATCGCTGGTATTGCTTTAACCCGAATTTATTTGAAAATCAAGATTCTATATTTTGCAGGCGAAACTTTAAGCTATCGCTTTCCATTTTAGTCTTGATATGTCGTAAAACAATTTGACGCATTAGATTAAACAACCTTTAGCAGCTGTTTTGTCTTATACACATACCGAAAAAAAACAGAAGAAACAAAACAAGATCCCCCAAAACGTAAATAGGTTTAGTACTGTGACTTGTTTTGGAGCAAGTAAAGTTAAACATTGAAGTTGTTCTGAATGATTTGAATTTTTCACATTCGTTTTAAGTTTGCTCATATTGCTTAGCGAAAATTATACTACGTATTTTATTGGAGATGGCTGTGAATTAGATCCGTCATATGGAAAGATTTAAATCATGACCATAATTCAGTCAGAGTAAGCTTAGTTTGCTAGGGCACCTATAGAAAGTTTTTGATTGAGTCCTTGACTCAGCACATTCCTAACCACACCTGACCGAACTGATGTCATTTTTTCCAACAATTCTCCTTTTAAAAGCTCTTTCGTCCAGGGGGGTGTCCACGAGATGCTTTGGGGCCCAAAATTTCCAAGACAGGTCACGTCTTTCCCGTTAAATGCAAAAACCAAAAAACCATTAGAATCACACTAGTTAAAAACAAACACTTGTACTAAACATTTCGAGGAGGCTTATCCCCATTGCCACTATACTTCGCAGTCTTAGCCTTCTTTACACTCCCAAAGATAAAAACATCAGGTGTGTCGACGTTACTACTTTGGTCATGACGTTTGCAGAAACTTTTGTAGTATTAAGAGCTCTCGAAACGTAAAGGAACTTGGGAAAAACGTCTTGAGATATTCTTCTCAATTACGGCTTTAAATGCGCCCATTTCGGGAAACGGTTAAGGAAAATTAAGCATATACTAATTAATAGTAATAATAATAATAATAATAATAATAATAATAATAATAATAATAATAATAATAAGGAAATTCGCGAATGTCGCGGTCTTGGTCAGTTGCAGAGGAAGGTGCTCAAGATAGTAAGAGAACTGTTCAAGAGAACTGTATATACAGGATCTTCGCTTACGCGCAAATACGCTTCAGAGAAACGCTGTTTGGCCGAAAAACATAAAAGGGACGAAAAACAACAACGAGAACGGGTCCTCTCGGACACAGATGTTTTAGGATTGCAGTATTATTTTACTGAAAAGTAGATTAGAACTGAGTAGAACTGGAAAAAAATCCTTGTTGAGAATGAAAATAAACTTTTTAATCCTCTCCTATTTTCTGACTCCTCCTTTTAACATTCAAAACTGCCACGTTCACTCTTTGAATGACTCTCCAGCTTTTTGATATGTTTACGATCGGCGAGCCATCTTGAAACTCCTTCTAGAGACCTGAGAACCAATACTTCATTGTGAGGCATTCTGGGACAGAAAAAGTATGGCGGAATCACAGCCCACGATCGATTGTATCTTCTTGATTGAGTTCATAAATTAAATGAGAAATAATTTTAGGTACTATATTCCTTTTTGAGTTATTAAGTAAACATAACAGAAACTGATTGAAGAAAGATGTTTATTTTTCAGTGCCTATATTTACTATAACATATTACTGTGTCCGCAATAAATTGTGTTGGAACATTACATTGTTCTTCTGGAATTAAAAACAATGCTAACTCTTGGGACCTCCAATTTTTCCTCTGGGAGTCTCAATCTTAGATTGAAGAAGTCTTAAGGACTCCCAAAGGAAAATTTTGAGGGAAACCTTGATATATATCATTGCAACAAAAGCCTTTCGATGTATTGATACGTTGGCAAATTACATTTGCAAAATTTTAATTTTTACAATTTGAATCTACTTCATAATTGAAAGAAATGTAGATGGAACTTGAACCTTGAGAACTACGTAACTATACAATTTAGTTAACAGCCGAAGTATAGAAATAATGATTACGAGATTTTTGCTTCACGTCCCTCCAAGGCACATAAATCCTTTCCTCTGATGCTTCATTAATTGCTGTTGCCTCACTTGAAAGTAATCAGGTATTCGGGGTAATGTTCTCCATCGTAGAACAAAACAAAGATGGTCGGATTACTCACGTTATCGACTACAGAGTCGAATTTGGCGTTGGGGTTGCCAGGGTCATTCCTGAGTGGTGGAACAATCATGTCGTGTGAGCCATTAGTGTAATCTCCGACCAGAACTTTGGCGTAGTAAACATAGCGATAATCTTGAGAATCAGGAGGGGAATATTTTGCTTGGCAGGAGTAGGAAGCGTCACGAGCAAAATATACGCCTTTACCATATGCAGTTCCTGTAAGTCAAATGTATAAATAGATTAAGGATTTATAAAATTGACTAAGGGCTCATTACAGTGTACTTTAGCAGTGTTCTATTCTTTGCACGCAAAATTAATCGACTAGATTTTTGTGTAGTTTATAACAGACAAAGCGTTTCTTATAAAGAAGGGCGATGTACTTTAACAGCGTTCAAGCTGATTCGATCTTAATTCTCCTGCTTGTATTCCTTACAAAATTATTTATTGCTGAATTTACGAAACAGCTGACCATTTAATTTTTAACTTTCAATTTATTTGTTTGTTTGTTTTTTTCTTAATTTAATTAATGACTTATTTATTTATGCATTCGGTCGCTTGTTTGTTCGTTATTTATTTTTCTTCATTTATTTATAATTCGTTTGTTCGTTTATTTACTTTTTACTTATTTATTAATTAATATAAGTGTTTCCATCCAGCTGAATAATTTTGTAGAATTAGATATTATTTGTGAATAGTTCAATAGGTGATTTTCAGTTAAATCTTAAAATGATTGACCATCGCTTTCTTTTGTAGGTAAAACACGCTAGAGAGCTTTCATTGTTAGGTTGTGCTTGACAGAGGTCTACAGGTTCTATAAAATGTGGTATTTACGATATTAAATTATCCGTGCCATTAACCTTACCATTTGTTCCAGCATAAGCTCTATTCCATCCGTCATGATTGATGCTTTCAATATTTTCAAATTTTGTACCATGGAATAAATATTTTTCATCAGTACTATTTTTTTCCTCTCGAATAGCTGCATATGATCTGAACTTGGAGGGATTTTGTATTCTTTCTATTTTTACTATCTGTTGCGCACTTGCCGTCTTCAAAAAGGCCTTAGACACTTTCACATAATCCGGACTGGACCTTTTCAGATTTACTTTGTGGAGAGAACGCTCATTTCCATTGGCATCTGTCGGTTGTTTTTCCCAGTATTTGGGAAGAGGAAAGCCTGGTTTGAATAGAATTAAAAATTCAATCATAGTAATTATCGCGGTGAATTAGTAGGACATTATAATTTTATCTAACCTCAAATGAACAGAAACCGGTGTTTTTCTTTGCTGTTAGGCAGCTCAATAGTTCGTTGCGCGTAGATATGAACATTCCTTACGGAGTCCCGCGTAGGTAAAAAAAAAACAATAAATGTTAACCTTGGTAGAGTTGATTATTAGTGATCTTGTTTTCATCGCTCCCTAAGTGAAAAGCGTGGAGAAGCTATTTTGGAAGTCAAACGTAATTTGCCATCAGTATGACACTGAACCCTTTCAGACTGCTTGTAGACACGGCGAATTTTATCGCAAAAATTGACATTCCTTGGTATAAATTGTCCAGATTTCTCAGTAGTTTCGGGCGAGTGTCCACGAGACGAGAGAAAAACTCGCTTCACCCACAAAATATTTTATAGGAAAATAGTCCTTTTGAAAGATTTGAAGGCAACTTAAAGCTAACCAATAGTTCGAGACAATTATTAAACAGGCGAATCCGAACTGAATTTGATACTGATAGATGGGTAAAGTCGTCAAACCGTTTGCTAATAATGATATAAAAGTAGAGTGCTGCGTCAGCAGTATTGAACGGCTTGTAGATAACCAAAACAGTTGAGAAATCTTTCATTCCGACGAAGGGCCTTCGCTCGAAACGTCAGTTTCTCTACATTTAAGTTCCGACAGTTTCCCAACCGTTTGCTAATAAACTCTTTTTTGAAGTAGAGTCCAAAGGCAAGAATTTTTGAATAGATGATTTTTGAATTTCTGGGAGTCCTGAAGACGTCTTTTCGGCTATCACCGAGAAATGATTTGAGAAAAATGCACGAGAACAATTGGCATCCTGCTTTACCAAAAGTGATCTTGCGCGCGCATACAAGTTGGGAGGTAAACCCCGAGCATCCGAATTACGTATTTCATGACCTGGAATTCTCGCATTCGGTTACATTTTTTAGGTTTTCCATCAATTTCATGCAACTGAGGCTTTTTAAAATTATGCAGTCTAAAAATAAGCGCTTTCGAACTTACATAATACTACTAATACAGCATCAAATTGCACGGATAGGGTCGAAAACGACCCTTCGCATCCCACTTAAATTATTGGGGTGTGACTACGCCTAACTGTCCGCGGCTCTACTTCAACGTCGTTGTCATAAATACCTTCGCAGTTTTTACCTTTCTTTTCACGAGCCACTATGTTCTTGAGCATTTCATGGACTTTGCTGTGAATGTTGTGAACGTCGTCGGGATGCCCTTTAATTGTTACGCGACCAATATTCTTATCAACGCATACCTCGACATCGTGTTGTGAACTCAATTGTTCTATTTTCCTAATCTCATCTTCAGACAGTTTTTTCAGGTCTTGGTCCTCCACTTTGGCTGTTTGAGTGAGCTCGTTCAACTTTTTCGTAAGCTCTTCCCATGCTTTCTTTATTACCAATTTATCTCGTGCATATATTCTGATACAAAGTTGAGTGTCCTCTGTTTCTTCTTTCTCAGCCTTCTTTGAAGTTGAAGTGTAAGTTGAGGCTGATGTCGAAGTTGAAGATGAAATTATTTTTTTATCAGCTCGAGATAACCCTTTTACGGCTGTTTTAAATTTTTTGAATTTTGATTTTTTAAAGATGACAATCCGAACCAACCGTAAAGCCGAGTCTCCTTTTTCCAAAATCTGAGATAGGGCTGAAAATAATAAATCGGCAGAATCGTTCTCTGAAAGCCCCATGGCTCCACAACCAATTGCAGAAAAAGATATTTCCGGAACTTTATTCTTGGATATGGCAATAAAAAAGTTTCCTAGACATTTCCGTAGATCGGCAATTGTAGGCTGATCAGGCGCAGCAACATGCGCTATTTGAGCAACCGATAAATTTCCCGCATTCGTGAAAGTGACCGAAAACAAACCGACTGGAGTAACTTTCTTACATTCTTTAGCAATGACATCACCCCCCACTTTAATGAGCGATTTTGCCACACCTCCCTGGAGAGAGAGTTGCGTATTTGTGACATGCATAATCAGTTTGGTGGATTCTTTTGTGATATCATCGTGGACAATTTGAACTGTGAGGTTTTTGCTAAGAAACACATCCAAATGGCCGTCTGGATAACGATTCATTTTGAAACGATCAATGTTTGAAGTTCCAGTTGAAGCTGAAACTGAAGTTAATGTTGAAGGTAGAAATGATTTTTTTTTTTCGTCTTGACTAGACAATCTTTTCACGGCAGTTTTAAATTTTTCGAATTTTGGTTTTTCGAAGATGACAATCCGAACCAATCGTAAACCTGAGTCGCTTTTTTCCGAAATCTGAGATAAGGCTGAAAATATTAAATCGGCAGAATCGTTCTCGGAAAGCCCGATGGCCCCACAACCAATAGCAGAGAAGGATATTTCCTGAACTTTATTCTTTGATATGGCAATAAAAAACTTTTCAAAACACTTCCTTAAATCTTGAATTGTAGGCTGATCTGGCGCAGCAACATGCGCTACTTGAGTAACGGATAAATTTCCCGCACTTGTGAAATTGACCGAAAACAAACCGACTGGTGCAACTTTCTTACATTCTTTGGCAATGACATCACCCCCCGCTTTTATGAGTGACTTTGCTACACCTCCATTCAGAGAGAGTTGCGTATTTGTGACATGCATAATCAATTTGGTCGATTCTTTTGTGATATCACCGTGGACAACTTGAACTGTGAGGTTTTTGTCAAGAAACACATCCAAATGGCCATCAGATTTGTCATTCATTCGAAAGGAACCGAGAGTGGGGTTTTTCGAATCGTTACTATCTGTTCCGGTAGCAGGCAAAATCAACGGCTTCATTACCTTAAATTCATTCAAAAAAGCGTCAACCGATGGCTGATCCCGGGGGTATGCAACAAACCGAACATCGTTTACAGTCGTTTCACGGCTATCAGTCAGAAAATTTACGACCTCCTCAAAGAAAACATTTGCGACAACAGAATGGGGAAACTTTAGGTTTCCAGTACCAATCGCTGGAATGGCAATGGATTGCAATTTGTCGTTATGAATTGCATTAAGACAACTTTTCAGTACTTGACGAAGAACCTGTTGGAGGAGAAATAATCGGACAATGATTATGATTGAAGACTGATGACGACTTCCAGTCGAAAACGTTTTGTTAATTATACTAATTAGTTCTTTTAATCTTTTAAACAATAAATGTTTGGCCTATATCTTCGCTGTAGTTACTAAAGAAAGAGAACTGCAGACTTTATCACACTAACGGTCTGTGTACAATTTAGTTTCTCTATCCATGGTCCTGATCAGACGGCGAAACTTTTATTAGTCGAACTAAATAAACATGATTATTTCATAAGGGGCAATAAATGTATATCATTTGTCGATTTAAATGGTTATTAAATCTATAATTTTAGGAGTTTGTTTGGGATTTCTTCTTAGGCTTTTTTTTATCGACCAATTGGCAAATAACCGTCTTGCTTTGGAGGAGTTTTGAGTTACTTGGAATTTGATTACTTTTGAAGTCAATATCAATATACAACGGCGGAACAGGTAATATATTAGGGAAGCACTTTGCGCCAGGTAGTAGAGCATGATTTGTTAATTTCTTTGCATGGGAAAGGTGGTGTTTTATTAGATGACGGTAGAACGAACGATTTAATTGTGTACAAGAAGGCTAAATATCTTTAAAATAAAAAGGTAAAATATCAAAATTATTGGAGGGTAGCAGTGCCCCTACGCCCCCTGTTTCTACCGCTCTGATATGATCTCCGATAAATCGTCTGACAGACCGTTTCGGCCATTTTTTATAGCTTGCGTACTTCTGACTTTATCTTGCTTCGAACTCCAATAATGTAAAATTTTCAGTGGTTTGACACAGATCATTCAATAAAAACTGGACTGGATAATATTTCAAAAAATCACTGATACAGGTTTGCGCGTGTCATTTCGTTTTTTAATTACTTGGCAACGTTAACGAACAGAAACTTAAGCGAAAAGTAATTTAACGATGCAAAGTTCTAAACTTTGCATAGTAAAAAAGGGAGCTAGGGATCCCCGGCGGGAGGCTGTAGCCCTTTGCTCCCCTCTGGCGCCACCACCGCATCAACTGACGGACTTGGTATCACTTCAGTGAGCAGTGCAAGAAAACTGTCCAGTAAAACACCTCACCCTTTCAATAACGTCAGAAGTAGAGAATCTTTTTTTCCCAAAGTAGAACACAGAGTGTTTGTTTAGGAGTAAAAAAAAATTGTGACATAATAAAAGAGATAACTATCTCACCGACTCTCCTTTTCCATTGTTCCAGGCGGCACAGTTGACGTGGTAAACGAGCTTGCAATTCAGTTTCCCTGCTTTTGTTGTAGCAATTTTGCCGACCTGAAGGTTTCCTATTTTCTGACATGCATCATTCAGCTCCTGCCCTGCTACTTTAAGCAATGCCTTGCCACATGGGTTGCCATTTAGGTCTAGTCTGTCGTTTGTTGTATTAACGAGGACATCAGCCTTGAGTACAGTAATGCAAAATCAATCAACAAAAAGACGATATCACATCGTTAATAATCATTAAACAACCCATGAGGTGAGCTTTCAAAAAAGGTCACAGAACTATGGTTTGTCTCTCTCACTCAAAACGGCATGCTCATTAATAACCGAAGGTCTAAGATCAGATCTGAAAGTTTGACTTCCCCAGAATCTTTCTCAACCGAGCATGCTGGAAGAGTTTAGAAACTAGATTATAATCACCATCCTAATAGGCCTATTGTGCTACGAAGTCACGTAACTTCAACCCTTTAAAATAGCTGGTAAAGATTCGTGAACAAAGATAACGCATGCAGAGGAAAGCAAACTCCGAAAACAAACATCTTGTGAACTCACGATTTAAGAAAAAGCAAGACGAAATTGAAAACGGAAATATTTTGACTTTATTTCAAACCCTTTGTCAAACGGGTAGCAATTGCAGTAAAATGTTGCAATTTTGATTTTCAAAATTTCCATCGGCTTAGACGAAGTGGATCAAGGTTTTGGACGGTTACGTAACCAGAATAATTTTTTTTTACAATGGACGAACGTCATTTAAAAGCAGGTTTTGCACTAGAACCACAAGGAAGACGATTAAAATCTCTCACTACCATGTTCTTGTGGTTTCACAGCAGAATTTGCTTTTGAATAAGACATTTAGACATAAAAAAAATCTTACAAGTCACATCTCTTGCCACAAAATTACCTATTTTTCTAATCAGTACTTGTTTTGAAGACCCAAACTGTAGGACATTTCCTGAAGCATCACACTGTATGCGTTTCCTTTCCTGTGGTTTTAACAGAATTGAGGTCATGGGACGTCTTTGGCCTATTATTATCAATAAAGTTTTCTTACCGTTTGTTGCGACAAATCTCCTATCGTGACAGATATCTTACGTCCTGACTTTGTTTTTATCTCCTTGTCGCCGCTAACTAAGAGCTGATCGAAAGGTAATCGAGGAACTTCCTTCGGAGTGACTCTTCCACCGCCGGCGGTCGGGTCGTCCCTCTTGGCATTCCGTTCGAAAATGCACTTGTGTTCTTCCTCAATCCTAGTTATCATGGTGGCTGTTAACTCCATCTTTAGATGTTTTTTCATACCAGGTCCTTTCATTTCGAAAAATTGCGATACCACCTTTTCCGACGAAGACTGAAGGAAACCAGTGGCTTGATTTATACCAGATTTTGTTCCCTTGATTGAAAATGACCCAGAATTAAGATGATTGATTTGAACGCCTTCTTCTACCAAACGTTCACGTATAGCAGAAAAGTCATCTTTGCGATAGCTTGTCAAAAAACGTGCTCGAATCTCGTTGGTTTGGAACGTACTAGTGAGGATCTCGTTTGACTTGGTGAATATCATTGCTTCTTCACATGCTTTGCTTATTTTTGACTTTTCTCCAACAATCCAAATATTCCTGGGATCTGTTATTTCCGATTCAACCAATACGCCATAGCTATCATATTGTTGATGCTGGAAATCTTTCAGTTTCTTTGACTTTGAAAGAAAACGTCCAGTGTCATCATCAACTTGCACACACATCTCAGACGTCATGTCGAGTACGACATTTTCCAGGCTACTTCGTTCATCGGTTATTTTCAATGTGGTCAAGTTTGCTTCCAACACATTTCCTTTCCCGGGTGTTTCTAATGACACGGACAACATTGCGTTGACATCATCCTTCTTGAATCCACCGTTAACTAATCTGCAGTCGGTGTGTTTTAAAAATCCAATCTGCCTCTCGCTCAGTTTCACTTTCCTTACGGTGATTGCTTGTATGTCTTCTAAAATTCTTATTTTTACATCTTTCACGCTTTCTTTGGTTCCCATTAACATGATCTTCCCAGAAGTTCCTTCTAGTATATTAATACGAACACCAGGAAACTCTGTCATCAGTTTATTTGAATATCCGATGAAATTGAGAAAGAGCAATTTGTCCTTGTCCTGGATGGGAAACTCTGTTGAATCGGGCTTACCCTGCTCTTGAAGGAGTTGTATGATAGTAGTAAGCGACTTTTTCTTGCCACCAACTTGTTTTTCTTCTCCAACGAGGAATAGTGTAAAACAAACTGGGTCATATCTGACAACAACAGATTTGTCCTGAAACTCTTCATGTCGTTTTTGCAGAACCTCTTCGAGTTTACTAGAAATACTCTTAGAAATCTTGATTGAATCCTGAACAAAGGACTTCAAAAACGACTTCATTTTCGTGTCAAAGTTTTCCGCTTCTTTGGAATCGTCAAATTCTTTGGACAAGTGTAGCATCTCTTGATTAGGATCAAAATTCATTGAATTAAGACCGAACTCGCTTTTGATGTCGTGATTGTCCATTATAAAATTCATGACGTTACGCTCAACAGGATGAGTCCAATCTGTGATTTTGGTTGTTTCACTTTGCAGTTCTTCAAAGCAATCGTAATGTGGAGTAACCAGTAACTCGGTTTCACGAAGTTCGTGTTTCCTTTTTACCAGCTTTGAAACAACTGTCGAGCAAATTGAGTAAATCACATATTAATTTGAAAACATGCACGTTTTTAGTTCAGGCAGCTAGATACAGTTTGCTCATTTGACTTCCGAAACCACAGTTTGTTTCCATTAAAGGCAGCAACATACGTAAAAGCTTGTTTGATTCAGTTTCTAAGACGTAAAAGTATTTACTCTGCCCCAAACTACTCTGTACCTTAAATCTATCAATATAGATATTATAAAGGACAAAAAGTATCTCCAAGCAAAATAACGAGCAAGTTTTCAGCACCAGGTCTTAAAATATTGGGGGACAAATCCCCCTTGGTCAACTATACCATCACTCTTAATTTTGTAAAACAGGTGAGTTTCTTTTAGCCCATGAAAGAACAAAAGATAGGCCTGTTGCTCTAAGCCTTCGCTTAAAAAAATGTGTTGTTGCGGCTAAACATTTTTGGAAGCAAAAAATGCAGGCATGCAGCAATAGACGACCGTCATGAAGATTAATGCCGCCTTCGCAATTGAAAACCACCACTGTCCAATTGAATCGTGGTCACGGTGGTCGATTGTCTGAAGCCTATCTAAGGCAGGGTCGGTGAACTTTTGCCAATCCAGGTATATGAAAAACGTACCCCTCCCCGAAAGTTGAGATATCCAAAAATGACCCCCAGATTATGTTTCCGGTTAAAAAAAATTTATCCCCCAACCTCAAGTTTTCCACGGTGAACAAGATTCTTCCACTTGTCGATACGCCAAAGTTAAACCTTTTGAAATTGACATCGTGAGATTGCTAAAATGTGACTAGTCAAGGGCGCGTTTATACGACAACGATTGACTTGCCGTCTAGCTACTCCCCCTTAAAACCACCGGCTACGCAGGCTGCGGTTAATTTTTACTTGAACATATGGAGTAAAATGGTGCTACATGTCCATGACAACCGTTCAGGGGGTGCGTATGGTTGACCCTATTTCGGAATAAGAATATATTGCGGTATGTTCCAGGATAGGGAATTTTGAATGCCACGAAACATAATATCCAAATATTCTTATTTCGAAATAGAGTCAATCAAAACTGCAAAACAAAGGTTGAAGCAACGGATTCAAAAAATTTACACACCCTCATCTCTGCTGTTTTTTTTAAGAAAATATCTCTCAGTTTTCATTGATTTTGAAATTTTTAAACCTCCCCCACTCTGAACACCGCACCCCCTTAGGCATAAAATCCCATATAAACAGAGACCTCATCCTCAGAGCAATCGCACGCCCCTGATGAAAACACCACACCGGATTGTCGAAACGTTGGGTAACGAACGGGGGCTTTGGGAAGGTACGTTCAAAGCTTTTCAAGCCATAGTAGCGTCTGATAATGTTTGAAAGTTATGACATTAATCCATTCCTGTCAAGAGGTCTCCGCTTGACTAGTAAAATTTAGAGTTAACCAGAGTAAAATCAGTAAAGACTTAAGTTGACAGGAAGTAGTTAAGGAGAGTTTTTAAGTGAGGGTGTAATCGATAGAAATTGAAGTAAATTCTACCATTAAAGTTAACAGTAAGGCTATCCACTAAATATTATCTAGCTGGTTCTCTTCGCTGTATTCTGACCAATTAAGTTTAGTTGATTATAATTTGGAAAAAGCTAGCACTATGCGATTGTTTCCGCCATTTTGATTTTTCCGCCATCTTCGCGAACCCCTTACAAACGACAAATATAACGGGTTTAAGGCTGCTGTATATCGAAATCGCAACATGCATGAAGGGCAAATAAAATATTTCCGTTTTTCAATCATATGCAATTTCAGAATCAGGATCTAATGCACCATTTACCTGAATGATCTTCGAAAAAAACGTTTGCTTCTCTTTTGTCCCTGTCAAGAATCATGTCACTGATTTTTCCGCCTCCGTTTCTATGATTCTCAAATTGATCGATTATCTCGTCTTCTGTTGTCGACGTAGGAATCCTGTGTATCCTTATCGCGTAAGTAAGTGGAGCAAACGTAACGTCAATCGTTGAACCCATTAACTTCCTTTGCTTTAACTTGTGAAGGCAATCATCATCTGTAAGGGATAAATTAACTGAGATTTGGTTTTTATGTTCAAAAAGTTGGGATGGGTCCCTTTTCACGCCGATGCTTACGTAAATCAATGCGCATTTATCTTGAAAAGGTTAACGACCAGACGGCTGAGTACAGAAACAATCTTGTGGTGAGGAACTTTCAAGCGAAGGACCTTCCGAGGAAGGCCCTTATTTTTTTGCTAGATCTAAGTTCCAGCAGTTTCCCAACTGTTTTGGTTTTCAAAAAAACCTTAAGATTCTAAAGCGTGGCTTGCTTATAATATTATTCGAGGAGCTTAAATTAAGTAAACGTTTTATATTAGTTTAATATTTTTGTTTAATCGTTATATAGCAGTTTTAATCATCCTAGTTTGATCAAATTTTGTCTGAACTGTATTCTATTTTATGGCTTATTTATCTAGTTAGTAATTTAACTATATTTGTATTGATATCATTATTTATGAGGGCCACAAGTTTATTATTTTTTTAACTATCAGGTGTCACCCAAAATAAATAAAGTTTCCAATTCAATTTAATTCAATTAAGCTACCACCCAGTCATATGAACAAAATAAACATTGCCACTGATTTAATTCACATAAGAATATCACGTCGGAACAGACCGTATTCATAATGGCCGCCAGTTTAAATATTCTTTTATGTAAGTCGTAGTAAGTAGCCTCACTCATATCGTTTGGAAGCAAAGATTCTTTAGAATTATTATCACGAAGACGAGGCGTGTCAGGCTGATTGATGTGGTCACAGAGGAATATTTAAACCAATCACCATAATGAATAAGTAAGCGTTAATCGATGGTCACAAGGGCGATGTAGAATTTAACTTTAAAAATAAAGCATACGGACCAGTGTGAACGTTTAACTCTTACGAATGATATCAAATCCTTTATCACACGGGTGCACATGGATTAACCACCGTATCTCATGACCCACCAACAATTACATGGATTACTTTTTTAATTTATCGTGAAAGCAACGTTGGTCCATGCAATACGCAGTGTAATAAGTGGTTATCACACTTTTTTGAAAGGAAATTAGTGTAAGAAGTGGTTATTACACTCTCTTGAAAGGAAATCAGTGTAAGAAGTGGTTATAACATTCTTTTGAAAGGAAATCAGTGTAACAAGTGGTTGTTAAACTCTTTTGAAAGGAAATCGGTGTAATAAGTGGTTATTACACTTTTTTGTAGTTGGTTTTTTGATAGGTGGATATCTCACTCTTTTGCACTAACAAGCCATGTAACCGTTTAGAAATCTCAAAAGAACAGATATGGAACATTAGATACGTTTTCAAAAAGGATAAACTCTTTAAAAGCTGTACCTTACCTGCTTCCCCATCGAGAATCACAATCGCACTGTTATTTTTGCCAAAAACAATTTTCCGAACTTCTTGTTTCGTGATGTTTTCCATCCGATTCCGCAAAGACTCTTCCGTCGCCTCGGGATTTAGATTTTTAACTATCAGGGTACTCCTGTCATTCAAGGGATCTTCGGTAGTTTTGACTGTTAACTGACGGTTATTGAGACGAAGCTCTGCGGATTTTTGTAATACGTCTTCAGCATCTAAAGAAACCGTTGTTAAAAAAACAAGTGATACAAATTATTTCTAGCCGGCTATGAATCTAACTAGCCAAAGATAATGAATTGAAAATCAATATTACACCTCTCTATGAGAAATATATTGGACGAAAAACAGAGCAAGGTACTAATGAGCTTTTTAAACCCATAACTTTGCCGTAATAACATATCTAGGTACAAGCAGAGCTTGCGGGCGACTTGTGCCGTCGTTTGACTTATGGCATAACAAGTCGCCACAAGTTAACTTGCAGTATCATGTGCTCTTGTTTGATAAGGGCTTATGGGGGAACTTGAATGATATAGTGAAGTGGTCCCCTAGGGGGTCTAGTAGCTAGTGAGACTCTTCAGAGTCGTCAAGAGAAATTGAATCCGTATTAAGTTCAAAATTATTGGTTTAAAGTACCTTTCGCTGATTTGAATGTCAACCGCGCTACACGCGGGCTAATTCTCTTGAATTCCTCAAGTAATCCTCCCCCAGATCGCGGTTTATTTTCAAAAAAGAGAGCTACCATTTCATCCGTTGTAGATTCGTTGAGACCGCTGACAAAAACGGTTGTAACAGCATCATTGTTGTTGTGTTCCTGTGGAAAACCGAATTAATATTGCAAAAAATTAAAGTTCACTTTAGATATTATGTATAGTTGGTGGAACACTACATTATATTTTAATTCTTCAATGCTTTTGTTCCACAAACTATACATAGTATATCAATTATCACCACGCAAAACTTTAAACGATTGATCAAAGTTCACTTTGCAAATCAAAAAATTATTTCAAACTCAAAAGACATAATTTGGTCAAAAGTTTAAATTAAGTCCAATTAAATATTATTCCAACTCAGAAATTCATGCATGTCATTTTCAGCTTTGTGCATAAACCCAAGGAAAAAATGGCAGACAATTTAATATTTTGTTACGTACACTTAAAGTAGCTCTACGAGCCTCGTTCTAGTGTTTGTTTATGAAAAGAATTTTCTTGCAAGAACGAGGCTAGCAGGAATAACTTAAATGCCTCTACAAGAATATTAAATCGGTTGCCATCTTTTCAAGGGGTGTATTGGATCAAATTGTGTTGATTTGATGAGAAACAATAAGCACAAATCATACCTTCCCTCCGCATACCTTGTCTCCGTTCTTCCATGACTCGTAACGTTGCACTTGCACAAGGTTCCCTTTAATTAGTTGTTGCTGTTTAAGGATGTCATCCACAACTAAAATAATAAACAAGCAGAATTACGATGAAGTTGAATTATATTCTTTATGATACGTATAGGATAGGATATAACACTGTTCGAGAAGAATTAATGGCAAATTACGTACGTTTTTAGTAAAATATTCATACTAACGTACGTAAGACGGTCTCAGGGACAAAACTGACGTGCAAAATTGCTCCTCCACGGGCGGCCATCTTGGTTTCACTTTTTCACCGGTCGAACGACTGGGATATAGCGTTTCGGTTATTTATAGATGGAGTTCACTGGTTGTTATTTCATATCACGACAGCACGTCCGTGTAAATACAAATATTAAATGTTTGGATGTTTGCTTCGGTGAATTTTTTCAAAACTTGGCAAGTGCAGCCAACGAAGCGCGCAACATTTATTTTTTTAATTTCTATTTTACGAAATCCACAAACTTTATTGAAAAACCATTGGGAGGTGAGTACAAGTTTTCTGTGCGAATACATTTCACATCCGATTGGTGCTGCTTGTTCCAATGGATCAACTTACTTTTGCGGCGATTTCTGTTGACTTCGAGAAGATTAAAACGATTGTCTCACCACTTCCGCTTAACCCCTACTTGTCTTTGATTTCGTAAAATTGCGATACAAACTAGTTCTGTTGTCATGTAGTAACCGACTTGGGTCCACTTTGAAAAGGTCTGACTAAATACGAATATGATTGTATCTACGCCTAATAGTGTTTACGTAAGATATTTTATGCTGCTAAGAGACTCCTTCGAGATAAATGTTTCTTTGCTCACATGTTTAGAGCATGATTAAATATTTGTGTTCATGAGTCTCGCTTGATGAGGAAGTAACAGTAACGAAGAAAATACAGTCAAAGGCAAAAAATCGTCACTCTACCATTCGCTTCCTCGAATGTAACTAAAGCTTCACTTCCTTCTGGCAATACAACCACATCCTCCACATCCCCTCCTCCATGTTTTCTGCATTGAAAATGAATTGTTATTTCATCTTTAGACAGTCCTGCAGGAATATTGGAGACTACAACAGTCTTTAGCTTGCTAACGTTTCCATCAGCCATGCCTTGACGTGTTGGCGTTCAAGAATGAAAGTAAAAGGATATTTAAAGTGTACAATTGATGCAGTCTTCCCGGAATTGAGGTCTTAATATTCTGTTTACTTCCGCTATTAAATAGAGATAATATTTCACCGCGACGATTGCACCAACACGACCAAATTGTCGCAGTAGTTCCTCCAGAGAAGACGTCGCCACTCATGTACGCACTATATCTTTTATTTATGGATTGACGTATATATGTGAATAAATATAAATATATGTAGAGGCATGAATACATATATATATATTTATGAATATATGTATTTATATATATAATAGTTTCACTATCGTATTTGGGGGAGTTCCCATTGGTTCTTCAGAGCAAATTGCCTTCGTATGTCGCAGCCATCATTTAGGGAACGTGGGATAATATAACACACCACGGAAGGTCAGATCCAACTTAGGTATCCAGTCCCGGTAAATACCCTTGACTGGCAGATAACGATTACTGAGTAGGTTATAAACTAGTTATAGAAATACCACGGGATGCACCGTGACGTGACGTAGCAAAAAGTAAAGTGCCAGAAGGTATCTATGGAAAATAAGATGAAAGTAACTTCATCACTCTTAAGAAGGCTAAAAATTCCTCAAGTTTAGAAACGAAACGTTTTCATTGAAAAGACATCGTCAGCGTATTTGGTAGTAGCAGTTGTAAAGTAACATTGGTTCTTTGTCCCAAAGAACACGTTTAAAATATTTAATGAAGTTTGGTTGTCAATTTCAGCTGGTAGACTATTCCAGTATTAAGTAGCAGTAACTACCCATCATTCTTATTTCGATTTAACTAAGCAAACGGGTATAAGACATAAACTTTGGTCATTGTAAACCAGGAGTTGCCGTGAAAGCTTCTGAAGACGCTTTCACGTGCAGAGTCAAATTATTATATTTACCAAATGATAATATTATAGGTCTTTGACGGAAAAAAGTAAAAGCCTTTTAACTAAACTAAATGGTGTTAACTATTCTTTCAGCAGGTTATCATTCTCATCAACATCCCTCACGGCAAAGAAAACGTCCTTCACAATTAAATGAAACAAGCCCACGACACAGCGCCACATTTCTGTCTCCTCAACGGAGACATTTACCAAAGTTAAAGGAGACTCTTGTGTAAGTTTGCCGTTCACTGCGTTGGGCGTACGGTAGAAGGTCAAACTTGACTGGGTCGCAAAGGTGTCTTAATACTACCTTTCGTTTAAAACGAAAAATTCAGGCCCGTAAGGCGTATCCGGGGATCGTCCTCACTAATTCCGAAGTCCGTCCTCTGTAATGTGGTTGCAGAAGTTCTACTTAAACTTACTTTACGTCTGCCTCTCTGCGCCGTGCAGAAGTACAAAAGTGCAATATTTTACTATTACACTGCTAATATTTCACTATTAGATAATGCGTAGCAGCATCTGTGGGTCTATGTGGACACCAGCACAAACTCCAAACATTCCTAGAGCATTAAAAAATGAGCAGGATGCTTTGCAGGTAAACAGATCACCAGGCTGCTTTGCTGTTGCTACGAGTGTTTATTAAGCACAATGATGATGCCAAACATCGCTCACTAATCGCATGTTACACATAACGATTTTTCATGGAATTTATTTTGCGTTAAAAATCGTCATTTAAATCATCCTGTACAGCATCATCTTTACACGAAGTGGAAAGGCAATTTAACGGTATAAATGCAGTGTAACATCCTATACGCAACTTGTTTTGTGATGATTTGATTAGTCGTCCAGTAAAATACTCATTCAAACCAGTTGTCCTTGGTTGTCTTTCGCATGATTCGCTAAAAAAAACTCGTTTCTATTCTGTATTCATCATATACTTTCAGTTTTTGTTCGGATATACAGACATAATGAATTCTATGATCAGAGATTACGATAGGACAAAAGTTGGACTAATATTAGACCTTACATTAAGGCTGGAATCGGAATTAGGATTTTGGATCGTATGATATCTGACCGCAATTATAACCTCAACCCAGATCCTACTTTACAGTCTCTCATCTGCATTTTTAATTATCAAATGAGTATGAAATTTCCTCTTTAAGAAATCATGACCAAATCAGGTTAATTTTCTTCTCAGAAAAGTTAAAATCAAAAGGTGGAATCTGAAAAGAGTGTAGGGGAATTATCAAAGCTGACTCTGACCACAATAGTTGTCAAACAAGCTCATGATACAGCCTTGTAGTCTGCTTCTACAGTGGGTGGTTTGTTTTGTAGAAAAGCAGACCAAGTTCCTGGGAGGTGTTAATCTTAATCTGATTATTTTTCAAGCACACCAATGCATCATTAGACTTCAGATATCACATAGTCCATCTTCTTACAGGTAACCAGATAAGCTATCCTGCCTTTGACCGACTGGAATAAAATTGCCTGTGTAAACATCCCTTTAGTGCAAAAACATCTGATAGGGACTGCCTGACATCAACAACTGTAAGGGATGCTAAAAATATAGCCATGTACAGCCTCTCGATCAGAGAATTCTACCTTTTGCTCAGCAAATGTGGTGCTTGTGAATGGTAAAACACAACCCCAACAGAAAGTATAGTACAAAGTAACTGTACACTTATGTCTTAGAAACTGCAGTTTCAGAGCTCTAACAATCCAAAAATTCCTGGGTACTCATCATCATCTAGTGAACCACCCCCACATTTCCCCAAATCTTCTATCTGCAACTGATCTAAACACTTCAAATGTTGAAATATTTTGGTAGGGTTACATTCTTGAAGTATTTTGGGAAGATATACAAATGTTTCCAAATGCCTTGATGCATTGGAATCTTCAATAAATCGAAGACCTGGTGACACCCATGGCTGACCCCCTCCTTCAGGGGCAGTGGAGTGTTATTTCAAGTGGGGGGGCTAATGTTGAGATGGAGGCCTCATGGTAAAAATTTGGGTTTGCTAGGGAGAGGGTGATGGGCTAATCTTAAATATATTAGTCTTTCTTAACATATAAACCATGATTTATATTATCGAAGAAATTTGAAATAACGGATCAGTAGACTGTGGGCGCAGTTATTTTAATTTGTACTTTGTTTAATTGACTATTTTGTGGTCCATTCCAAACACCGCACTATCAGGGCACACTAAAATCACCTGCATGCACAAATTAGACAATTTTCACACATTTCCGAATATTTCATGTTTTAACACAAACAATTAACTCAATGTACTAATATCATTTCTGCCAAAAAGTGGGGGCTTTAGCCCCCCAGCACCCCTGGCTCCGGCATCCCTGTCCTTAGCAAAATCCTGGACATGTGCTCAATAAATTGCAATTAATTATCCTAAAATTGACATGTAATTTGTTACTCTTTCTTACTATAATTTCTATCTGGTAATTAATTACATCGCACGGTTGTGATTCGTACTTTGGAATTAACTACAAAAAATTCCAATTCTGCCCACCACTGCCATTTACAAGTTTTTACATTAAATCATTTATTGAAAGCAAGCATTTTAATCACATTACTATAGGTTGAACGAAAACGTTCAGGGTCAGAAAAACGTAGGAGAAACACTCTCGATTGAATTAGCAAAACAATTTATTTCCACACTTTCACCGAATTATTCTCCTTCGTGAAACATGGGTCCCAGAAGCGAATCTTGTTTCCATTTATCATTATTAGGTTAAAAATTCCCAAATTTTAGTAAGAAACGGTATTTTTCTAGTTTTTAAGCTGTTTGTATACTAACAAAATAAATTTTGGAAAACAAACCTTCAATTTTCCTAATCTTTTAATACGAAGAGTTTTGTTGCTTCTCCAAACACGTGTCGATGTCGAAATCTAAAATTATTCACGTCAAACGCAACCGCTGAAGGCTGGAGTGCGGACTCTAATCCAAAATGTCATTTTTATTGGACTTTGGGCGAAAAGAGATTCTGACACTGATACAGTTACTGGTGAAAACGTTCAAAATCATTCCAGTGGCCGTCCTAAAATAAAAAGGTATGGAAAGCGTGATCTTAATAAACTTTCTTGTCTTTGATTTTAATCGTGAAAAATTTGGTTCACATTTTCGAGAAGTCAAGAGATTATTATGTGAAAATGGCTAGTTTTGCCTTTGCATATTTTGTGTTCAGTAGAATTACGAAAAAATTAAATAAAGTTTGATATTAACAACCATAAAAATAGGACGTAAAAGAATTTTGAATAATCTTCTTCACAGGTAGGTTTCCAAGAATTATTGGGTTATTTGCAACGAAATTTGAGTTTCGCATAAACCACCATCCAAAAAACGATAAGGGTGTTCGTTGAGCAAGGGAGGAGGGCCTTTTCCACCCTGTTATATTTTCTGAACCTTCCACTTTGGCTCCCCCCAAATTGTGGCCAAACATATTTGTGGTCAACATATTTGTTGCCCAGTAGTGTGTCACACCAACCATGTGAAGGCTTTTGGTTAAATCTGGTATTGTTCCTATGTTAGTTCCTATACCCTGCCTATCTTAAGGTCAAAAATTGCCAACATTAGAGTCATTTAATATATAAGATAAACTAGGCCATGGCAACTGTAAGCCATGGCTAATAAGCCATGAACATGCCTATAAATGGCCCCACAGTGACATTGTTTGTGATTAAAATAAGCTCCAGCAAATTTACGCCATAAAGATAGTTTTACTAACTGCAACATTCATTGATTGTTGTATATTATAAAATGTATGCATGAAAAGGTTCTCCACCAAAAAAGTTAATTTGCCTATTAATTCTCCTCCCAACCTGAATAAGGGCCAGACTGAAAATTGTGTACTGCACGTGAAAGACATATTCCAGGTGCTCTCAAAATTAAACCAGTTGTACTTGTGCTAGTTAGTGTTGTTTACCTGGTGCATTTACATACAGGAGCCATCTAAAAGTCCCTACTCTTCTAAAGTAAACCATCAAAGCATTCACATAATATCACAGAAACACAAAAATATTTTTTAACCCTAAAAGTTTGCAAATTATTTCAATAACCTACTGGATTAGAAACAGTCATCAACCCAAAGGTTTGGGCAAAATGTGGTTTTCCAAATGTTAGCCAACAAAACCCTTGTTGAGGTGCATAGCCTATGATCTTGGAACAGCAAATGTCAGTAAAAATTTGACATCCTCTTGGATTTTTGTTCATGAAGCCTTTAGGTGTACATCAGATGAGTTGCTCCCTCACAGTTTCTCACCTGATATAGCTCCCACATGAACAAAATTTGCATTCAGTATTTGTGTTCAGCATTAAGTATATACCCAACACACTTGCGTGCTTTTTGGGATATTACAATTTTACAAAAGATTGCATCACATGCTAACAAAATACCTCAATGGATATGCAGTTTTATGAGCCTGACTGGTGGAATAAAGCATAAAAATATTAATATAAATTAAATCAAAATGCTGATTAAAAGAACGATATCCCCAACTTGAGGAAGAAAAGAAACTGAAAGAAGGACTAGTTTGAAAGAGTTTTTAAAAGAATTTTTTTTAGTTTTACTGGTGCAAGTCATGATTGATCCAAGGACCAGATTTTGATCTAATAAGGGTAATTATGCCACATAAAAAATTATCTTGGTATTTAATGATGTTAGTTGCTACTCCGAGTGACGAACATACCAGACAAGTAGAGAAAACTCTACTTGGCCCAGCAGGGATTTGAACCCGCGACCTTCGGTTTACTAGTCCGATGCTCTACCAACTGAGCGACAGGTCAAGTTGGGAGCTGGTCATGAAATTGATCTAAGGTTGCAGGTTCGAATCCCTGCCAGGCCAAGTTGAGTTTTCTCTACTTGTCCGGTATGGTTTGTGCCTTGGAGTAGCAACTAACATCATTATTCTCTACCTGAGTTCATTCTTCTACTCTAGCCATCTTGATATTTGTATTGTGATAATATAATAATGTTTAAAAAATCTTATAGTGCAGTAGTTACAGGTAGTTTGTTTTCCTTTGTTGGTACAATGATAATTATTATACTAGTACTATGGATACTAATGTTATATCACATTTACATTTTAACTAAGTGCACTTATGATTGTGCTGTATAATTCAGAATGATGAGTCAATATGACTGTGATTTATGATTACACTTTTGTATTTTTGGCAGTTAAATCAGTGCAAGATGGCCTCTCATGTTTCAGAGACTGATTTAAAGGTTGCCAGGGGTAGGTATCAGATATTGTTTTTGATAAAAAGTAACAAAGCTATCCAATACAAGAGTGAATTATATACTCTTTAGCTTTCTTCTTCTGATTTTGTGCCAATCAGACCAGATATATACTTTTAATTTATCCAATCTACATCTTATCTCAATTCTGATAAATTTTGTTGTATTCTTGCAGTTGCTGAAAGGTTCTCAGAAACAGTGCATCTCATGCTAAATGATCCATCCATGGGATTATACAGAATCCAAGAACATGTCAAAAGATCCATGCCAACTCTTGTCGAAAAGAAAGTATGATACACTAAAGTGAATAATGTGTATATTTTTTAGAAGTGATGATTTACATGTTATATAATATTATATTATATGCTAGTGAAATCTAGCTACGTTGTGCAGTTGAGATGTAGACAATATTGATTTCTTCTAAATTTTCAGGTTGAAATGCAAAATCTTCAGACAAAAATTCAAGGCACTTGCTATGACTTAGACTACTCCTTGAAGTAAGTGTACACTATAAGAAATCATTAAAGTTCTGTCAATTTGGCAAGGATGAATCACTAGACCACTAACTTGTACTATAATAATCAAAAGCCTAATTCACAGTACAGTGCTTAATACTGCATTGGCCTGGGCTGTGATCGACCTCTCCACTGTACGCTCCTCTGGATGGTCTTCTACACTTTCACTGTATTACTGTATACTCAAGAATATGTAAGTGCAATTCAAGAAGGATCTATGCTTGGAAGTGACAGAAAATATGACTGTTCTTTCTTGCAGAATGGAATGGCTCAATTAGTTTATTTCTAGCATCAAAAAGTTGCCTGGTATATTGGTTATCACCACAAATGCCTGGGTTCTATTTAGAAGGGTTCAGAGAAAGAAATTCTCCTTGAACACCCTAGCTACCTGTGTAAAATGTCATGAATTTAATGTGATGTTTATATTGTATTTAAAGATGTATATATTATTCAGCTCATTCCAGTCACTGAACACAAAAAGCCTGTCTCATTACACTGTAGAAGTACAGTATCATAATATAAAGTAATATAGAAGCATGCCACATAGAAAGATAATTTTTTGTTGGGTTTTTTGTTTTGTCCCAATGATTTTGTCTAGTCCCAAAATGCACTAGGTTACAAAGTAGATTACATTCATATGAACCTTACAACTTTTGAAAGAGCCACACAGTACCTGTTTACAAGCTCCCAGACTAGTCTTGGGCCATTCCTTCCTCCACTCCAAAAGAAGTCTTAGATTGAATCCTGCAAATAAACCATGCAGCTCACCTTTGCCTGAAAAACGTTTGTTCCCAAAACATTTGCTTCACAATAAATGGTTACAAACTGCAGTAATTGTTGCTGGTCCAAACCAAGGGTGACAGCCATTGTGCTGAAGATTGTGCCAGTGTAAAAAATGTTACATAAAGCCTGGAGCAGTAATATATGTATGTGGTTTCTTTTGCTGATTAACCTCAAGATTACGTATTATCTTCTTCAGAACTGTGAAGTCAATTAATTGGATGCCACACTTCACCATAATGCAGGTTTGCACTAATTGCATAATTAATCATTATCTCCCAGCTGCAATGCTGGTTTTGATGAAGCTTGAAAGTCTAGCTAGGTTTGTTTGATATTGCTAAAACTTGGGTGCACCTAATTTTCCTTTTTATTCTTTTTTTTAATTCTAGGAATGCTTGAAGAGTGCAATAGCATCCAAAACTAATCTAGACAGGTAAGTAAAACAACTTTTATTTAAAAATTGTGCAGGCTGTTCAACTTGTGTTAACACTTGACCCCTATAATTATTTCTTTTAGGATATACTTATTAAATTATGTATGTTCCTGATTTTTGTATGCTGACAAAAATTTAAAACAGTATGTTGTGATAGTAAGAGTAATGAGTGACTGTAAAACATCATGCTCTGGGAAATACTTCACTGACAATGTAGGAAAAGATTTACAGAACAGATTGTGTGATTTCTATAGATTGTAGCAAAATTAAGAAAGAAAAAATTGTAAGGCTGTGGCATGACTCCTTTTCAGATTCCCGAAAACATTCCAGAAATGCATTTTCTGATGTAAATATGTTAGAGAAGGTATGACTTTCATTGAAAAAAAAAAAGATGAAACATTTTGTTGGGATAGATAAATGGCAGTGCAGTTGGAGCCATTTCACCCCTCCCCTTGCATGTCTAACTAAAACTGGAAGTGGGAAAATTTGTCATCAGGTACAATCATGAACTATTTTGTTGTTGACCAAAATCACTTGTCTTAGTTTTGCAGTTTTTGTTCGAAACATTAAGTTTACCCTCTCATGGTAGAATTTGCTGTTAATATTAGTTAAAGTGTACTTGGACATCATAAACTGATCTACATGGCTGTCATTCTTTGAAAATAGGTTGTGCACCAAAATAGGGGTGTTTTTTAATGACTTTGATGGACCATAAATGCCCGAGCTTGTAGAAAATAGAACAAAGTGAACTAAATATTTCTCTGGGTAATGAGTGAACTGTTTGGGGTGATATATACTTTAACAACATACACACATTACCATTGTTTTCGTTTTCCCGCCATTGTTTTGACACACCGTGGTGTATTTTCTTTTAACAACTGAGCTACTTTGATCCTTAAGGAAAAAAAAACAGAAGCATACAAACAGCAAAATGGTATACGAAAACATTTTATTAAACAGATTGTATTCTGTTGATTTTCATTTTTCCTCTTAGTAGTAGACATAAACGTGAAGAAGCTTTAGGATCTGATCAACAATCAACCTTCCGAGACGACGAAAGGCTTTATCTTTCACCGCAGGATCCACTTGAGGTAATCATAATACGTAGATCGCGAATCTCAGAAAAAAGCACGCATGCTTTGCATTGTGGGATACCGGAGGCGATTAAAACTTTGCGTTCTTTCCTATATATTGAGGTTGTGAAAATAGTTAGTAGCTCATTGTTTCCAACAATTTCAGTGTAATCAGGCTGTTTCGTGCTTTTTAAATCGGTGGAAACCTTGAGTACTGAACGTTTTAATCGATATTTCTTCGCCGACCTTCGTGCTGCATAAGTGCACCTACCGAGAAATTTTCTCTCATGTATCACACAAGTATCCCATCCGTTTGTCCAGTTTTTCAAGATTCACAATCCGTTTAATAAGGGGCTCTGCTCAAGGTATATATTCTTTTTGAATTAATGCCTGGAATTACTGGTATTATATAGCGCAAGATAAGTAAAATCTTATAACACAGCCTTTTCTAGAAGGACTTTGGTACATGTGTTCTTGTTTCTTCCTTAGCAATCGTCTTTTGGCCGACGTTATTTCGTCATGATCAATTTTTAGCCGTTCTGCTCCTTTAATTTATTATCTCATGCTCCTAGAGGGGTCAGGAAGTTTGTAATACTGTAAGAAGCGGTTTGTCATACAATTTGGGCGAAACGGTAATTCCAGCATTGCTTTGACCCTTTCGCTGGTGTGCACGCGTTTGAAAGAAGGCGAATTTTTATAAGAAAGCAGAAGATTACCGACAACTGCAGGAGCCCAATCTGAGCTTTTCATTTCGTTTATGTTTCGTGTCATTTAGATCGATTGAATCTGTTGCTTTTCATTTTAATAGTTTCCCGAAAATAATTAAAGAAGCTCCTTTGGGTAGTTTTAAAAGACCGACTTTTAAACTTTCTTTATCTGACATGTATTTATCTTTAACCTAAGTTTGTGGGGTGCATTATATTGAGAAATTAATAGCGTCAATATACAAAGTCCTCTTAATCACTTTCGTATGTTGAGTATTGTAAATTACGGGCCCACTTCGAATACCAGCTTTCTTGCTGTAAGGGTTACCTTACTTAAATTGACCACCAGAAACCCCGAGAACACCGCATACCCTGCGAAAATTATGGTTGGCTGAAGATTAACGACCAATGAACAACGACCAATCATAGCTCGCGCTTGTTACCCAGAACCCAGGCTTTCTGGGTACCTGGAGTAGTCAATAAAATAATCTTATTTCATTGCGGGCTCAAAAGATACATCAGTTATTGGATGTGCGCATTGTTACCCAGAACCCAGTCTTTCTGGGTACGTGGAGTAGTCAATAAAATAATAGGGACTTTAAGCAGATCGCTACGTCAGTGTCAGCTACGGCTGTCGTGGCAGCGAAAATACTGGGGATAGTA
>JBAHVQ010000500.1:100387-113555 GCA_036872915.1 Nanipora kamurai | reverse complement strand
AAAAACCACCAAAGAAGCTGAAAAACAATCGAATTAAAACTCACGTACCATCGACTACTTCCAACTTGCTGTTTTCACGTAGTAGGATTTCACGCTACGGGAGCATGCTCACCTGGAGCATGCGCAATCTGAACGTTTTTGGCCATTTTACTTCCGGTAGCCGTAGTAGACACCGACGTAGCCGTCTGCTTAAAGTCCCCAATCTTATTTCATTGCGGGCTCAAAAGATATATCAGTTATTGGATGTGCGCATTGGGCATACTACTAATCAATTGAACGAAGAATGCAACACTTCGGTCGGGTAAAACTAAATGTGGATGTGTCATGATAATAAAAAAATAACATATACATTAAACTTTGATGTTTTTTAGGAAGTAATATTGTCTAAAACACTAACTTAAACCTAAACAGTTAATGGAAATTTAGTCGTAATTTCTATTTCTCGCAATCGCAATAAGTTGTGATAAAAGTATTTAAAATTTAAAGCCTGCTGATTTTAATATCAGGATTCTTGCCAAACTTGGATCACAAGGAATCGTTTCGTTCGCCGTTTAGGGGTTCATTTGTCCTGCTTGTATGAAAGTTTGGCAATTCCAAGAAGACTTATTAACGCATTGGAAAAGTACGCATAATGAAACAAGTGATACAGACGATGCTAAATAACTGTCTTATCTAAAGTGAGTTCATTGATTCAATCATAAATTTTAAGTTGAAGTACAATCAGTTGTTTTTTTTTAAAAGTAGATTCAAAAATCACTAATAATGTACGCAATTCTTGAACAGATCGTCCAATCTGCGCTAGTAATTCGTTAAAACAACCAATAGATAGCTTTCTTCGTTCAAAGTGTTAACGTTCTGGTTGAGACTTAAAAAAGGCTTATGATAACGTCGAGGGTAGAAAAATTGATATATTAACTGTATTTTTCTGTAGATCTTTATGACAGGATAGGCAAATTAGTCCTTCCTAATATAGCGAGAATAATTGGTACATCTTATACGATGTACTAGATTTTTTTCAGATAAGCGAGGAGCCTTACAAAGATATCTATTTGAGGAGCAACAACAGATGAAGTTTGCTTGGCTCTCAAAGAATCACCGACCGGATGAGCACAGTGCTGGAGTGAATATTCAACGTAGTCATTTTGAACGAGATGTTTGGTATCTTAATCTTCCTGATTCCTGATGATGACTACAAGATAGTCGAAACGTACAGAATTAAAAATGATCTCTATTTAAGGAGTTTCCATTGTATTGTATTTAATCAAAATACTCAGTGGTTACCGAAACTGTTGGGTACAAGATCGCAGTGTCCCAGAATTTATAAATAACTTTAAATGTGGGTTTTATTAAATATTGGTCACAAACGAGTGCAAATACTGGTTCAATTGGACTACTTTAGCGCAGAATCATAAAAGGAGACGACAGTTTTCTCCAACAAAAACTATAAGACAATTGTCTTAAGTATGTACAGTTGTAGTTCAAAAGCTTCGTACCCAGAAAAACGAGTGTAAAACAAGGAAAGAAAGTTATGACAATCTAAAACTGTTTGCTGCATGAACAATAGCTTTATCTTCCTTGGTATTTGTGAAACAATGGGAATACGTGCACAGCAGCAATTTTGATTTTAAGCGAATCTGATTTTTAAATAAATCAATGATGGCAAACGTGTTCAATCTCTACTATCGTGGAGGTTACAGGCAAAGAAAGACAAAAGTAAAAATGATCTAACATTTAGTCAACGTAACTTTAATCAGACAACTGCACGAAACTAGAATCGAACCCTAGTCATGGAGTTGAGAGACGTGCGCAACCAAGGGCAGGTGGAGGATTTCAGGTACCTGGGCTCAGTGATGGAAGCTGAAGGAAGCTCGTAGAAAGCAGTGAAGCAGAGAGGGAAGGTAGCGTGGATGAAATGGTGGGAAATGTCGGGAGTCGCTTGTGATAAAAGGATGCCACGGAAGTTAAGATGCAAAGTATACAGGACAGTAATAAGACCGGTGATGTTGTACGGAGCGGAATGCTGGACAATGAGGAAAAAAGAAGAGAATTTGTTGAGAACGGAGGTGCGAATGTTGAGATGGATTCTAGGAGAGTTATTGAAGGGTAAGATTAGAAATGATGAGATCAGAAGAATATGTGGGGTAGCAAGGATTGCAGAGAAGGTTAAGGAAGCAAGGTTAAGACGGTATGGACATGTGATGAGGACAAACGAAGAAGAGCCAATTAGAAGTATAATGGAACTAAACATAGAGGGAAACAGAGAATGGGGTAGACCAAAGAAGAGATGGTTAGATTGCGTGAAAGAACATTTAAATGAGAATAGACTAACATCAGATATGACGATGGATAGAGGATATTGGAGAATCAGAATCCGAGCAGCCGACCCTGGGACAGTCTGGGACTAGGGCTGTGTGAAAGAAGACGACGACGACGACTTCAAAGTGGCAGATGAAACCATTTTTCAGCGGCTTAAAAGCTGTTTCGACACTTCTTTGAAGAACGGAGGTTGCCATCCCTTTCATTTCTCACGGAATTCACACAGTAGGTTTTATACTTCACGGCTCAGATGTTCAAAAGGCGGTAAGGTTAATCCAAGAATAGTGAAGACTTTGTGGATGAAGTACTCCAGACGTCGGAAAGGACGTTGAACGTCTTCTGTTCAGATATCATACAAATATAGAAAGGTTTCCTACTAGAAAATTTGAACTAAAATTGCTAGGAAGAACACGCCGAACTACAGTGATAATTAAATTTTAACACAGGATTAGCGGTAATCGTCGTTTGCACAACCGTCTCCAGGTTGATAGAAGGAAATTAGAGCGCGCGGTTTATGGTGGGTTATCCCGCGCCAATACCAGCCTGGTATTTTTACCCCGCGGTATATAGCTACCTTGAGTATATTTTAAATTCCGTGATATTAAAATAAATCCTGAAGTTATTATACCGTTTACCTAAACATTCCACCAAACTACCTCCACCAGGCAAACCTTCGAGTCGTAAAACTGGTTATATAGCGTGTAATTACTTTAAAGAAACAAGAATGAGGAATGTAAGGAATAGCGTATTTATTATACTCCGGAGTGAATTATAAATTTGTCAGAGGAAAGGAGTTATAGGTACAAAAAAAACGTTCCAAAAAATATATCAGCGTTAAGTTTCATTGTCAGCCACTTTCTAAGCCTTCAGCTATCAACGTATTTTAAGGACGTAGAACTCGACAAAATAGAATTAAACCTCGTACGACAGGAATATTCACAAATGTAAAATTTGTATCCTTTTAATACAATAATTATTTAGTCAAAATACAACATTACAGGGTAGCACAAATGCCCACGAAACACATTCACTCGCAAGTCAATTCGGTTTTTGCAATGTTCTTATTCAAACGTCTCAATGAACGAAGTGACGACCTTCTTAAGTCTTTCGTCACTTTCGGGAGTGAGTTGTCCATCTTCTCGAATCTTCTTCAAGAGATCTTGTTGCGTGCTAAGAATGTGTTTTAAGAATGCCACCTCGAAGTCAGTGATCTTCGATGGATCAAGTTTATCTAGATGGCCTCTTACACCAGCATAAATGACGGCAACTTGTTCCTCGATGGCCATTGGTGCTTAAAAAAAATCAAAGAAGACAGATGAGAAATGTGGAGATGGTGAAAACTACGAAATTTAAAATAGCAATTGTGTCAGTCTCGTTCCCAGAGCCTTCACCGTGTCCCGCAAATGAAATAATCCTTCAGAAGCATTTTGACTGATTGACAGTGACTGAATTAATTCTTAGTTTTTTTCGCCCGGTGTTTAACTGTAAAATAAACGGCAGCGAATATAGTTTGTCCTCATGTCTGAACACACTTTAAAAAAGTTATAGCGGTTGCAGCGAAGGCTGTGGGAACGAGATTAAATAAATGCCATACAACAACCGGGCCACGTCTTACCATATTGACCTTGCTTCAAAAGTTCGGTGAGCCTAACTCCACGGTTTAACAAAGCCTGGGTAGAAGCGTCAAGATCTGAACCAAACTGGGCAAAGGCTGCCACTTCACGATATTGAGCAAGTTCCAATTTCATCGTACCGGCCACCTGATAAACACGAAATAGTAGTTGTGAGGTAAAAAAACACAAACAAACAAACTGTGTAGGCATTTGCAATTGATTAGCATCCACATTAAGTAATCGAAGTAAGTAACATTAAGTAATCCTCTTTGCATGAGGAGATATTTCTGGCAATTTGCCATGAGGAATTATTTTTTTTCACATCCATTTTTACGCTTACCTGTTTCATAGCTTTTGTTTGAGCGGCAGATCCCACACGGCTCACAGACAAACCAACATTGATAGCTGGTCGGATACCTTTGAAGAAAAGTTCAGTTTCCAAGAAAATCTGTCCGTCGGTGATTGAGATAACGTTTGTAGGGATATAGGAAGACACATCACCAGCCTACGAATTGAAGTATCGTTTAAGAATAATAGGTACTTCTACTTCTCAAATACTGTCAGACCAGGTGAATAGCCATGGACCACATATTGGTCACATGACCTCGACCTAGGTTCTACTTTAACGCCGAAATATTGTTGTTCTCGTTTCACGTCAGTACAATAGGACTATTGTACCTTTTCTAGAAGCCATATTGATGCTAGGTATAGAAAAAAAACAGAGACCATGGCTTCTGTTTAAGACATCTGATATGCAGTTGATATCTCTGAACTCAAGCCTACCTGCGTTTCAATAACCGGAAGGGCTGTTAAAGATCCTCCTCCAAAATCATCGTTCATCTTGGCAGCTCGCTCGAGAAGACGAGAATGAAGATAGAATACATCTCCTGGGTAGGCCTCACGACCAGGAGGTCGACGAAGTAACAGGGACATCTGACGGTAAGCTACGGCCTGTTAGTAAAGTAGAGAGAAGAGTAATATCTAGTAGCACTGGGAAACCAGCCTTAATGCGCGGTCATTTGCACAGTGAAATCGCATTCGTTTATTAAATTTCTGTGTATTCAGTGAAAACGCTCTATCTCGCTGTTGCTTCGTACATACAGATATTTATTTTGTGGCTATAATAGCGTTCCTCGTTCCCAGCCCCTCCGTGAATTGAAAATTGGCGGTCCAGATTCCTGGACGTTTGGATTCCATACATGTATATGCATGATGCCATAAAGTCCTACTTGGAAAGTGACATATCACGGTAGGTTGGTACCATATCGACAATCATGTCTGTTTTTGAAGAAAGAAAAGGGTTTCAATGGGTATCCTTGAAGTAAATGTCCCACGATCTTTTGCCAAAGCCTCTGGTTTCCAGTTGAACAAGGAGGTCCCCGGGAGCGAGGATGCTGTATTACTATATCCAAATGACATTGTACCACATCAAGCCCCACCTGTTTAGATAAATCGTCATAGATGATAAGAGCATGCTTGCCATTGTCTCTGAAGAATTCTCCCATAGCACAGCCAGAATAAGGTGCCAAATATTGTAGAGGAGCAGCATCAGAGGCAGTTGCACTCACGATGATTGTGTACTTCAGAGCATCTTATAACATACAGGAAAAAACTTGCAATAAGCTTACACACTCAGGTAGGCAAGTGCTTTGAAAAACATTTGCCACATGATGTCCACTGCAAGACTGTACAATACAGAGGCAGCACAATCAATCCCTAAGTCAGTCCTTTTGAATTACCTGCATTTTCTAATCTTTTCATGATCTGAGCCACTGTACTCCTCTTTTGCCCAATGGCAACATAAATACAGTACAATTTTTTCTCTGAAAAAGAAGTAAAAGTCCAGTTATTAATTTGAAATAACAGAGAATTTAAAACAAGTTATAGAGGACCAAGGCCCATTCAGTCCCATGGGAATGTGGAACACATTTCTGTGTTTGCACTTGGTAATCAAATAGTAAAAAAATTAAAGATTGTCTATTGTCAAACGAATGAAAGTACAAGTCTGGTTCTCATCAACTTACTTTCATCAGCACTATCATTAAATCTTTTCTGGTTTATGATGGTGTCAATAGCAATGGCAGTTTTTCTAATGTAAGATAAAAATGAATTTATATACATAATATATAACCATGTGATATGTAGCATATTGTCACTCAAGCAAAACAATTGTGCACAATTTGAAATAATATCTAACATACACACAGTTTGAGATATCTAATGGACCTACACCTCTTCAAATCAAATTATATAACTAGTACAAGAAAGCATGTTTAGCAAATCAGGACAACTTAGTACAGAGAAATAATGGAATTTTATGGGAATAGTATAAAAAGTGTAGAATTAAAATCAATTAATGGAGTGTCTCAATTACATTATTTACGTTATTATTATTATTATTCAGAAATTGTGTCTACAGTCAATTTGACAAAAGTAACACAGATTGTCCAAACAGCTTCCTTTAAATTTTTTAGGGGTATCAATGAATAAACATTTCAATTTATCCCATAATCATACCAACCCAGTTTGTTTATCTCCTATGATTAGTTCACGCTGTCCACGGCCAATAGGAACTAAACTATCCACAGCCTTAATACCAGTCTGCATGGGTTCTTTGACAGAGATACGTGGAATAATACCCGGAGCTTTTATTCCAACACGAGCCCTAGTTTTCGATGTGATGGGTCCTTTGCCATCAATTGGATTTCCTAAAGCATCTACAACACGTCCTAAGATCTCTTCACCAACAGGCACATCCACAATGGCTCCAGTTCGTTTAACAACATCACCTTCCTTGATGAGTTTGTCGTTACCAAATACTACAACACCTACATTGTCAGGTTCCAAGTTAAGAGCCATACCCTAAAATGTTCAGAAAAATAGTTAACATTTCATGGAAAGATTTGGAAAGATGGGACATAGTTTACCTTTAGACCACTAGAAAACTCCACCATTTCATCTGCTTGGATATTTTTGAGCCCATAAACACGGGCAATACCATCACCAATTGAAAGTACACGCCCAGTTTCTTCTAATCCTGCTTTGGTAGATGTTCCAAGGATTCGCTCTTCTAAGATTGATGAAACCTCTGCAGTGCCTTTTAGAACAAATCACAAGATTAAAATGTAAGGAATAAAGTTACATTAAGGAGTTGATTACCAAGAATAGGGTGAGTGAATGTCCCTTCTTCCTTATGATGCATTTTAAACATGAAGTACTGTATTTACATGGTGTTTTTGTTTTTTTTCTAAGTTTTAAAATGAAATATACCAATATTTTTAACTTTAATTTTTAGTTTCATACACTTGCTACCTTGGTAAGGGAAACTAGCACAAAAAAGTGTTTCCTTGTACCTAGGTAAATTTTTCTGTTCCATTTGATCTTCATTATGTCCTCTTTAGTTCTCACACTACATTACTGTGCATGAAAAATAAATTACTCTTCCCTAACAACATCATAAATACCCTACCTGCACTTGCTAAAGAGCCATTTGTAGTGCTAATATGTCGTATTGCTGGCTTCAAACTGCCAAGACAACCAAGATAACCCTATACAAATGAACACTGTAATATACTAGACCATCATGTCAAAAATGTAACACTATATACATTAGGAAAACAATCAAAACGAACAAAATAAGCAGATAAATTATGGGAACCACCGAATATTCTCATAACACACGACAATGCCAACTTGGAAAATAGTGAAATCATTTTAACAGACATTCATAAGGAATCTCTATTAAAATGATTTCACTATTTGGAGTTATTATTGTTGTATATTTTATACACATATAAATGTCCACTTTGTGCAAGTGAATGGCTCTGATTAGGATTGTATCCAAATGAATCTATTCTGTGGTATTTGTGATCACAATGCCCTTAAAAACATGCTCATGTGGAAGAGATTTACCCACATGTTATGAGGATTTCTCAACAGTGTTGTGCAAGATTTTCAGTCTGGGATATGTACAGTAATTGTGGTAAACATGATTGATTTGAAGGATCTGATTTACATAATTCAACAAAACAAATTAAAATAAGAACAAGTTTTGTGCAGTTCAGCAGAATAAGCCAAACCCGAACAATCGCTCAGCCTTAAATCAGTTAGCCTTGATCATTTTTCATCCCTATTATAACAGAAGTCAGAACTGCTGGTCCAGCTCCATTTCAAACTGGTACCCTGGTTCAACGAAGCGGTGTCACCACTGTACCCAAGCCAACTCTTTATTGAATCAAATTACTTTGGGACACGAATGATATTGAGCAAAACACAAACAAACGTAGGTCTATATTTACCGGCAAGTAATATAGTATCCCAAGTGAGAAGACGAAGTCTCCCAAATACAATTGTTTCTGCGAGTTGGAATACGTTTAAACGATAATAGAAACATACAATGTCTTACCCTTGGAGTTGTTCTTGCTAACGCTCGAACAAGCGTAGAACTCAGCCGTGTTGAAAGCATAATGAACTTGTTCTTTTTCTTGTCTGCTTTCCACCGACGATATTCAAGATGGAGAGCAATGGAGTGCTTCACGTGAAACTTTTATTGCGCATGACAGTTAGACAATCTTCCCCGTGAAACTTTCGTGATATCTCTCGAGAATATTTCGCTAGTTCCAAACGCCATTGGTCGGATCACTCTATTATTACGTAGCCTCTCGTGGAATATCACGTACAACATTTGTTTACATTTTTGTGATACATCCTTCAGTTTGAAAGATATCGAACTCAGTTTTACTGTAATTAGCAACCAAATTCTTTATATGATGACATGGTTAACTGGTTTACATTGTTGGATAGCGTGCATTGTCTATCATGGCTGCTTTTTTACCATAAATGTTGTCTGCTGCACCGGACAAAGTATTCAAAAGTATGGAAATAAATTTAATACAATTTAAAAAAAATTGCCGGTGATTACAACCGATATTTAGAGTGCAAAATGTTGATTTTTGAAACGAAAGTCACCCAAGCCCTCTTCTAATAAAATGTATGTTGATCAATACACCTGAAATGATAAATTCGAAATCTTCCCATCCTATTTCGACTGTTTAAACGCAAGAACTAGTTTATAAACTTATTGATTGCGCAATTCACCAAGGAATTGATTGCACCAGAGACCGGCAAGGCGTCAATCCGCAGTTGTGTACTAAAATAGCTTTGCCTTTGAAAATATAAAAGTTTCATTCACATAGAGGAGGTGTTATTGATCCACTCGTATCCAAGCTTCTGTAAATCTGAACAAGAAAGGCAAATTTTCTGCAGATCCAATGGCTGCCAAAGAGTCAGACAACGCACAATATACTGATGAAGTTGTAGATGAATGTTATCAGGTTCAATCACAAGAATTTGGTTTTACGATATATTTTAAAGCATCAGGTAAAAGGAATATAACTGCTGAAATCCACCAATATCATGTGTACTAACTACCAATGCAGCTGTTACAATTATTAAGTAGAACCTGCAGTTAACACCGTACTGTGACCGGATCAAATGTCGTTCTTAAATTTGACAAATATCAATCGTTTAAGTAATCAAAATAGAAAGGCTATATATTAAAGGAAAGTATATAATTATTCAGATAAAATCGTCTTTGAAATTCTAGGAAGTAAACTTTCAGAGGTGGTAATCATCAGTCAAGAAAATGAGAGGATTAAATTTTTGGAAAATCACTTGAAAAGTACGAAACTGAACTATAAAGGTGATGTCGTCGCCCAGACCTTTATTGAGGAAACAGAAAAGGTTTTTAGACAGAAAAACAAGAAAACGGATTTACAGCCAACCAATACGATCAATACAACAGCCAAGCAACACAAACAAGAGACAGAAGAGTCTGATAAAATAGTTTGTAAGTACTTTCTGAATGGCAAATGTAGATTTGGTGATAAATGTTTCAACAGTCATGGCCAGGCAACAAATAACAGTGACAGTGTACAGCCTTTGAATCCCACAGATGAAAATGTAGAAGACAACCCTCCTAGTAAACTGGATAAAAAGGAAAAGGACTGCACAATGTCCCATCCTAAAAAACCTCATAAAAAAACACCCATGAAAACAGCCACAGATGTAATCAATCGAATACAGTGGGATGAAAAACTCGACTCTGAGGATTTTACTGTCGGATATCTGGACCGTTTCCTTGGGGTCATTGAAAAGTCTTATTTATCTTTTGACTGGGAAGATATAACATCAACGGATCAAACTATTCTTGCAATTCCTCGTCACCGTGTCCAATATTTCAAGTACCATGATGAAGTTGTGTGGGATAAGAACAAACGCTTAGACTGTGTATTTGGTTCAACTGGATCTGGAGAAACAATTTTGGACATAATGGAAAAAATTAATCAGCAAGTTAGGAATTTAGAAGAGCACAGTTAATAGAGTTATTAAACCAAATCATTTAGCTCATGTTTGAGTTTGCTAACCTGAACCTTAAAGCTCTGATTAGAGAAAGCTGCTAGAATCACACTCTGGTTTCAGTGGTAGAGGGTGAACTGGCTGGTTTGTCTCCATGGATTAAGAAAAATAAATAAATACTATAGGAGCTAAAAATTAATGAATATCAAACCCTTTTTTGAGAGCCTCCTTTGTTTATCAGAATTACACAACCCAAATGCAAATTAGATTGCATGATTTACCTCATGCATGGTCCTATACAGTATTTGGTTTTTCTTCAGATTTTATAGGTATAGTAGTTTATTTGTTGACATACTTGGTTATAGCCATCACTCTAACAGAAATCCTGAATCTTCAACTGCATATGGTTGGGTAATTTCTATTATTGTGAAAATAAGGCCCTTTGCAAACATATTTATGGTCTGTTTATCATATTTTATGTAATATTTCAATAATATTTTCTTATTACTGTATTTTGTTGTTTCTTTAATTTATATTTCAAGCCAATTCCATTTATATGGTACATTGAACTAATCAACCAAACATCTACACAATAGTGAAATGGTAGCTGGTAGATACACTAACAGCTATTTGAATAATACCATACAGCATTGCACAACAGAACTTTCCCAGCATTGTTATTTCACTTTTTATTGTATGCCACCAAATTTTGATTGAGCGGATTCTCAGGAGATTTCATCCATTCTTTCCGAAGCAGTTGCTTAATTTGTGACAATCTCATGTTTGAGTTTTCAGCTTTTAATATTGGTAGCCGCTCTTCTTCAAATTTTGCAAAAGCAGCTTTCATCCTTCTCTCGGGATGTGACTCTTGTTTTTCATTGACACTTAAAACAGAAATGGCATCCTCAACATTACGTGCTTCCACAACACCCTCAGTTGCAAGCTTTTCTGCAACCAACTGATTTATATTTTCTTCAAGTGGAGCATCATCACAGGTAACATTCAGTTTTTCTGGCTTCCTTTGAGCATTTTTTCGTTTTTCTGCTTCCTTTTCTTGTAACAATGTGATCTCAGACCTTGTTACTTTGGCAGATAGTGTTGAAGATTTTCCTTTAAGTTTTGATTCTTCTTCTTCCAAAAGTTGCCTTGCAATTCGTTTTTTGTCTAGTTGTTCCAGCCTTTTTTTCTCCTTCTCTTCCTGATAAAAAATTAAGCAATTAATTTTGTTAAGAAATTACTGCCCCAGTGGTAGCATGCCCTGGGTGAGTAGGTTTAGTGTCCCTGGGAGGTAAGATTAGTTTCCTCATTTAGGGTTAGGGTTAGGTCTGGGTCAGGGTTATGTGACAATGTGTCATCATCATTTCAATCCTATTTAACATTTGAGGGCATTAACCTCTTGCTCCAAGTCCCAATCCTTCTCCCATCTGCCAATTCACCATCAACGTTTGTCTTGACTTTGGTGTGAGGTAGGTCCTCCAGATTCCTTGACAATTTTAACGGTAACATTCATTTTTTAAAGAACAATTTAAGGTTATAATATGAAATATAGTAAACGGTCGCCACTCGCAGCACTTCACTTGCGACAGTAACTTCTAGTAATATGAAATATAGTAAGCCAACGAACTTTTCTTTCTTTTTTTCTGGCCGTATTCTTGTCACCAGACTCCCAGCCTTCCCAGTACTTGTCCTCAAGTTCTTTTTCTTTTTTCACCTTTTCCACAGCTTTTGCTTCTGCCTTCCGCGCTCTGGCAGCCTCAGCTTTAGAATTTGTTCCTTGGAACTTTTTAGGCATAGTTTTAACAAAAAAAGCTCCAGAAGTTGAATAAGAGGGCTAGTCAAACTGTACTTACGAATCCGCCATTGTTGTTGTCGCGCCTTTTCATCTTCGGAAAATTTCGAAAGTATAAGGCAGATTACGTCATGCAATCCTGGATTGCCGGATAAACTATTAATTTTCGAAACAAAACAATAAAAACCCGCCAGTTCGATTTTTTCAGTTACTTTAATATTATTCTTATTATCTGGTGAAATACTGAGAGAATTAGTCAAAAGTAAGCGATTTAAACCCTGAATTGGCATTACCATTAAGTCATAGCGAAACAGACGCGCCATTACGATTGCTATCCGATGAAAAGTCGAGCTTTGTTATGTGGACAGCAACTAATTCAATAGTTCAAACTGGATAATTCTGTATAGAACTAAGAACTTCCCTGCACACTTAGAGAACTGTTCTGGTATTACTCACTGGTCAAATAGAAGTCTTATGAAATAAATCTCAAACCAAAGTTAACAAAGTGGGTAGAACTTTTGAACTTGATGAGAAAAAAATATGGTGGATAAAAAATTAGAAAAAGATGATGAGGTGGAAGACAGAATGGATGTTGGTAATAGTGACAGCCAAGATATAACTAATGGTGGTGAAACTGGTGGTGAAGGCCAAGAAATGGAAGCTGACACTGAACAGCAGCCTAATGTGACTGAAATAACGCAGACAGACCATCTGAACAAGAAACTTTTGGAGGCATTCTTAGCAAGAATAAATTCCTCTAGTGACAATCACTCATCCCATCCAAATGAGTGTTATGCAGAGCCTTCAGAATGGATTGAAGAGGGGGGGAAATAAGTTATTATGATTGCTGCTCTGTGATGAATGAAAGTGACCTGAATCACTGTTTACTTCCAAGTGTTCCACCTTATCTTTGTCAACTGTACACTGATATTAAAACTATTAAAACATGTGATACTGAGCATGAATGATCCACACTTTAGCATTAATTTTTGATGTTCTTGTCTTTCAACAAGGCTGTCAGGGAGTTTGAGCAAATGGTGCTACAATGTCAATAACAATTTATTCTTACAGAACACAAATTCTGATGAAATTT
>JBAHVQ010000500.1:75521-93511 GCA_036872915.1 Nanipora kamurai | reverse complement strand
GTCCTTTGTTCTCCTTTTATCTGTGCTTTATTCATTAATTTATACTTTTTGTCCTGGTGGCAAACAAAAATATATTCCAGTGTAGATTATACTTTTTCATAAATTTATGAACTGTCAACAAATTTTTACCACAGTTGCAATTCAACAGTAAATGAGCTTTAAAGCAGATTTCCATTCAGTTCAAAATATTGCACCATGAACAATTTGCAATCACTATCTTTGTCTTGTGAGCTCTCACCTGGACATGTTCCAGCCAATGCTGCACAATTTAAAAAAAAGCAATTGCAAAAAGTCAGTTGTGTGATATTTTGCACTGAATGGAAATCTGGCCTTATACATTTGGTGACTTCTCACACTTTCAAATATTAACACATAACTAGAAATGTTCTGCTTTGTTTAGATTTGTTCATGAGTTTTTGAATACTTGACTTGAGCCATGAGTTCACAAATGCTGATGATGGGAGAAGATTCTGTTGTAATGTCACAACATTATTAAACTCACGGTTTGGGTCAAGATAAACATCCAAACATGTTCATAACATGTTGCCAGGATAAACTCCCAACATGGTAAATGCCCAACAAACTTTTTCTTAAGCTCAGCTTAAGGTTTTCCACCTGAGCAGTAGTAATCTTTTGTACAATATGATGTAAGCACTTTGGACTTTAAGTACATAACCCTTCATTCAATCTCGAAACACTCGAGCTTGGTTTCAAGTTGCTGGCCATTGTTGAATCCAGGTTTGAATATTTTGTAAATTAAGTTCCATGTCCTCTGGTGTGTTACTGAAACATTCATGTACAATGTCTTTAGAATAACTTTCCCTTGCCTCTTCCAGAATTGTTTGAAATATTTCACATTCCACATTTTCTTGAACTTTCTTTTCACTATAATCCCTGCAATACCATAATCAAAATTTGGGAATGGTTTTTATGCAAAAGTTTAGGTCTTAATCTTTGACTTTGAGAATTATGTTACAGGATATCCTCAAACTCAATAATTTAGCTGGAATACAACAACAAAAATCATTTATGAGATGTTTTAACTTTAATGCTGGGCTACAGTCTTCTGTTGAAGAGAGTTCACTTCCCTTAACTAAAGTTCTTTCAAATGAACTGTTTAGGTCTTGATTGTCTGAAAAATATTGTGTGAAAAACTTTCACAGGTGTTTCATATATACTTTGTAATGAATCTATATTTTAGAAAAAGGTCAAGGAGCAGTTAATTTACTAAAGTGCTTGATTGTGGTAACAAGTTTTGCTTATGAATTATTAATGCTTTTCAGAATGGGATTTCAAAGTCTGAGTGTGTGACGAAAAGACAACTTTTGTATCATACTAGGACTTTGAAAATCCCAATAAACCCTGACACAAATATTTCAACTGACCTACCAAAATTTAATGGGTTTACATCTTTCAAGGGTGAGGGTCCTTTGACTCCTGGGTCAGAAATTTTTCAAAAGTGCTAGTGGGAGATCTTTCTTCAGTTACAGTACAATAATTGACCCTTGATTATTTTGTTTTTGATTCATGAATTTATAAAATAATGGGTTTGAGACATCACAGAATGATGAAACTCTATTACAAATTAAGCACACATTTACTTATACCATGATTTTCAACTACTGTAAAATATTGTTTGAGGAAACGTCATACCTAAAGGTATCAAGAAACATTCACTCTGGAGGATATTTTGATGCTATCAAAATACTTTTAAGAGTATTTTTAATAACTGAGTTATGCCTCAACTTGGAAACACCATGATGTTTGATCTTGAGCCAATTAGTCTCTGTTGTGCTTTATTACGTTGTAATGCTTCATGCCAATAAACAAAAAAATTCAGTTTAAAACACCACCACATCAGAGGCCACATACATTCTAGTACAGTTGAAGAAATAAGATTTCTTTGTTTAAAGACCATGGATTTGGTAGCCTGCCAGACAGCTCACTGGAGAAATGTGCCAGCTAGCAGGCTACTGATAGTTGCCATACAGCCCACCAGATAATATAGTTTATTTTTATGTGTAACATACCTTTTTTTCAGACGGTTGAACAAAACAGTATTGTCTGTTCTAAGAACAAAGACTATGTCAAACCATCTTTCAGGGAAAAAGTCACATCCATGGTAATCTACAATATTTCCACCATCAGAAATAGCATCTTCTAGTTCATCTAAAGTCTAAACCAGAGTTTCAAGGCATAACAGGAAATGAGTGAAGGGAAATCTCAGTCTCATTCCTTCTCATAAACTGATAACCTAGTAACATGTTTGTTCTAACAATCTAGTCTGATATACAGCAGGACTGGGATCTGGCAGCAACTGACTGTCACCTCAAAAAACCAGTTTTCATTATCCAGGCTAACAGACCTCAACAGCTGGATGCTTGTCAACAGGAACCACTTTATTTAATAAACTGTGGGCAGGCCAATTTGTTCACCACCTTATTTTCAAAAATAGTCAGAAACTGGCTATCAAATCTTAAGATTGTTCAGCATTTTTTAGATAGATGCTATAAACACATATTTCTATACCACTTATTATTTACAAACTTTTAATAGAGTTACTGCCTCAGAAAATCACCCTGGCAGACATTTAACATTAAAGAAAAAAGAACTATCCTATAATCTATGCAAGAGAAGTTGCCACTATCCTAAAATTCACACTCACTGTTGTAAGACTATATGTGTAAATAGGTTAATGTTTAAATATAATTTAGTATAGTTTCTACAGATTTAATTATTCATGGATTTTTTATACTTATTATTCAGATTTTCTTCAGTGTAACGTAGGATATGTATTTTTATCTTATGAGAGAATAAAGACTTATGAATGAACGAAAGATTTATGAAATAATTTGTGATGAACCAACCATTAGCAAGCTAAAAATGGGAAGTAACAGAACTCTCAGATAAAACTGCTTAACTTTTATATTATAATGGTAGTGCATAATAGCAATTAACATTCAACCTAATGGTAATGGTATGTTGAACAATGAGACTATAATAAATGTGAGTACCGCAAGCAGGAGGGTGATTGTCACGGTACTACCGACTGTCCTATTTTGACAGGTGCTCTCTCCTGTTTATTTGTCCACTTAGTACTTTGGCAAAGACCTTTCACGGCTAAAATCCAAATTTGCTTTACCCTTTCCTCGTCCAACACGTGGCATTGATATTCGTCGTCCCACCCTTCGTAGAAGTTGTTTTCTTTCGCTAAGTCTCCGATGTTAATATAATTCATCCCTGTTCTCTTTGCTAATTCGGTCCCCAGTATAGTTTTTCCCGTTCCTGGCGTGCCAGTAATCAGTATATTTGGACGGCAACGATCTCTCGTTGCGGACGCCATTTTGATGAGCGTATGTTGCTACGGAAATTGGGTGAATGAGCACGGGTGATTCCAGTCAGCATTTATGTCCAATATGATTTATTAAATTTTTGTATGTTGACATTGTATACGTCCTCGTAGTGTCAAAAATACTTCAATAAAGTATGTTGTACACCACGTCGTAAATATTCAGGCAACCTCCATTTATTCTGTTGAATTTTGATCGGAAGATTTAAGATCGAACTGCCCTCAACACCGCTTTCGTTTTCCACAGTGTGGGGAGGGAGGAGCGAGCTGGGGATGTAACGATATAAAAATAGTTTTGAACCATTGGCAGAAAACCAAAGGGGTTGGGAAACTGCCGGAACTTAGGTGTAGAAAAACTGACTTTTCACTTCGACGAAGGGCCTTCGCTCGAAATTTCAGTTTTTCTGCTCCTAAGTTCCGGCAGTTTCGAGCGCAACCCAGCTGGTTTTCTACGCAAGCATATTTCTGCCTGGTTATGGGACAGCCGCCTGCTAGTAAGGATTTTCGACGCCGTCCTAGTTCTAAACACGACGTGAATTTCTTAGTGAATAGACATTTCCCGAATTTGCTTCAAGGTCCCCGGTAGCTTGAAATCGAGGTTGTTGGCCATGAAAAAAAACGACGAATGTACTGCACTTCATTGACAACTTCGATGGGTAGCTATTGTGGCATGGGCATTGAACCAAATTTGGGAAGTGTCTATTTCCTCGCTTTCATAACGTTAGGTCTTGTAGCATTGGGTCGTTTTGTGGCGTTTTTTCATCGAATAACGGCAACTTACTGCAATGAGAAAATAATACACATACTGAATTCCCGTGGTTTCTTTTACATCTTAAAACATTAGGGACTGGTCATTATTTATGGCGGAGGTAGGGGCCGAAGAGAAAATGGTTGGGTAATTTAAATTCTAGTATATAAAAGGTTGGGTTAAGAAATTTACAAAAGGTTGAGTAAGAAAATTTTCATGGTTATTATATAATACTTTTTTTCTGAGATAACGAACTTGACGAACCTCCGCTAGTCGTCTGATATTTACCGAGCTCCCACATGAACCAACTTTGTGTTCAGCCTTAAGTATTTCCATCATTGTTATCATATCGTGACTTCCGCTTAGGCAGTACATATGACGAACCTCCCTCCTAGCTCACCATCTGAATCGTGGTAGCTCAATGGTTAGATCGTGTCACCGGTCATCAGAAGGTTGCAGGTGCGATTCCCATCTAGGGCTCAGAAATCGTTTTTCTGAGATAACGAGCTTGACGAACGTCCGCTAGTCGTCTGATATTATATATTGCTATCCAAAATGTTTATAAATTGAAAATAATTTAGATTTTATCAGTCAAAATGTCAATAGTAATTTCATCACCGCTTGTGTCTTTTACTAAAGTCATCTTTGTCCAGCAATTTAGCTTTGGGTAAAATCTCTCTTTTCTTCTTCATTTTGGATTTTTGCTCTTTGGCTTTTTTTAAGTCTTAAACGTTCCTCTCCACTTGACCAACAGAACAAGAGTGATACAGTTTCTTGCATGGGATGGGTTAGACTTGGTTTTTTAAATTAAAGTTCTAGGTTGGGTAATTTTTTTTGTTCATTTTCAACGTTGAGTAAAGAAATTTTTTTCCATAATAATGGTTGGGTTGGCAAAATTTTTAACTTCGAAAACATTTCTCTTGGGCGCCACCCACAGCCGTGAATAATGAACAGTCCCTTGGCCACTCGGTTGACTATTGTCGTCAGAGCTTCCTCAAAATCTTAAAAAAATCCGCGTCTCGCAGGCCAGTTAATCATTTCCGAATTGCCTTTTTTCTATGCTGTTCCTCCTCCACAACGAGACTGAAGACGTTTAAATGCGACTTTTGGAACGAATGGCATTCACGCTATTTTAACCACAATATTTCTAATCTTTTCAATTTTCTTCTCTGAGCGAAGCCTGGAAAACAGTTGCCAACAATAAAGCGGAAATATAAATTCAAAAGAATGCTTTGGGTATTTTTGGCTTTGCTTCCGTTGGGTTAGGGGGTTCATGACGGGATAGTGCCTGTGGGCCGACAATGTGGACCTATGGACATCAAAAATCCTTTGTGTACTGAGAGCAAATGCCCAGGATAAGTACCAGTGCAGTTCCGGTGAAGTCAGTAATTTTCGCCGTAGTTTTCCAGGGAAAGTGGCAGCCGCATCGATGATGAGTCGTTTCGGAATCAAGAAAATGCGAAACAAAATCAAACAGACTATTCGAATTGCGTGTAAATTTCGATTTACTGTCACCTACGAGTACGTGGAAGTGAAGACGGAAGAAGAATGGTGAGTAGTGGTCGGCCAGATATTGTTATTTTACTTGGCTAATTATTAATACAGACAGATAACGAAGTATAACTTCTTACAAACACAGCGAGCAGAGTTCAGGTTATCAGACAGAGTTTTGGTTAGGTCTGGACAAACCAATAGAATTTTGGGAAAATTGATTCTCTTTATTGACTGCAATCAACAGATCGGCAGCGTTCTAGAGTATGACTTTTAAGCTACTGGTTAGTAATATGATCTTGCTAGTTAATTTACAGTTATTTTATAGGAAGCCAACCGAGTTGAATATCCTGTGGTTTCGAGGACACAGGACGAAGTCTTCTGTTAAGGTTTGTGGGAAATACCTGATGACGCGATAGATTTCTGAACTATTTTGGAGGAGACTAAACATAAATCATAAGATTTGTCAAGTCTCCCAGCTCAATTATGGCACCCCTGAGCCTCCGTTCACACAAACCGGATGTAGCTATACAATCGAATCTGATCACTCCAAGCCGATCCGAGCGTTGTATCCAGTAAAGTTATTGGCAGCAATGTTATCATAATGCCATTGATAATTGGAATTGTAAGGAAACAACGACAGTGACCCTGACGCTAAACCTAACGATCGGATTGGGTTTCTCAATCTACAATATGCATAAAAAAGGCTACTCTATTAAACATTATGATTATTCTTTCGAAATCACCAATTGTACAAAAGGTAATTTGTAAGAACTATTAGTGAACCATGAATAGGGTAGCCTTTTTTTTGGCACACACTGTAGATTAAATAAAAGCTAATTTTCGGGTGTCGTGATTGTAAACTTTAAAACCTAACCAAGACCAGTTGCGAAAAAATCAACTCTTGGATCTCCGGATAGGAATGAAACCTGCAACCTTATGTATCTAGTGTAGTGCTAAGCCTACTGAGCAACGAAGGCCGTCAGTAATTGCAAAATATTCCTCCGACAACCGAACATACCCATCGCTTCATCGACATCACCGTCTCAATAAATATAGAACTCTTGGGCATGCTTTAGGTGTATAGTTCCGACACTCGGACGTTAGCTTACACATAGTGTAGAACCATTAAATGTGATCGAGTGCTACTGCCAAATATTCCGCGAATGTAATTGTCCAAACCGGATATTACACCCTTCATTTCCTAAGAATAACCAACAATATATCTGATACAGCCTGACGCCTAAAAATGTCTAACTATACAATTTTCATGGTAAAGAATTTGTAATATCCTAAAATCGGATTCAACAAAAATCTCCTGTTTGTAAATGCTTCCGTTCTGGTTCTTAATTTTGTTGACGAATGCTCCTCGTTCTTATGAGCCTTCTCATACTAATTTTCACTCATCCTGCAATATTCGTTCAGTATCGTCATCTAAGTTATAACCAAAGTTCCCATCCCTAAATCGCCTCGGGAAAACTATATCCGTAATACGCAAAATAACTAGGAAATGTCCTACACTTTAAGTTCCAAGTGGCAAGTCATGAAACTGGTTAGAATCCTGGATTCCAGGATTCTAACCAGTTTCACGAGGTGCCACTTGGTCCCATTTATGGGTCAGCAAACAATACTAGGTAGTGCCTTCAATACGCTTTGTCCTAGGGCTCCAAATATACAATACAATACCCCTTTGTTCAAAATATACTCAGTGCAATAAACTAACACGTATTTCTGATTATATTCAACTTGGTTAGCCATCATGGAGCATTCAAATTCCAAATGAATTTTCAATGACATATACATGTACTGCAAAATGGACTCCTCCTCATTCGGTTGAACTGATAGTTACATTGTACAAGGTAAGCGGAATGACATTAAAGTTTTGGCAAAGAGAAATTCCTGGCCGGGATGTTGCATTTACTCATTGTGTGTCTTAGAGATCTTTTTTATTTCAGGACATGTCCGGTACATCATTCAAGAAAAAGGATTACATGTTTGTGATGGAAGACGTGAGTGTTGTGCTTTATAAGGACAGTGGTTTCGCGGACACAAACATTAAAGTCGATTCACACAAGTCTAAATACAAGTGCAGATATAATTTTGATACTTTTGAAACCAAAATCCAGAGCTTTACTCACAAAATAGTTATGAACACTGCACGACGACTAATCCTAACAAATGAATAAAATCCAAAGCACTATTCGTTTTGTCTATCCATTTTCAAGATCTGTGGATCCAACAGAAAGAAGTTGGCCATTTTCCCCTGCAATCTTGCCAAGTATACCAACATGGACGGAGCGACGTAAGTACTTGAGAAATGTGTAAGAAATGCAGGAGTGTTCGAGGTTTCGAAACAAACCCATAGGTACAAGCTGCCAATTTTTTTACATTTTTAAACAGGGGCGCATTTATTAATGACATTATATTACGAATCACAACTGAAAGGACAAATCCGTATTAACGTTTGTTTTTTTTTTGTATCAGTATGGTAGACGGAGATGACATTGGGGTTGGATGCTTAACACATCTGCGTGGCTAGCAAACGTCTTCAGATCAAATTCTGCGCGTTATAATTTTTTTATAAAATTTCCACTTTTTTTACTTCTCATTTTGTTCACCATTTTAGCGTTAGAGTTAGGGCAAAGATCAGGATGAGAATTAAAAATGTTATGCGGGCAGCCTGTAAGGTCAGGTGGGACACATTTTGTACAATCAAGGAATAGTATTGGTATTTGGTGACGGAAACTTTCGGGTGTCAGAATGACACTCGAAAATTTCCTTCACCAAATACCAATATTTCATATTACTGAGTGTTAATGCCAAATATTCCTTGAATATACCCTTCACTTCACCGGCATTCCCACCGATATATATACAGAATTCGTGACCACGCTCTCGGCAACGGCCTTCGTCGCTCAGTTGGGAGAGCACTACACTAGAATCGCAGGGTCGCGGGTTCGATTCCCAAACCGGAGGCCCTAGAGTTGCAATTTTTCGCAACTGGTCCCGGTTGGGTCTCAAAATATATCATTCTGACACTCAGAAATTTGCTTCACCAAATACCAAACACAGTTTGTATACATGTGCTGTACTTTTGTATACAGGCTCGAAGCAAGTGTCATCAAGTTGCAACAATACTTCCTGAAAGTCAGGGAACTGTAGCAAGACGCTGGCCAACGACTTGTCAGAAACTTGTCACAACAAACAGGAGCAAGTTGTGCGACTAGCAACGTAATATAAGCTTGGGTCAGTGTCGTCTTGTTATAATTCCCCTAGCCTGGCGGTCTCAAACTTGAGGGAGACTAGTTAAGAATCCTAGTACGAGTCAGAACATGCTTCGCAACAAATTTTAAAAGCGTTGAACACATTAATTTATGAAAACCCCTCGTTTGGTTGCGACCCTGATCTTTATTCGAGTCGGACTCGAGTTCGAATTACAGTGTCTTGGAACTATAGCAGGCCGGTTACAACTTGTGTGATCTTGACCATATAAGCCGAGAACTTCTGGGAGTTTGCAGCTCATCTTATCTCCTTCACTGATTCGTTTTTAATGTCAATTTTGTTACAGGAGTGATCTTGAAATGGAATTCAAGCCTTTGTCCAAAAAGATTATTTCAGCCAAGTGCGGGTTGAAAATAAGAAGTGAATTCATAAAAGAAGGCAGTGCAATGTAAGTGAACAATCTGGGTAAAATGAAACTATAATACATAAAATTTCAATACAGTATAAGAAAGAATGTTTATTAAGTATCTTTACTATATGGGATAGCCGTATCAGTTATAAGTCGCGGGAAAGCACGATTTTAAATACGATTTTCAAGTCCAAACTACCTACAGTTCAACTAGCACCTAAATCCTATTCGTTAAATCAATATTATTACCTATTTTCAGGGATGATGATATGCAAAGCAACTTCAGTCACATGAGTGAAAGTGAGGAATTCTCACGGTTCTCAGAACTCATTGAAGTGAGCGACGAAGATGACTTCAATGAAGCTGGCACAGCGGAAGACGAACCTTTGGAGCAGGACCGAGATCCCCAGTCTTGGCGAGGGAATGCTTTTCCATCAAATAATAGTGACACGTACGAAAAACCTCCAACTGCCGAAACTTTTATGAAAAGGGGATCGAAACGGTTAGAAAAATGTTTGTTACATAGTTACCAGCGATACGAGACAATATGCACCTCCCGTAAAAGCCTTCTTATGGACTCCTTGTTTGCATGGAGGTTGACGTTGTAAATGTCCACAGGATTGTGTTGCACGAGAAGAGATGAGTGTCAAGAGGGGGCTGCGCGAGGAGCTATGTGTGACCAATCCATACAGGTTACTAGATCTGCAACACCTTTGGTCACAATTATGTCGAAACTTTTATTGTGGTAGAGGCTAGCTCTGGGCCTACTACCTCAGCGATTTCGTTCGATATGTTTGTATATATTTTAGTTTAAGCACAGCATGCGACGGTGGGTGACGCTACCATTACGTCAATATTTACCACACTACCGATACAATTCACCCAATCCGACACAACATAACCAAAAAGAAACGCAAGGTCTTACCTAATTCGACCGTCCCCGTTTTTCGAGCATCCGGCATCTTACTAGCAAGTGCAGTCTTAAGATGTAATAACATTGTTGTTCAAGGAAATGTGATTTCATTCAATGCTGTCTGAGGAATCATCCGTACTCCAAAGTTTACTATTAAAAAAGTTTGTCCCAATAGATTATCCAGTTCGATATTAAATGATATAGTTATTTAGTCTAAAAAACTTAATAGCCCAGCTCGCCAGCTTGTTTGGCTAGAGACGCTGAAGTCACAGATGACAAGACTTAGTTTTCTTGTTCAACAGTTGGTCCAAGTTTGTGGCTGATATGAATTCTTTTGAGTGGAAACAGCTGTCATTGTTGAGAAATCCAGCATCCGCAACTGGGAAGACGATTGGCGAACGACTGAAGGAGAAACAGGAAATGCGAGTAGGGTCAAAAGGTTAGATCACTCTTGTATTCTTACTTTACCAATCTGCATCGCAGTTATCTTCGAACAATAAAATAAACGTCAAAATCTGTTCGTTTTATAAGAGAAACTACACGTCAGTAAGAAAGTTTTCCTTGTGATTAGAATATTCCATGGTACAGTTTGCACCTGTGTATAAGGTCGATCGTGGGTTCCCGATTGTGGTTTTCCGGAGGCCCAAGAGTTGCATTTTTCACAGTTGGTCCTGTTTGGATTTTGAAATGTATGACTCTTACAAACGAAAATTCACTTTCAGTTAAGATAGACTCCATTTCATGTGATCGAGTACAAATGTCTGATATAATTTATGCACCATTCGGTACATAAATTGCCCGATTTGACAAAAAGGTCATAGGGTCGAGCGTGACATTGTTCCAGGCATTTTTTTTTAGATATTGATCGAATCAATAATTATATACATGTATATCTTAAAAGAGATATTCTACAGACTATACTTAAAAATCTACTTGCATATCGTGCATGAGCGATAAAATTAAAGGTATACCTTAAGCTAAATCAGATTATCGCTTGTAGATGACCAACCATCCTCTAAGCCATCAAGTGAAACGGCGGATGATCGACCGGGTTATCAAGAAAAACGGTTAAAAAAGCTTTGAGGAAGATGATTACTACGAGGATGACATCGTGGTTGATAGAGACGATAGCAGAAGCGACTCATCAGAATCACTATCCAGCGGTAGATCGAAGAATGGCTTGAAAGAAAGTCTAAAAGGGATGTTTAAGACCGTAACAAGCATTACTCCAAAGGTGACCGTTCGTATGTAACTTATGATTTCAGTTCATTCTAATCTTGATCTATCAGACATGATCTCTTTTCTGACGATAAGTCTATCATTGACGAGTAATATCACTTGGTGTTATTCAGCTTAAATTTTTAAAAGCTCGGCACCGTTTGGAAAGAGTTGATGAGATAGTAAAACTGGTAAAATGGTCTGGCGTCAACTGGAGTAGAGCATTAAGGGGTCGGCTATGTCTGGAACGAGTACATAGTGACGATGTTGATAATGCCAATGATGATAAGGATTTTCAAAATTCCGTGCTTGAATATCGTGATCCAAGCACGTGGAAGTTTGCGAGACTTGAGAAAAGCGTGATAAAGCGCATCCTTCATCTTCTATAAGATACCAATTGAAATTTCATTCCTATGACATTTTAACGTTGCCTCCAATCCCTGTAGACTCGATAGCTCAACAGGTAGAGCGGCGGACCGGATTCCCGAAGGTGCGAGTTCAAATCCCGCTGGAGTCAACTTTTTCAGTTGATTTCAGCAGTGTAGGTTAAATGTGAATTTTTCAGAGAGCATACTAAGGAGCTTAATTTAACTTGTGCTCTGTATCATAGTGCCATGTGTCAGTCTCTATTTGAAACGTTTATGTGTTAAATTCCTTCGCAGAAAATGGAAGCAAAATTACAGGAGCAAAACGCAACGATATGGTATGTATATGAAGCCAAAAGCCGTGGATGAGGCATCGGCCAAAAGATTTTGTAGGTACATAAAACAACAAAGAGTGGGGATAGAGACACAAACAGGAACAAGGATAGAGGTAGTGGCACACTCTGATAGAGACACAAGCACGGCTTTTCGTAGACATAGATATAGCGAGAGAGGCAGAGAGGTAAAAAGGAACCGTCCGAGGTATGGCAGGGCAGGTACGCCGGTAGCGAGACACTGACAAACAAGCAGATATAAAAGACTGACAGGCAGTCATGGACACATACATAGGCAGGGAGACGCTGAGAGACTGGGTGATAGAGACTGAGATGGACGGACGGGAGGATGAACCAACAGACAGACTTACAGACATAGAGAGAAACAAACACTTACATATACACCAGGAGACACATAGGGATATACTGATAGACTAACTGACAGATATGCAGACATGGACCACTGAGTAAATGAGATAAAACGAGGACAGAGACACCGATGAACGTAGATACAAATTGAGGAAACATTTTATACTTTCTGCTCGGCCGTTGTACGGCTGTGGTGTACAAAGACTTGCAAAGGCGCACATATATCTGACATCGCTGTTGTCGACAGTTTAGCTAGAAAATGAGGTGAATCGGCCATTCTAACATTGTATTACTCGTTATCCTTGAATGCGTGGTTTTAAAAGCGGTAGAATATTTGACTACAGGTTTAACTGCTATATGAGCTGTTGAACTGAATCAGGTTGACTTTTCAGTGGAGCGCATCTCTTTTCTTTTTTTTAATTAGTAATCTTGAGAGAGAAAATAAACAACTGGTTGCCGAAAACAACAAATTACAAGATATCATTTATAACTGCCAGAAACAGCGCGATGAACTCCAAGCTGAAATAAGCGAACTACAGATTCTTGTCGAAGATCTAAAGATCCGAGTGAGTATAGAAATGGCTGTCATGTAGAATAGCGTGATTCATTCAGTCTTTTTCATTTCTATTTAATAAATAATCACCTATTTTCCTGTAATGGACGGTTTTCAATTTTACATGAATACATTTTTGACTATATTTGTACTGTTGTTCCGTTTTTATGATGGTGTATGCGTTTTTCCAACCACTACATCAAAATAAACAGAATTAAATTTCAAACCTGTACGATTTTTGGTTGCTGTAGCTGAGTAATTCGGAGGCCGAACATAAACAGCGTCGAGAAGAAGAAAAGGAATTACTTGCCAGAATGAACGTACGATATTGATAAATTTTAGCTTTTGTGTATTGCCACGTCAGTATTTGTGTGTTTGGTGATTTTGTGGTTTAGTATGTATGGCATTTGTGTTTGTGTTGGTGTCCGAGTGTTCTATCCCTATCAAAATTCTAAGTGACCGTTTTTATATGTGAAAAATGGAAGATGAGGTGCTTGAAATGCGATTACATGTGCACCACAAATATGTCTTTCACCACCTGTGAAAGACATATTTGTGAAAAAATATGAGCGTAATATGAAAATAAGTGCCCAGCATAAAACGCAAAACACAGCCATGACATAATTTAAAGAATTTATTTACACGATTGGCTAACGTTTAAAAAAATAACGTGTAAATAAATTCTTTAAATTATGTCATGGCTGTGTTTCGCGTTTTATGCTGGCACTTATTTTCACAATTAGCTAATCCCCGCCTGGTTCTTCAATTGCAACAGTTTTGAAAAAACATGTGAAAAATGTTAAAATATGAAAAACAACATCTGAAGAAAATTTACCCAAGTGAAATTGAAATATTCAATTTTTTACCTCGTGTTATCACATTTAAACACGTGCAATTACACACGTGGAAATTTTTACTGTTGGATAAACGAGCGGAAGTGTTTTATTACGATTAAAACCTCGAGCAACTGCTTCAAAACATACTCCAAAAAGCGTGTCCACTCTATCTTTATATGCCTTATTAGCATTCTTTATAGAAAGGATACTACTGAAGAGTGCTTTATCAGATATGAAGTCCATGAACGTGAAGTTTTATCGGTGAATTAATAAGCTAAACTGCTCATTAATTAATCGTGTTTGTTTAACGTAAGGTTTTTCCACCTTTTCATTCGTGCACGAATATACATACGTTGTTCAACATTTGAACGAACTTCTTCAACGTAATACAGTACATTACTTATTTCCATTGCCTTATCTCCTTACGCGCAGCTTTGTGGATGGCTATGCAAACGAGGAATCAAAGGAATAACAGGTCGTGTCTGGAGACGAAGGTGGTTTTCAACCGACAAGAGTGGCAGACTGTATTATTACAGGCAAAACAATAATTCCACTCCTCAAGGGTAAGTTTTACGCATGTTAAGTCACAAGCCTTGGTTTGGAAAGCCTCTTGTTTTCTAGCTTGACAGGCATTTTTTTCACTCCTAGATTCATTGATCTTGACCACATAATCTCTGTTCAAGATCAGTGTGAAAATCTACAGGACAAAAACAAGGCGTCGTTTAATGTAGTCGTTGGTGAACGAAAGTATGAATTCATGACTCGAGATTCGGAGGAAAAACAGAAGTAAGTGGACTCAACAAACATTGGAACAGCGTGGTCCAGAATCCTTTTCGTTACTGTAACCCCCGAAAAGCAAGCCTGCTAGAAATCAAAATGCGGAAATTGCGTAATTCCAGGTTTTCCGAAGTTTGTCCTGCAAGCAGGTTATTAGTTATGCCACTTTAATTGATATTCCAGGTGATAATTGAAAAGCGTACACCGTAACCCAGTAAATTTTGTCTAGGATTGTAGAATTCAAATTTAAGGACTTCTGATGAACCTGAAGTTTTTAGAAAACTACACTTGAGTAATTAATTTTGAGAAAAGAAAATTCACGGAAATACAAAATAAAGCAGATTCCGAAGAACGTCATTTTTAACTTTCAATTTAAGTAAAAAGGAAATGCGGTAATATTTCGACTCTATTTCAGGGTCATTGTTAAACTAAAACAGAGTCGAAATATTGCCGCATTTTTTGTTGGCTATTATTTTTTTAATTGAATCACAAGTTAATAATGACATTTTCCGGAATCTCTTTCATTTCGTATTTTCTTAAACTGTCGGCTGGTTATGGTTTTTGGTCAAAATTCACGGACTCCCGTCGTTTTTCATCACCCGGATGGACCCTATCTCTGGACGTGAAATGCAAACAAACTACTGGGTAAACACACATCCATAAAGGCGATTCAGTGTTAATTTTTGTTATTCTAGTAGTAAATTGTCTGCACCAATCGGCTATGTTGAGGACTGAGGCTTGGCAAACCTCTTGTTAATATTCAATGTACCAGTGAATTCACGTTTTGCTGCAAACTCGTCTGAGGGGAAGTGGAGAGACTAATAGAAATCATATATTAACTAGAGAGAGCATTGTACCCAAATGTCCCTCAACTGTAGGTAACAAAAAGGCCGCCATCTTAGGTAAATTAGGGGTCAAACCACTTCCCTTTTGTCCGTTGTTTTTTTCCTTTTTTATATAAAAAGAATTCAAAACAAGTAAGAAAATAAGTGGGATTTTCTCTTCAATATATGAACCGTTCTTAATTACAGTGAATTTGAGGATATTTTTTACAAATTAAATGGTATTTTTGAGTAAATTCGTGAACGAGAATTATGGATACTGACTCCTAAACGTAAACTCTCGAAAATACGGTAAAGGACCTGGAGACAATCAATTTGGCCCCAATTTACTCAAAATGGCGGATGTTCAATTTCTTACCAATTTTCGTCCCCCAATGCCCTCCCTAGTTAATATATGATCTCTATGGAGAGGCTTTCATCACCGCCGACTAGTAGCGTAAACATTTCTTACATGTTATTTTAATGCTTAAAAAGTTTGACTCGAGCAATCCCATGAAACTGAAAAACGTGGCCGATTGCATGTTATATCAAGACGTTACAGGACGTATTACATTGGACTTCCCCAACTGGAAAAGGGGACCACGGTTAAAGACGATTAATGTGCCCAGATTGTGGGACATTCATTCAGGCATGATTGTCCTTATATCAATAAACAGCCGCCATGTCAATAACAAAACGGGAGAACGATGTACCTTACATACGTGCGATCCGAATGTCCCAGTATCTGTAACATTTTCATCGTCTTTTACTTGGGCCTCAGATTTCCAGTTTACCGTGGAGGTCCTGGTGACTAAATAAGGATGACCACCGATCTGATGGTCTACTCTACACTACAGTATTCCATATTTCTTTTCCAGCACAGGCACATAACACCATCCTGACCCGGTGCTTCATTTTACCTTAAATTCTTTACATGTTTTAGATGGATCAATGCATTGGATTACCTGCGACATTGGCGCTCTCATACAGCTGGATTGCTAACCGTCAACAAGGAACTAAATGATGAAGAAAAGCTCGTATAGGAATGTAAATAGAACGTGGTCAATGGTAATTTAATCGTGCTAGATAAGCAATTGTTCAGGATTAGAAAAGGTTTAAAGGTAGTGCTCTAACAAAACAGACTACAGGAAAGGACGAGGTATTGGCTTCTATAGCGAAAGCCGTTTATTTTATTCCAAAAGTTTTTCGTCGGAAACGTCATGGCAATAACTCATTCTCTGGGGGTTTTTTTGGCAGATTGCTACCGTTACACTTTTTGCACAACGTCCAAAACTACCTTCGTAGCGCTTTATATTTTTTTTAATATTTTGATTTTCGAGTATGGTCGCTTGACCTCTTCAGCTTCGTATGTAAAAGTCCATTTCAGACTACGTGATGTTTGGATTCTTTGTTATTCAAACGATTAGGCTTTGATGTGTATCTGAATATCATTAAGTTTCAAACGAACAACCCTCACGAGTAACTTCACGTGATTTCAAATGGGTAAACAAACATCGAAGGTACAGAGATCCGTTTTATCCGCACTCGATTGTCAATATAAATACGGAGAAGGTGGTCCGAATAACAATAATATCAATTATAACAATAATCGTATTTATTTTAAAATATTGTACCTGATGGCCCTCACATATTTACAATATAGAGATATAACAAATAGTAGTTGTTACACTAGCTGTTGTACACAAAAGAACGTTCAGTCTATCATATTGTTTCACATAGGCGGTGGATAATAATTTGGATAATAATTATTTAACCACGCTATAACATCGTCAGCAAATGCTGGTTTCCACGATGGGTATGCAACACACTTGATTAAGGGGGACCAGGGAGAGTTCAACGGAACCTACCATCTTGTTCGCTTTTTTTTGTAATAATTAACTCCCATTGGCCTCCCCGACCGATCGATTATCAAACACCATCCTCTCCACTGTAAGCCTCCCAGAAATTCTGGGAGCGCCACGGTGTAGGACTCCGTTACCCGGGTTCGAATCCGATTCGACCTGACATTTACTCTTTACTTGACTCTGAAGATGACCGCCGCTAAGGCCGTCAAAACGTCCACCAACAGTCTTGCTCAAGACTAACTTGGACGATCAACTGTCACAGCTATCTCACAGTTCTATCTCGTGACCTGAAATCAAGTCATTTTGTAAAGACCAGATCTCGTGACTCGGAATCGAGCATTGCGATTCGGCCTACGCACCTAAATCGGCAAATGACTTGTAAGCCATCGTGGCTTTCGTTAGCAGAGCAGTTGTTCTTCTTTCCGACAAGTTCACCCGGTTTAGCAATGACTAAAAGTACAGTAACATGCAAGCACTTCATCACAGCAAAGTTGATTGCAATATATTTCATTTCAATGTTGTATGTCATTTCGTCACACCTATATTGGGTTTCCGACTGCAAATATATATATATATAAATATATCGGAAATATATCGGAAAGTCGTGACAATATATATATATATATATATATGTTATATATATTATTATTAAAGTTATTTCGCTCTACCTACATGGTATCGAGCACTCTCAAACCAATTGTCAACTGTGTTTCCTGTGTGAT
>JBAHVQ010000500.1:1438-46551 GCA_036872915.1 Nanipora kamurai | reverse complement strand
GTTGAGAAAATGAAGGATTTTTCTCTTACCAAGTAAGAGAAAGAAATTAGAAATAATTTGTAATCTATATTTCGCATCGTTTAACGTCCTAATAGCTGAATATTTCATTAAAAATAAAAAATTTCGGTTATCACATCGTATTCTTAGATTTTCGCTGCCACATATAGCTATTTTACAAACCGCATATCATTACAAATCATTCAGCTTGAGCCTCGTATGACTGCAAACTTGCGATGACTTGCGTTCGCTTGCGACTAATTTGAGCTTGTGCAAATTTCACGTCAAATTTGACGTCTTTTTAGGAGCCACTCTCAAACAGATTATGAAGAAAAACTCAAAGGAAAATAGGGCAAGGTACTGATGAGCTTTTTACTCTCACAACTTTGTTGCTATAAGATGGGAACAAGCCGAAGTGCAGAACTTGCGGCAACTTCTGCAACCTATTGACTGGTGGAATCGCAAGTCGACACAAGTTAGCTTGCTCTAACCAGCGTTCTTGTTAGAGAAGGGTTTAAGATAACGTGGTTTTTTTAATTGGTGCAATACGGTAGTCATTATTGTATAGAACTTCTATAATTCTATCTAGGACACCACGGTAGGGTCGTGGGAATTGATCTTGTAGGGATAATACTGTAATATTCTCCATGCGATCTGAACTAGTACCTGGTGTTACCCAAATGTTTGGGAAACTTCGCATTGTTTTTGGACGTCTTGTTAGCAGAATGCGGCCATCAGCAGTCTGGATTACAAATGAGACACCAACTCTAATTCCTGCTGCCCTTGAACGTTCACTGATGCTTGCTATGTCAGTAGCTGTGAGAAACCGACATGGACAGTTGCTTGGATGCTAAAATCGTTACAAATGAAGACTGGTAAATATTGGAGTTGAGGAAAGACTGCTCTAGTAAAATAATCCTATCACACAGCTACTGGCAAACTTTAGCAGCTACTCTCTAAATCAGGGAGATGTACTTGTTCATCCCATCTCCAGGTTTTTACCTTTTGATTAATTGGCACCCAGTCTAATGTTAGTCTTAAAGTGATAAGTAAATCCAAACAGTAATAAAGAATAAAGATTTTTGTTCGTAATTTTACCACATTTTTGGTTATTGGGTAATTGCCCATGGCATTTTATAAATAACATTACCTATCTGCTGTACACCTTATTTTATGTGTGAAAGAAAGGCTAGTGATACATTTTGACCTGATGCTTAAGGTCATCTGTAGACTTTACTTTCAAAACTTATTACAGTTTACATTATATTATTCTGTAACATTTGCAGTTGTAAACTAAATTAAATCAAATCAGTAGGTGAGCAAATTCATATAAGAACTTAGCTAATAACTGCTGAAATCAGCTGAAAACCGGTCATAAAATCTTGAAATTGAACTAGGAACCTAAAGCTGCCACATGTTTTCATCAATGCTAATGATGCAAAACTGCAAGGTTGACACATTGCCATCCAGTGCCTTTCATAAGTACATACCAGTATGAAAGAAAGGGTAAAAAAATCAATCAATTTAGGAAAGGTTAAATTAGTAGTTTATTTTTAATGGTACTGATAAACTCCTTAATGATCTTAGACTTAATAATTATAGAAAGAATTTTCATGCAAAATTATTCAGACATACCTCAAGTCTTGTTCCATGCTCTGTTGGATGTAGTCTCAATTCATAGTCCTTTAGGTGAAATTCAACATCCATTTTATTGTCCTTGCAGCCAAGCACAGACAAACAACACTAAACAATAATGAATAACATTAAAATAATTAAAATTGACCAGAAAACACCTTTTGCAATTTCTAGCCAAGCTTAAGCATGCTTACTATATTCCTTGAGCAGTAAACCAAATGGATTACGCATTCACAATTTGCACTTGAAGTCTGACCAGACTACAAAAAAGTTTTGGCCCAAAATAAGCAGAACTCTGTAGAATATATCCTTTTCAACCAATTTCAACCAGCAGCATTACCAAAACAATTATCACTGGTCCCTTCTCTTTGAGTATAATGTCAAAAAAATAGCCATCAGTTTAAAGTAAAAGATACTGTTTTCATAATCATTCAAGTTTAACCCCTTAACTCCTATATCAGTGTTTTATAAGATATGACAACATAATTTTACTTGTAAAGCATAGATATTTTGCTGTTTTAGTGGTTTTAAAAGAAATTAAAGATCTGACTTGAATGTTTTACTTAACTGTCCTTACCAATATTAAACACCAAAGTCCAGTACAACATAATATACAAAATAAAGCTAAAAATATTCTATAAACAATCAAATTAATTACTATATTAGCTAAAAATGTATTTTTGTCAATCTGAAGTTTAGTTGCCTGGTGCAAAACCTTCAGTCAGGGGCCAGAGTTACCCTACCTTTTCCATCAATAGCACCTGGCATCAGTAGCACCCTGCCTCTAAACTGGGCACTCTTACTTCAGGTGACATCTTACCTTCCCAATTCAGTAGCCCAGCAGAAATATCCAAACCCTCTCAATGGTCTCTTGTGAATTGCTTCTCAATGGTCTGTGAATTGCTTGGTCTCTTGACCAAGCAATTCATAGTGATTCATTTGGAAATGATTTAATAACTGGCATGCCTAGGATATCACAGGAGACTCCTGCAATGTGAAACTCAACCCTTAGGTTGTCCATATCTGCTATCTCACCTAAAACCTACCCCCTGACTGCTACAAAGTAACCAAAATATGCTGGAGGAGTGATATTTATCCAGAAACCAATCAATTGATCTAATGATGTCTTCAAAATAAAGACAAAATATTACCATTAAACTTTTTTGTCTTGTTGTTAATCCGAATCTTGTACTTTTCAAGATGTTAGTTTTTGGTGTGTGTTTTGTTTTATAGTGGTATTTATATTTTTCCGCATCTAAATTCTGAAATTCGGTTTTAATGCGGGCCTGAAAACTTTTTCATGGTAGGTCTATGAACTTGCGTGCAGAGTATTATCTACAGACCACCAGCAATTATTCCCCTGTTGGAGGAATAATTGCACACAAAAATTGGAAAATGCAAACAAACGAAAGTATTTCCATAAATTATTCGATCTGTTGAACGTCGGAACTATGAAGTTATCCTCCAGATGGGCCGGTTCGACGTCACATGCAAGTGGTCAATAAAGGATATTTATTATTTTTTAATATTACCTTCTCAAAGCTCCCTGAAACATAACTTTTCTTGTCTGTAGAAAATAAAGATGCACTATATCTAACAGGATTCGACATTCTGTACTGCGTAAAGAGTACAGTTTTCGTTAAAACTACAAATAAATGATCATGACCACTTGACCATCCTTGTTGCTACCGAAGGTACCATGCGTACCATGTTATTGAACTTCTGGATTACTTTAGTTATTAAAAACTAAACAGGATACATCAGAATGCCTTAACCACTCAAATGTTGGAAGGCTTTCTCCAGCAACACAACTTCTTCAGAATGATTTATCGCTTTTTTAAAATCAAGAAGTTAACCCACATGTTTACAAGTGATGTTTAGGGCCGAGGAGGAAGAATTGCATCATGCCATCAAACGTATTTAAATGAACTACAAAATGATCAAGTAAATCGGAGAAAAACAGTGCCCACGAGTGGGAAACGACAAATTTCCGATAGAATGAGCGCGGTATTTTCGCTTTGACGCCTGGTGCCTAGTTTACCTTATGAGCTTTCTTTCTTTCTTTCTTTCTTTGATGAGTCACCGGTGAAGGGGCACGAGGATAGAGTAGAGTGACCAGGAAAATGGTAAGTTTTCAAATACTTTATTCTTCCAAAGGCTGCTGAGGTATCTATTAATGTGAGTACCTAAGTTTGTACTTGTATATGGAGAAAATAGAGGGAGCAGTTTCGTTGGTACCGAGGTTTTCAAATGTACCTGGATACTGCTTCATGGCTTATTGATTTTCCGTTGTATTGAATAACATAACAAAGCGATGTTTAATGATATGAACTAGTAAAGTAACTCGCGCAAATTTCAGCAGACAAAGCAATTGTTGCTGGTTGTAATCAGTAACAATTTACAGACAACTCTGAAACTCGGCTTCTACTCCTTAACATGCAAAACCTACTTTCAATCTGATTGGCTGTTTGGCCAGTTTCATCAACAAGCCAACCGCTAGCTAATGTTGACTATGATAGGACCCCCCCCAACAGTGATATAAAGGGAGACTGCTGTGTAGGCACCACTGAAAGTATGCATGGAGCCAACAGGGCCAGGGAACTGCCAAAAAATTAAGGTATTAAAACTGATGTTTCAAGCAAAACCAAAAGGGTTGCAAGACTGCCAGAACTTAGGTCAAGAAATATTGACATTTCAAGTGAAGGCCCTTCACTGAAGTGAAAGGTCTTCACTCGAAACATCAGTTTTTCTAGAACTAAGTTCCAGCAGTTTGTCAATCCTTTTGGTTTTCTACAAGTCATTTAATACTGCCAATGCAGCACTCTACTTTGATATCATTAATTCAAGCAAAGATCCTGAAATGTGGAAACAAATCCTAACCCTAAGCTGCATCACTGATGATCAAAGTAAGGGGATCAAATGAAGTGTCCAACCCTCCACCATCCTCAAAATCAGATACCAAATTCATCAACAATCAAAGTACATAATGATTATATAAGTTTATGGAACACTATGGTTCATTTTATGACTAGGCCTGCAATCTGTTGAATCAGAACTTCATCAGAGCAAATGCCATCAACGTGTTGGTTTATAATCGTTAAGGTGAATACCACAAGTCATTCTGTATAAAAGAAATTTAACTAATTTTGTCACCAAGCGAAGTTTGATAAATTGTGACTTTGGTCTCTGATATGCACACAATTTTGAACTGATGTACGGGTGATTCTGACATGTTGAAGATCAATCAGTATATATTAGTATGACCAAGAGACTCAGTAAATCAAGGTGAATTTGTGCTTTTTATCTTTTTCCTTGCTCCTCTAGAGCTCCACTACAGAGTGAAGCTAATCCTAGTTAGATTTAACATACATAACAGTGTAACTCAGACCTCATACTATTTTCCTTTACAGTGGACACTGACTTATTTGTTTGTGGTAGCCATCCACCTTTATGGCTGTTATAGTGCAGACTCAGAGTCTGCTCATCTTCTAGTATCCAAACGAGTCCTGAATGAATACATTGTGGAAGGCAGAGATCTCACTGTTAGTTATTCAATTTATAACATTGGATCAAGGTATTGATAACACTTGAATTAAACCAAATTTCTAAAATGTTTGTATTTTTGTTTGTTTTAGTTGTTGCTTTGTTTACTGGTAGTGTACTGTACCATCAATTAACTTAGTTTTTGATTTACTTACCAGCTCTGCAACCTCCGTCTCTCTGGTAGATGAAACATTTACTCCTGAACAATTTGAGGTTGTACAAGGTCAACTGTCTGTCAGGTGGCAAAGTGTTGCACCGTATCCTTTTATTAGCAATTTTTTCTACAACAATTTATTTCCTCAAATAGCATTATTCTGAGATTGACTTTGTAGTCAAGTATGTAGCTACTCAGGGATACACTGGGCAGGACCAACTGGCACAAATTTTGAGCTTCTAGCACTGCAGTTTGTGCAATACTTCCCAGCACATTTTTATTCCAAACGTTATCAAATACTGGCACACAGTTTTCATACAGCATACAGTATTCTTGTAATGTAACCCATCAGTTATTAAGCACCAAGATAACTTTATGCTGCCAAATCGGCATAAACGAATTTCTGCTGTAAAGTTTATTAATTTGACTGTGGATTCAGGAATACATATAGTAATGCAGGTGCATATGCCAGATTCCATCTTGTGAGTTTGCTTGTCTACATGGAGATCATAAAGAAAATTAAATCTGGTAGTTATTACCTGGCACTCATTTTTCACTGGCTAGATCCCTGGTACTGCTAAAATTTCTCTTGAAGCACCTGTGGTAGGGGTCAAATAACCCTCACCAGATAGATACTGTAACAGGAGTCATACATGTCATGCAAGTAGCAATTTTGTAAAGGTAACTTTACTAAAAGAGGTGTAGATTTGTGAAAGTTCTCTGTTGCTAAAGAACACCCACTTCAGTATCTCAAGAAAGCCTTTTGCTAGTTATATTTATACAAACTCCCAATGCAGCCCAGTGAATAATCAGACATGGTTCTATGCTACTCTGGCTTAGAAAGTTTTGAACATGGCTCAGCAAACTGCCATTCATGACCCAACATTTTGATGCTCTAGTGTCTAGTGACTTCATCAGGGGCAATTGATCTGAACATGAGGTCTCTATTTATATCCTTATATCATCAGCAATGGTTCTGTAAAGATATAAATGGGGTGCTCATGCTCAGATCAATCATTACTAAAGACACAGGAGCATCAAAATGTTGGGTCATGAGCAGTAGTTATCTAAGCTACATTGAAAACTTTTTAAGTGGGAGTAGCATAAAACCATGTCTGGTAGTTATATTTTTGTAATTATAGTATGTGTGCACATATTTCATCCTTAACCTCATATAGAGGAGCAAATGTCACACACAATGTCATCCTGAAGCCATTTAAATCAGGTGTATTCAATATTACTGCAGCAATGGTCACATATGAGCCAAAGGAGGGAGCTGACCAACAGGCAAGCCTTGATAAAATTTTTTTTCTTCTTGACAACAGGCTTTCTGGCTCAAAAAATTTCCTTGCAAGTTTCAACTTTCAAATGTGCACTGTGAGCAAACATGTGCACTGTCCTGCCCACGACAGCATTGCTGTGGTAGTAGATCACATTAATTGTCAAGTTGGATGTTGTTTTGAACTTGGTACTCTAATGACCATTTTTTCTGTTAGATGCTGTGATTATAATTCATGCTTTATTATGACAGTTGGGCAAATTTTCAAATGTCAGTGAAGTTAACAATTTCACTTTTCCTAAAAAATATAACTATCACTGTCTTCTTTTCCTCAAAAATTTCCTGTGAGGTTTTTGACCAATTTATTGTTCTTTTTTATAATACAGTAGCAGTAGTATCACCAGACAGAGTTTGTACACAACCAGGGTAGATTATCCAACATATAAGTCCTAGCTTTTGAACAACACTGTCCATACTACATACAGTATGAACAACCAAAGTCGAATATACCCATCAAATCACAACTTAACCTATACATAAACTGAAGTACAGTTACAATTTTAGCTTGGTTGTTCAAAGCAGGGACAATAACTGTTCAGATGGTATGCAGCCCAGGTTTTGTCCAACCAGCCTTAGGTACCTAGTTGAGAGGAAAGGCATGCAATCCCCCTCTCTTGTTTGTGTGAGTTAATTTAGATTCTTATTTCTGTTACATGCCAATTCACTGAGCTACATTTTCATAAGGGAGTAAATTTTCTGGCCCCACAACGATATGGAATCTTAAAATTTTTACAAAGGTCTTTGCAAAGGAAAAATTGCAGGGAAGTATACTTTAAAATGAGTATGAGAGGAAACCAAGAACTACTCAACTGATATGCAATTATACAAACATAAGCATTTGAAAACATGCACCAGCTTCATCTTTCAAAACAAAAAGCTAATCCTAGCCCATGCAATGTCTAGAAAGTCATTTCCTCATTTCAAAGGCTTATCAACCAACATGCTTTTAGTCTCCTCACACAAACCTTATTTTAAAGTATACATTCTAGCATTCACTCTTGCAACGGACTGTTGTAAATTCTCTCTTACACTATGTCCTCTGTTTTGAAATGCAGATTGTGCTACTGACTGCAATCCCTGTTTTCTTTTTTCTTTCAATTTTATGATATTGACATGATTCATGATATTAACAAGTATTTTTTTTATTTCAAACAGGTTGCATTTTCCACAGCGTTTGGTGAAACGTTTGTAATGAATGCTAAAGATTTTAACAGAAAACATTCACCTCATGTTGTAAGTATTGCAGTATCTTACATAAAAAGAATCCTTTTGCCATAATGACAACTCACGGAAACAGTGCACTTGAATTCACATTTTAATGTTAATCCCAGGTAAACTGACCACCACCAAAAGGCCTGGCACTAGCAGCAAACTAGAAATCTATTTTTATATCTTTAATCAATTGTAATGTTCCCCATCTTTGGTAAAATTGTTTGAAGCTTTGTGTCAGCATTCTGTACAGGGAAAAGTATTTGCATTACTAATTTAAGATTGAAAATGCATTTCTATTTGACAACTAGCCCCAGTCCACTTGGCATTTACTCTTAGAAATTCCTTTTTGGCAAATAAAATTTTGATGTCAGCCGTAGTAAGACTGTAAAGACCTGTCTTGGGCAAGGCTGCAGGGTTACAAATAGAAGAATTGAACTACATTGATTTAAAACGTTTTCAAACTCAGATAATAAAATCTTTATTGAATACTGAACACAAGTTTGGCTCATGTGGGAGCCTGGTATATGTCAGACGACTAGCGGACGTTCGTCAAGCTCGTTATGTCAGAAAAACGATACCAGAGCCCTAGACAGGAATCGAACCCGAGACCTTCTGATGACTGGCGAGACGCTCTAACCATGGAGCTACCAAGACTCAGATGGTTCAATAGTTATAGTATCTCACCGGTCATCAGAAGGTTGCGGGTTCGATTCCCGTCTAGGGCTCAGAAATCGTTTTTCTGAGATAACGAGCTTGCCAAACGTTCGCTAGTTGTCCAAAATCTTTGTTTTGGCATTAGCGTGAATAAATTTTGTTATCTACCTTCCTCTGCTTAATGCTGTTGTTGTCCAAAGAGACAGAGAAAGAATCTCTGAAAAGAGATGGGAGAATTACATGTGGGGGAAAGGTTTCATACTTTTCAACATAGCCAGCATCATGGAATGTTTATCTTCCTTTACTTAGTGATTTGCACAGGCAGGTGTAAGTGCAATAGGACTCAAAGACCCTACAAGACATTTACACCTAGGCTAAGATCAGTTTAATTCCGGTTGATTTCACTGACTGAGACAGTAAAACCGGTGAACTCACAGGAGCTAACCAATAACTGTACTCATGAGTTCCAAGCTCGAAAATCAGTTTGGGGCATTCCACGGTGGCCACCCTTCAAACCCCGCCTGAACCCACACTTCCCATTTGATTCTACGTCAATGTTCTTATGACCGAAGTTGAAGAATGGAGGTTGTGAGTAACAAAAAAATTACTCATTTGGTGCCTGTACAAAATGTCTTTCCTTGCTTTTGCTTGTCCAACAAGAAAATGCGCACTGACTAAACTACAGTATGTTACTTCGGTCACTAGTTACACGTTCTCGTTTGTTTAGCTGGATTGGGGTATTTTTGCATTGATGACTGTACCAACCATAGTTCTTCCCTACGTCATATGGTATTCAACTCACTCGAAGTACGAAGCAGTCAAACCAAAAAAAATGTAATAACTAAAATAAGGAAATAAAATTGTAGGTTTTTTATCAAATTGTCTTGGTGTTTTGAATGAATTGGGACGTAATATAACAGTTCCCGCCAACTCTCTTGCTTCTCTTTTTTAAAATCATGTAACATCCATAGTCATTGTTGTTCTAAGTGCAATAAAGGCCCATTTTGATTGGACAGCTTGACTTTTACTACTGATTTCTGCTGATCCTATTTTACTGTACTAGACAAGGCCTACTTTAAACCTAATTTACGCCCAAGGAAGATGGATTATCGAAAGTTTAAATTTCATGTTATACTGGTACCTTAAAATCCATCGTTTCGAAAGGGGTCATTGATCTCGAACATCCCTCTTTCAAAGAGCGACGTTCGAGGGATGTCGACCCTTTCAAAACGTCAACTCACTAAACTCGCTTTTCTTGTGTTTGGTCCCATGTCCCTTTTCCATCCCATGATACACCTCTTGCATGTGATTGGTTGAGGAGGGTTTATGACATACCAAGATGGCGGACTTTTGAGGAAATTTTTCAGAGGTTCATCCGCTGTCCAGTTATACAGAGGTCAGTGTGTGAATGGCAGTCAGCCTTCCTTGGATAAAAGTGTTTCTCACCCTGCTGATCACTCCAGAAGTCACGGAAGGACGAGGTTCTGGGTAACAAGCGTTAGTTAGTTATGATTGGTTGTTGCATTTGTAAACTTTCACCCAATGACAGCTCAGATAGGTTAACCAAAACCCAGTCTTTCCAGAGTTTGGTCGATTGGGAACGGTTACCACACCAAGGTTTTCTGGACGGGTCATGGAAAACTTCTCAGACGTTAAGTTAACGTAAACTCCTCTACCACAAAACCCTGGAAGTCAATCTCTGTTAGACAGGCCTGGACATTTCCAAATTAGTGTCTTCTCGATGTTCCACCATCAACTGACCAATTTTTTCCTCGAGATTAAAACCCATCAAGTCTTTTCTAGTGATCATGCCAAGTACTCTGCAAGAGAGGTAACATGACTATTAAAGCGACATCAAGACGACAAAAAGCCAACTTTTACAGGTCCCTAACTTGGTCCAAACTACTTAGTCCACACGCATAAAAATGCGGTAATAACTAGATGCTCCACAGCCTTTCACCGTGTTTTTTGAATGTTTTGAAGTGCGTTTATACGATAACGATCTGTCTTGCTGAAACAGTCCTTCAAAAGAAACAGAACTAAGAAAGGAATGGATATCACAGATCGGCAGACAAGCGGTACAACGTCTGCTGGCAAATTGAAACCTAAAAAAAACAATATTTCTAAACAGGATTTTCACAATGGTTATTCTTGAATTCTGGGTTGCACAAAGCGAAGTGCTTTACGTTACCTGTTACATCTGTCCACAACAGTCAAGTGTCTACGAAAGAAACAGAACGACCATACCTAGGTGAACCTCGTACAAACATACGGAGTTACAAAAAATACGTAACTCGTCCTTCCGGACGTCTGAACAAAGAAATCGATTACAACTACACTTGACTCGCTTCCACCCTCCGTTCCTTCCTCCTTCCCCCCCTAAGTAATTCATTCATTCATGCATTCATTGGCTAGTTCGTTCATTCGTACGTACATAGAAATGTAGCTTCGTTCATCCGTTCCCACTCCATACACCTCTACCCTGCTCGTATTTTTAAACTCACTTGTCCCTCCTGTTTGTACATCCATCAATATACTCGTTACTTTTTTAAATTACGATGATTACGACAAATAAGATAATAATTGAGATAAAGAGACGCCTTACCGCAACCCCAGAGTCCGATAAATAATGTACGTTCGGTGAAGTGAGAAGTTTGACTGGACACTTAGAGCAGAATCGTTCACATATGGAGACTACAAAAATGTTCGTCAAAAGTTAACGTAGGGGAGTAACCAAAGAGAGGCAATTCGAGGACGATTGCTTCTCCATTAGCGGGAGAAATTCGTGGTCTCAGCAAAATACTGCATACAACAAGAACGGACGTTCGTCAAGCTCGTCAACCATTGAGCTACCAAGACTAAGATAGAGAGCTAAGGTGGAGATTCGTCATATGTGCTGCATAAGAGGAACCACGATACGATAATAAGGATCGAAATACTGAATGCTGAACAAAAAGTTGGTTCACGAGGTAGCTTGGTATATATCGGACGATAAGCGAACGTTCGTCTGATATGCTCGGAAACGCATTTGTACAGCTCTCTCGGCGATCTTCAAATTGAAGTACTTTCCCAGTACGTAAAGCGACCTCCGAATCGGCCGTGCTAATTTTTTTTTTCAACTTTACCCCCCTTTTCGGGATCTTGGCTGCGCTCCTGGTGTAGCATGATAAAGAGTGTATTCTAATAATAGATTATTTCATCTTACCAAATCTATAAAAACTTGACCATATTTGTCACCATCAGCATATTCATGTAATTTGCTGTTTAGGTCATCTGGATCAGGAAGATATATCATTGATAACTAAAGAAATATATTAACAGAAATAATACCTATTACTGTGTGGTCGCCTCTAATGCTCTTCTCTACACCAAGGGAGGGCAATCTGCGATTACTGGAAAAACTATCTAGATCAAAAGCACCCAGGTTGTAAAACCGTGACAATAAAATGCATTCGAATAGGATAGGATAGGAATATTTTATTTCGGTAGGGTAATCCCATCAGCATTACCATAATGTTATCAACAGGAGCCCAGCACCATAAAATATACCATACAATATTTAAAATACGATGGATGTGAATGAGATAAAATTCACAGAGTCAACAAAGACAAAAACAAAGACAAAAAATAAAAACAACAAAAGTATTCAGTCCCCGCTCAAACCTATTCAATTCAATATAGCCATTATAAAAAAATCTCTTTTAGTTGACTCAAGCGTAGCTTTAGAAACATACAAAAAAATACTTTGCCTTGTGCTTCGTAAAATCTTATCACGATTAAAGGTAAAATAATCAGTTAAAATTGTGGTAGAGATCTCCTCAGACATTTTTACCAAATTCAGTGCATGAAGATCTCTCTTATGAGCAAGTGAGCACCATCGCAGAGACTCCAAAACGGCATCATAATTTGATTTAAAACAATTCTTTCCGCTCTTCTCTGTATCCTTTCCAGCGAGTCAGCATACGTACAAGTCAGAACACGCACGAGTAAATTGGTTGGACTGAATTTATTCCAGCTAGATACCTTTTCATAGTCAATGTCAGTGATTTCATAATCTTGAGGACCATCTGCAGGACGTTCCTCAGAACTGCCAAACTTCTTGTGCGATAACAGGATACTGATGTCCAGTCTGCAATGATAGTTATCATATTTCATTTTCTATTTTTATTTCACATCAACCGGGAAACTGGCATAAGAATGGAAAAAGAAGCATTAACTTCAACACAGTGACAAAATGTATCACCATCACATCAACACTATTGACAACACCACGTCCAACTCGATACCACCGTCGGTGCAAAATAAGTATCACCCAAACCATCAGAAGGGTTATTACCTTTAATTCCTTGAAAGTTTGCATGGTGATAGTAGTTCACTTTAGTTCACATGGTGATAGTAGTTCACTTTACAGTGAATATAGGTTTGTAGAAACCTATATTCACTTGGTTATTACCTTGTTGGGAACGTACTGTCCTTTTGTTATGACAACTTTTCCTTCAGGTTAAATTTTGTAAATCATACCAATAACAAAACCAACAACTACACAAGTACACGCAAACACGATGACTGTTGTTAGCTTAGTCAGGAAAAAGATTATCGAAATCAGGACGATGCTGCATCCGATTTACAGCTATTGATTAAACATTTATTTTTATTGAATTTTCTTAATAAATTATTAATGAGTTTGATACCAGCAAGTACAAGTTCAACCCCACAGCCATCATCACTACCCCAAAAATATCGACCAATACATAAAAGAGATATTCGATGTATTTTTAAATTATTTTTCCGACAACGTCTTGTTACGACACAAATACCTAGTTATTAATCCAATAAACACTTCATCACCGTGACGCAATTTCTTGACGACCGGAAAACCACCATGAGGTGTTTCAAGCAAAACCTGAGCCAAATGCTGAACGCTTTCTGTCAGCTGTAAAACCTAAAATACGTGAAATGAAATGTAAGTCGTAAAACTGACAGATTTCATCGGTTTCCCACTCGGATATTTTGCCTCCCTAATTTTCCACCTCGCTTATTTTCATTCTTAGACATTTTCAGAATTGGATTTTGAACGTTAACAATGAAAGTAGCACCGAACATTTAAATTGTATATGAAGTGAGAGTTAAGTTTTTCTTATATGAAAGAACTCTTGAAATTATAACGCAACATCTTTTACACTTTTTACGTATCTCACGTCGTTCTTGAGATATTTGTTTGATATGTAAATAACACCTTGCATACTTCAAGGTGCATAATGAGTTGTTGTAAAATTAGCAAATATTGTTGAAGTTATTGAACTATGTTATATGAACTGAGAATGAGGGTGTACTTGCCTCATAACATTAAACAAACAAAGTTTCTGCTGATTTAATATAATAATTTCAGAGATATGTGTGTATGTTTTATAACTCTATATACACTATGATTTATGCAAGGTATAATTTACATATCAAATAAATCTTAATACCTCAAGAACGAAGTGAGATATGGAAACGGTAACAGATGTTGCGTTGTAATTTCAAGAGTTCTTCGATATATGAAAAACTTAATTTTCACTTCACAAACAGTTTAAGTTGTTATATCTTTTATAGCAAAATATTCTTTACCAATCATCGGAAAGTACAAGTAATTGAAACACTCCCTAATCACTGGGAAAGACATCCTTTCTGCTGGTCGTACTCAAAGAACAAGAGCCACTCTACACCGCTTTTTTCCAATCTTCCCTTACAAAAATTCCACATGATTTCACAGGTAATTCCATGTAATCACAAGTGCCTGACCGAAGGTGAAGAAATTAAATATGTTTCAGTTTAACATTTTGAAATTTCTCTCGTGCATATTTTCGCATACAATTTAATTCGACATGTTTTACTTGTGTCTCTCACATGTGGTTCACATCTAATCACATGCGAAACAACTTCTCGTGTTCCTATTTTACATTTGATATCTGGCATGTGGAATTTTTGTGGAGGTAAGTTCACACTGTTTTCGATTTCTAGCTTCAAGGTAAGCATGATGAAAAAAACGAATGTTTCCTATTGATTTTGGATTACCACTAATCGATGAGTTCGTTGGAAACTTCAAAGTGACAGAACCCGATTAAAATTTGGAATGGAGAATAGTTTTGTACCTACCTCTGCTGGCGATGACATAACGTCTTTAGCCTGATAGAGCTCCAAATTAACGCTGCAAACAGTTGAATCACACGTTATCAACACTCTAAACTTTGGACATTTGTGCTGAAACTTGCATGACATTCGTAAAAATCGTCGTATAAATTACGCCTGAGAAAATAAGTACGGCACAAACGAACGCATATAAATTGGAGAAGTAATCGGAGAAACGGTTCGATTGAGACGCCGAATATGCATAACAAGAAGATTTAGTGGGTTTCCCTTATCTAATTAGAAAAAAAAAAATTCCATATACATACAGTTCTAGTTATCATAGTTACCTGCAAACTCTAGTAAGTCACCTTAAAGGGACGAAACAGGGATGGTATTATTTTTGCTTGGTTTAACAGGAAAAAAGGAAGAAAGAAACTCCGAACAATACTGTCATCTTGCTCAAGATATGAGCTAAAATCAAGAGAATTACAATGAAATTGTGATATTTCGTCTTTATTTCAAAGACATCATCAGACAGACTGCTCTCTCTTGATCTTAGCTCATATGTTCAGTTATCAAGATGACATTATTGTTCGGAGTTTGTTTCTTACTTTATTTCCTTAAGTTGCCGGCTGGTTCTGGATTTTAACAGGAATAGTTACAACCCTTTCCCTGTCAATTGAAGGAACAACGGCGAACACAAAAAAAATATATAAGAAAGGAACAGAACGGGAAGATAATCACGAAAATTGTATCAGTATATCATAAAAAAATCATTCGTTCCCAATGGATAGACAATTTCATTTGTAACGAATTGGTGCACATTTTAAGAATTACGTTTACTTGGTGTTCCAACTCACTTTTTATCTCCGGAATGGGTAAATACGACAGGTTCGGAGTCCAAAAATGGAATACACTTGAGTTCCAACAAGGCATGATATAATGGATGAGTAGCAAAGTCCCCAACCCATTTCGACACCATGATTGCAACCATAATGGGCAGCAAAAACTGAATGTCATTTGTAATTTCGATCTAAATTAAAAAAAGAAAAAGCTAGAGCGGCTATCAGTTTCCATTGTACAACCAGTGATGTACAGTAAATTCTGGAGGAATATAAAATGAAAGGTAACAAAATTCACACGTGAATTACATCATAACTGATGACAAATACTCTTCGCATAAATTTTAACAAAGTTTCCTGACCACTGTTTTACAGTGATCCGACCTCACGTCAAATGACAGAAGACATGTAACAATCCATAACTTTGACTATGACCAAAATGATGGAGTATTTACGGCTTAAAGTCTTCAAAGATCTTGCTGGTCAAACTGTGAAATGGCATGAACTCAGAAAAACTCCGACCTCCAGACGGGACCGCCTAGCATTCAGAAGGTAGCTGGTTTGAGTCCCGTCTGAAGCTTAGTTTTTTTTTTGAGTCCACAGCACTCCAAAGTCTAATAAGCAAGATTTTCTACGACGTATCAAACTGCTATCTCAAAATACAAATTAACCACTATTTATGGCTTTTTACGAGGCCATGATGACGTTACCACATATGATGACTAAACAAAACAACTTTACACAAGCGCACCATATCTAAAATGTGAACTCCACTATAGATCTTACCATGATTACTGTAAGCGACATGGTAAGCCTTGATACTCCTCCAAAGAACGACGCAGCCCCAATTAAGGCGAACGCTCCGGGATCCATCCATGCCCACTGACCTGTCAAGTGGAGTTTGAAAATCAAAAAGAACAAATAATTTCCACTTCTCCTGGACAGTATGATTCGAAAAGACTTTCATAATAAATTTGTTCACGACAACCGTCTGCATAAAATTGTTACGATTATTAATCCAACGAGAGGAACAGCCATTATTACGATTATTAACGCACTGATCGTTTTACAGATTTTCCCACAGGTAGATCGTTCCAATGGGATTGCACTTATTTTAAAAGGCATTTTTCCAGATTTTTTTCAAATTTTGGGTAACCGACAGTCTCTTTAAGTACTATTTACAATATGAGCGGCCGAACTGTATGGGGATTTACAAGATGAGCCGTAGCAAATCCCCATACAGTTCGGACGCGAATATTGTAAACTACTTATCCAATGAATGCATCTGAATCTGTATATTTACGAACTATTTTAGTGGATACGAAGCATTTCAGCCAAGAAATTCGAAGGAAATAGTGAACGTAAATTAGAACGATGTTGTATCCTTATTTACAACATTGATTAAATATTCATTTTCTTTTGTTTTTCCTTTATGAATTATTAATGAATTGGATAATTCTGATTACACCAGTTTACTACGCTTTATTACAGCTTCATTGTTTCACCACTGAGTTTCTTATCTCATTGCCATTACACTTTACTTCGTAAACATTTCCAACAATGCCAGAATTTCCGACAAATATCGAGTTGGAAAAGCCTTGACTACCTCCCCCGGCTACAGGGTTGAAACGTCACATTTCACTCCTACGAAGGGCCTCCGCTCGAAACGTCAGTTTTTATACATCTAACTTCAGAATCATCCTCAGGATAATATGAAACGATAAATTCATAATTAACCTACACTGCTGTAGTCAACAGAAAAAGTTGACTCGAGCAGGATTTGGACTCGCACCTTCGGCAATCCGACCTGCACTTAAGTTGGACAATAACTCGCCAACAATCCCTGTAGGCTCGATAGCTCAACAGGTACAGCGGCGGACCGGATTTCCGAAGGTGCGAGTTCAAATCCCAATCGAGTCAACTTTTTCAGTTGACTTCAGCAGTGTAGGTTAAATGTGAATGTATCGTTTCATATTACCCTGAGGATGATTCTGAAATAGAATTGAAACACTGCACATCCATTCTCGTGGATAGCGTTAAGTTGTTGCGACAATATCTCGTACACTTAAGTTGGATAATAACTCGCCTCCAATCCCTGTAGATTCGATAGCTCAACAGGTAGAGCAGCGGACCGGATTCCCAACAGTATTGGCAGTTTCCCAAACCTCTTGGTTTTCTGCAACTTGTTCAAAACTGCCTTTGCAGCACTCCAGTTTTATACGCATGGATCATCGCCTTCTTCAGAAAATTTAGCTCTCTAGCCTTTACTTCTGTTTTCCAAAAAAATATCTCCAGTTATACAACATTACCTTCCAAATGAACGCCAAACAAGTCAACCATTCCCTTTCCGATAATCCGTCCGTAGGTTCCTCCTATAAAACTTGAAAGTGAAAATCGGATTCGCTAAAATTAAAGACTTCTTCAGCAAGGCTGCAAATTATTCGTCACAGATTTATGATGACAAGTGGGAACAAAGAGTGGGAGATATCTTGATATGATACGGTTGCAACGATTGGATTTTTGGCCATATTCATTGAACTTCAAAGAAAAATACGTAACCTTCGTTACCCAATGAAATCGAGCATATAACTTACGACTTAGTGGATTATTGCTCCATCAATCAGTGAGAGAACCAACTGGGAATAGAAGAAGTGTAACCACAGACAAAATCTGTGTAATGCATTTATAAGCCATAAACTTTACAGTGATGTAACAGGTCATTCCTCGATAGCCCAGTGGTGTAGCATACTTAATAGTATATTTATTCCAATACAGAGGTACAGAGGGGGGACACCGGAATCTAGAGTTGAAAGACTTGTGACGGGGAGTCGGACTGGAGTTCCACATGAGTGACGATTTTAAGAACTCGAACTCGCACTCGACTTTCAAAGGACCTGGACTTATGAATCGGATTGGAGCATTGTGACTTAAAACACGGTCTAAAATGATTCGTGACTCGATGATCGATTAACCTTATTTGACAACTTTAAAGTAATTCCAGCAGAAATGAATTGGTTTCATAAAGACAGAAAATTGCTTATACGTAGTACATTTAGTTGGCAGCAAAAATTAAAAACCCTATTCCTTAAGAACGGATTATGTTATTAATATGAAAATTTCGACAAGGACTGATACAACAGATCTGTAAAAGATGCATAAACAACAGGCGACTGATACTTATTGTTTAGATTTAGGGATTTTTATGACGCCACGCTAATAGCTTATGTATTACTTGAACATCAAATTTAACACCAGCAATCTTACTTACAGCATTGGTACAACTAGTCCACTCGATATTGCAGTGCCCGCGGCCCAACAGGCCAATAGAAAATACACGACTAGAACGGTCAGTAACGGGCTAAAATGTAAAAGAATTATTGAATCGATGCTCACTCATCAGAATTTACTTTTAACTGTTAATCACTCACCCATATGTGAACTCATGATGCGTGCCTCGTGAGAAGAGGTGGTGGATAGCTTCCTCACCACTTGCAAACAAAAGAGTGGCAACTGGAAAAAAAAAACAGCAGGCAGAAAATAAGACCGGCAGGTTAATGCATGGAGGGAAAATGCCAGATTTTCAGGCAAGTACGCAAGAATAGGAGGATGGAGAGAAGCGATTCAGTGTTTGCTTGTACAGTGTACTTACTCATCTTGAACTCATCGAAACTATATCAAGGTAAGAAGGTAAGGTCAATGCATACCTTGATTAAACGAGCCATTTGTGTATCGGGTTCCGTTAATGGAGACGGCAACTCCTTCTGGACAAGTGTAGTTATTCACCGTTCGCTCAGTGTGAAGGGGGTTGCGCGTTTCGATCAAGCAACTAGTCCTGGTGAAAAGAAATACGAAGGGAAATACTCTCAGCGTGTCAGATTCAACGTGAGGACAAACTCTAATTTTCATGACATCATGACGACATTTGTTCCTTTTCTTACTTGAAGGCGGATCCCTCGAAAGAGCATTCAAACTTTGAACACGAAAATGGAGATGGTAAAAAAACGGACACAGTTCCCACTATCACCTAAAATGCAACAGCATGCATTGAAAACTCGGGTTTGTTGTGTAACTGTTAAATGTAGCAGAAATACAAAAGTTAGAAGTACATTTTATGCGCCAATAAATAAAAATCACATTACCATAAGCAAAACTACTTCACACACACGAATACAATTCTTGATCAGCTTTTGTTTTATTTTGGCCAGGTAGAACCTTCGGAATCTGTTGATCTGGAAAGATGCATTCGGAATTGGTACATTTCTACGTACAAAACACCTAGTTTACATGTGAAAAGTGGTGAGGAAATATTAAAAACTTAATGACCGAGCGGGAGGTCCTTAATAGAAAATTATACTACCAGCAGTCTTTCAGTGCAGACCGAGGTGCGAAGCATCGAGGTCCGTGGGGAAGACCAAGGGCAGTATAATGTCAAGTAAGGACCGACCAGCGAGGTCATTAAGGTTTTTATTATATGGCTTGCTTCGCCAGCGGTCCTCTAACGTCTTTTTCGCCAGTTCTGGAAACATATCAAAAGCTTGGACGTTTAAAAATCCAAGTGGACGGTCTTGGTCTAAAGAGTCAATATCGCCGAGGTCGTATCTTAAATCGTCTCCGAAGTTCCTTTTAGCTTGAAACGAGTATCGTTTTGCTTACCTTTGTTTCATTTTTAAAATTTTGTTTGTTTTAGATAACATTTGTCCATTCCAGTTAAAGACCGGTATTTACGGGTTTGTTAAGACCCCTCAGGAGCCAATCAAATTACATAAAAGGCGTAACAGACCCTTTGCGAAGCAAGCCATGTAATAAGGTTACGTCATAGGAACTCACGGATACAAAAAAAAAGTTATGTTCTTTTTAGTCCTTTAATGAACGCTCTAGAATAGGATAAAAGGCAAGGATAAACTCATTATTCTCATAAACTCAGTAATGGTCACACCATTACACGCGCCAAAATAGTCTTTTTGGCTTAAAATTCCTCGCAGACTTTAAAAATGTTTGTTTCAAGTCGAAACTCGAACAGGAAGCGGACCAAAAATGCAAAAGTGCGAGAAGAGCACAGGTGTCCTGTACACAAGACACTTTTTTGAGATTTTACAGGTTGACTAAGGCTTACAACAGTCAGCTACCAGCATTTTAATTCCATTTTTCGTGAAATTTACAATTAGACTTCAAAGATATAATGAAATGAAAACGTATACTATGTATAGATTGTGGAACACCACGTTTTATTTCAATGCTAAGCTTTCGACCTGTTGACTCAAACGTAGTGTTCCACAAACTATACATAGTATATCAATTACCGCCATGCAAAACTTTAAAGGATGAAATGAAAACCTTTTATTTACATTTGACACAAGCAGTAGGCATTAAGAAGGCCAGTGCACTGAACTCTATATAGACTGGAAGGCTAACTGAAAAGTGAAGCCAAAAATGGCCGACGTGGGGCATTTCTGGTCGTTTCCTTCAATGCATCACGCAGTCACATTAATTAGAACCAATCCAAAATGAAACCTAGAAATAACCCCCTGGATAACAAATATCTATTATGACTTCCAGGGGTTAAGCTCTCCATCAAAGACATTGTTTTCCAGAGTCTTGACGACCACATTTTTCTCATGGGGGTTGAAAACTAAAAACTTATGTTGTTCAGTAACCCCTGGAAACCCCTCGGTGTCAACAGTTTTGAGAGGACTAAACACTAACGATCAAACCTGCGTGGGGGCCTGGGGAAACGACTAAAGGCCTCCATGTCGATCACTTTTGGCTTCTCTTTTTGATTAGCTCATTGACTGGAGTGTGCCTTCCAGTTTTTACAGAGTTCAGTGGGCAAATATTGCAGAGTTTTTTACATACCTTGAGGTTGATAAAAGTAAAAATTGCTCCAAAGAAACCACCAAGAACCCCAAGAATGATGACCGGGATGAACACTAGAATATTGAAAGCGATTCCACGATCGATCTAAAATGTCACGTCATCACCGAGTTTCAGTTCAACGCGAAATTCGGTCTCCTAATTTACGTATTCAAGAACTCTAGAACTAAAACCGTTTATTACATGACTGAGCTTGGTCTGCGGTCCGTAAAAATAACACCAGCTGATTGGTTGCTGACAGGTCAGGATTCTACCCAACCCCGTGAAGGAGCACCGAGTAAAGACCCTGGGTACAAGGTTTCCATATTACCCTGTCGCACAATATGCTTTTCATTCCAGACTTGTAAGATTTCGGAGGAAAATTTCTGAGTTAATTTTTTTAAAGAAAACTAACGAGAAATAGGTAGTTCCTCTCGAGAGGATCCAAAGAATAAGATGTCCTCAAACACTCGAGGTGCATTTTTTTAAAGTTATTAATGCCAAGAAACAAATAAATATTAACTAAACGAAAATATGTTCAGTGTAAGCGAAGATGTTCTGACGTAAGGTGAGCAGCAACATCCAAATACAAAAATATTATTTTAAACGGTGAAGAAAACTAACAGAAAGCCATATGATAATCAGACAGGGTTTTACGCTACTTTGGCTTGAAAAGTTTTCAACGTAGCTTGCAAAACTACCGTTCAAGATCCAACGTTTCGACACTCCTGTCTAGTGTTTCCACTCCTGATGAAGACACTAGATAGGAGTGTCGAATCTTTGAGTAATGAACAGTAAATTTTGTAAGCTACGTTCAAAACATTTCAAGCTAGAGTAGCGTGAAACCACACATGGTCATATGACAAATTCGGTGAACACAAATTTCTGTCTAGGCGCTGGTGGATCCAGGGGAGGGCGAGTTCGACAATCTCCCTCAAATTTTCTTTACCAATAACGATCAATTATAAAACATATCGTCCAAGTATGCACTATGGCTCCACACGGACAGGCTGGATATATAGGGGAACAGCCCCCTCCTCCCAAAAAAATCAGGTCTGGATCCGCCACTGCCTTTAAGATAATGAAAAAGTGACTCGACGTAATTTTTCAAATTTACTTTTGGGTCAAGGTTAGGATTAAGGTTAGGGTTAGAATTAGGGTATGAGTTTGTGTTTCGTTCAGAGCTTGCATGGATGCAATTTTTGGAATGTCAATTCCACAGAGGAAGACTAATACTGACCGATAAACTCGTTATTAACTAAGTTTACTCGATCCTTCGAGGATCGGTCTCTACGAAAACTTCAGGTACAAACGTTTTCATACCGACATCGCACTCAGTTAGCAAGTCTTTCAGGTTACACTATAGTACGAGATATATTACAAAACTACCTGGAAAAGGATGTACCGTTCTGCTTTAAATAATCCAAAATCTCCTTCGTAACGAAATCCCTTGAATGCTGAATTAAAAAGATCCTATTTAAAAACAGAAAATTCCCATAAATAATGAAATAGCATCGGGTATATTCAAGGAATATTTGGCATTAACACTCAGTGATATATATATATATATATATATATATAATTCTCAAATATTTCTTATATATATTTCTCAAAATCAGTGATATACAGTATGTATTGTCTCAAAATCCATCATTGTGACACTCGAAAATCTCCTTCACCTAATATATATATCGACTTATATCCAGTTTGTTTTACACTGAAATTACTCAAAACGAGGTAATACATTTCTTAAGAATTTAACGTTTGACTTACGGTGGTGAAAGTCGAAACCATCGTACAAAAAAAAATCTGCCACGATAGTTTCATGTTCCAGAAAGACGACACCTCCTCCATTGCAAAGAGTAGCCCGCCAACGGGGGCACCAAATGCAGAAGCAACTCCTGCGCCAGCACCAGCGGATATGAAGTTACGTCTGCAAGCAAACGGGGACACATTTACGCATTGAAGAAAGTTAAAATTTACAAGAGAAAACCTTTTGTACCCTGCAGTTAGCTGAAGCAATTCTAGGTAAGGGATACAGAAATACACTTAGAACAACAGGTAAATACAGGGTTCGTCTCCTAACCTAATCTCAATGTAAATTTTAAGGATTTTTTAAGTACTATTTATGGTGTAATTAAGCCATTTTCAAGTACCCAAGAGAGAGGAAATGAGGAGTGTTTTCTACGGTACAAACCGTTGCGGTACAAACAAGCAGACTTTCCGTTATCTTTCCTACGATTAATCAACCAGAAACACCTTAAAAATATCTCTTCTTAGATCAGTCGTTTTAAGAATAAATGCCAGTTTCATTAAGAGACAGCAGAAAGATGAAATTTAAGGACTTTTCATGAACTTGAAGAGATTTTTAGAAAATTTAAAGAGTTTTGAGTACTCAATTTTTTAAAACGCGAATTTAAGGACTTTCATGGTTTTTGAAGATCAGTACGAACCCTCTAAATAAAATAAATAACATTAAACTAGAACTCTTTAAGAACAGCTTATTTAGCTAATAGGGTTATCTCGTATTAATAAAGGCACTTTACTCTACTTCACTTTTTCTAGAGCCTGGGTTCCCTCATTTCATAGAAGTTTATTGTCGCTCCCGGTGGATTAAACCTGTTTAAACCTGATTAAACAATTTAATTATTGCCCAGTGTTCAGGATTCTAATGTATTAACTTATTCGGTAGATCTCGACTTCAGTCGTTTCAACATACAAGCCATTGATCGGCTGACATCAAACTATATTTACTTGCTGAGGAAGGCTACGATAGATTTTTGGGCCCCCAATAATTTAACCCAGGCAACGCCACTGTCGTAGAAAGTTTCTTCCGCCGACTTTAAAACAACTGCGTGTTCGCAAAAGACTTGGCAGTTTCGGCTTGTTTTTCCCTGATGTTTCTTACTGCTTTGAAATCGAAGGCAATACCCATTACCCATGTCTGAAACGTTGCTTCTAAATTATCATCGTAAACTTGGCTTCATGCCATTGTTACCTATCCTCTGGATTTCTAAATCTTTGAAAAAATGGCAAGTTAAGATGGAGTGTCGACGATCGGAATTGACTGATACCAGCACCAATCAAGCCACTACAAGACAAAGCAAACAAGAAAAAGCTCGAAAAACGTAAAGTAAACTTCTTGTTTAAACGTGACTAGATCAAAATTTCAAGCCCATAAAATGAAAACTATAACAAAAAAGGATAAGGGGAAACGCTAACGGAGGTTTTATTTCGCCTTCTTGTAGTTATCTAATTTCCCCATGAAATAATAAATGTTTCTTTCCTTATTCGAAAACTAATTTTAATAACTTGTAGAAATGAATACCCCAAGTGTATCATTGGTCCTTCTGGTCCAACGGGGAGTCCTGATGCCACGGCACAAACACATGAAAAGAATTTGACAGCCATCGTTTTAACGTTGAAGATGTGTCGCACGATTGTGCCATTAAGGAATCCGATCAACTCCGGAATACCTGAGCCAGCAGCTGATGGCCGAATGAACTGAAAACAGGAAAGAACTTGATGTAATATTCTGGTCAGATAAATCAACAAAAAAGGAGGAAATAGCAAATAGCAAAAAATAGTAAACTGCTTTTTTCTAGGATACTCAATACTCAATGCAAATATTTTCGATACTTGAATGTACGAGTGGTGTACATTCAAACCACATGCCCTTGCATCTTTGATTACAGCTTCCATTACCATGTTACTCTGTAAAGCAACTATGCGGACCATATTGTGTATGTCCAGCGGTAATTGCGTTGCCGTCTTAATGTACGAGAACTATCTGGAACGTTCCCGCTATAAACCTACCTCATTTGACCATCCAATATATTTTTTTCTATATTTTACCGACAAGTTGAGATTTTCCGCAATAGATCCTCACTATACCAACTGATATAATTACTGAAAAGTAGGCATGTCGCCCTCACACCTGCTCAATGTACCCGTATCCAGACATGGAATCTGACATGGAACTTACCACCACCATAGCTGAGCCAAGTAATGCAAAGATGGCACTGTACCCAACAACCCAAAACCATGCCAGCCCGTAATCTTTTTCCTAAAATATTGTCAAAATTATTCGAGTGAGAAATTAGCGTTCACGTCACATAAATAAAGTACGAGAGCAAATACGTGGAGCGTCACTGTGGCATCAAATCCAACCTAAATGGTAAATGCCTTGTAAGACGTTCTGACGGAATGGAAGGCTATTCATTATATTGCGGTGCCATCACTTTCCCAAATATGGGATGTAAACAACGAAACGTCAGCAAATAAATGTTATTCTTTTAATTATGACTTTTTTGAAAATCGCTTGCTGGGCACACATATTCATTTTTAAATTCCCAAATATGGTCTAAAGGAATGCAACAGAAAACTGCTTGGTGTACTGTAAACTCACACTACACAAACTGGGACAAGCTGCTCTTTACATGCCAGAAATTGTCCTTTAGGTTTGATTGACCCACTGCAAATTTGGTCTTATTGGACAGAATGTCAATCATGCAGCACGACGTGGCGTAGTTTCTTATCAAAACGCATTTCAACTCACGAAAATACCAAGCCGCATCGATTGATCTCTACCCTGCAATGTGTCTGCCCACTATATTTTTTTTCAAAATATAGTAACTTATAGTTACTATATATAGTTACTTATAGTGGACAACCTCATCACCCAAACACACTATTCTTCCCAAATGTCCAGTAAGGATCACCGCTAATTGATCCAGTTTTACTATAAGAGGTAACTGGAGTACCTGGAAAAAACCAGCAATAGAGAGGTTAAGATACCCCGGTTCCGGTGTACGGGTACGGGTAGCGCCATCTTGTTTTACATTTTTTGCTGATGTCAGCATATTTACCCGTAATATCTACCCGTTTTCCCGCGGTAAACCAAGGTCTACACGTAAACGACGAACGGGTAATTACTAGTATACAAAACAGTGAGAACAAAGTGGTCAACGTATTTTAAAGAAGAAATGGAGAAGTGGGTGAGTGCTTTTAACACTTTTAACATACATTTTACGTATAATATAGTGTTCATTGTTGTATCTCCACTCGGTTTTCTTACCCGGAATTTAAGTATTTTCCTTAGTTGCAAGCCGTACCCGTATCACCGGTAACGGGTACGTGTAATTCACCCGTAACCGTACCCCGAAACCGGGGTATCTTAACCTCTCCAATATTTGGTACGGTAGAGTTAGGATGGGCCATGCCTTTCTCACATGTGACCCAGATAACTTTAATCAGACATTTACCCACTGTGAGATATGTGCACTACCCCTGTGTGATCAACATCCCCAAAACAACCTGAAAACAGGACTAATGGGATGTTGATATCTTGCAATGCCATATTACAAGTGGCCTAGAAACATTTTCTTTCAGTCATGCACTGAATGTTGCTGATCTAAAAGGACAATCACTCATTCCCCTCACTGATGCTGAAGTACACCAAATGAATCCCATATTACAGTACAATGACAGTAGGTTACACTGTACCTTAATAAACTCATTTGCCTTCTCCCACTTGAAACTGTAAAATAATACAGAAAAGAACAGACAATGATCATGGTTTCTAATTTTCATGATGCAAACCAAGAAAATCAGCTTTTTCAGGAAAGTGGTTATGTGGTTTTTCCCAATTTTGCAATAGGTTAATTGTGATGTTGATCAAAAATTTATTTTGTTTAGCAACAAATAAAGTTAATGGTGAATTGTTTTGGTCCCCCATCTAGTTGATATTAAATCGTGACACCAAGAAAAGAAATCCTGTAAGTTTGCAATTTGCTCAGTAATTTTATTGCAATTTGCTTTCTCATCCGTCCCAACAGAAGTAATCAAGCAGTGGTGAACCCAAGGGAGGAGTCTGGGGACTTGAGCACCCTCCCTTTAGGTTAAGAAATGGGTGTAGCTATATTCCTCTTTGCAACAAATTAGCTCTAATGATAAATGGATCATTTCTTTGAGAAAAAAAAAGTTGCCTCCTAAAGTAAAGTAGCCTTTTCTCTAACTTTCCAACATCTGGGGGTGCTTTGATTTTGTACCACTAGAATGCTAAAAATGGCCATCTGGGCTCTGGGTTATATAAAACTCTTAAGTCAGCCATCAGGTGATTAAAACATAGTTAAATTCTTATCCTCTGCTCCTGATTGGCTAAAACTAAACACTAATCATGATCAAAGTTAATTACCTTTTTATACAACTGGCCCAGGGATAATTTAATCCTTTGACAGCCAGATGTCTCCCTTTGATGAGTAAAATCATCTGGTCTGTTAGCCAGAGTAAAACACTATGTTTTAGAACACTTGAGTGTGCCCATGACCAGTGAAGGGTTAAATTTTTAGAATTTCTTGAAAGGGGATCATGGTCGTACTTAGCAGGGGTCAGAGAGGCAGCTGCCCACCCAAAGCAAATGGTATTCCAGAAAATATTTTGAAATGTTGGGATGGATCAGGAGTTAATAAAAATGTGGGAGCAAAATTTTGAAATGGCTGGAGTAGACATTGCATTTTCAGAACCTGAAAAATGTATGGTAGGTTGCAATTCAGGAACATTCACACCATCACAATGTTCTTTCCAGTACTTGTCCCCTCAGTAGAAGCTGAGTATGGCCCTGGGATTCCCCAAATCTCTTCATTAAACATTCAGAATCCTGAAAATAAATGACCCATGTAAAGTGCTGTAAAGGCCCATTCACATGGTTTGATTAATCAGATCCCATTCCTTTTCTGACATGTGCAATTGACTGCATTTTCTTACAGCAGTTTAAGCATTTTCTGCTTTCTTTCTGATTCTCCTCCTGATGTAAATCCAGACTTCTCAATATAATGGGTGCAATCACATGTGCACACACCCACACGCACAAAATAGTTAATACATAATGATTGATCGTACACACGAATACATTTTTCAGTACAATGCTTAGGCATGACTTGTATTGACTAATTGATTTGAGATTCTTTTCACTACAGCAATTATGGAAGTATCTAACTGATTTCAACGCAATCACAAGCATCCGATGTACAGGACAAATTATGTGTATGTTTGACCAAACACATATTAGTTTGCATATTATTAAGAAGTCTGTAAATGAGATACATCGGGAGGAGAGTCAGAGACAGTTAATCAGATTGTGCAAACAGACCTTAAAATGTTCAAAGTACTGTTAACTTATGAGCAGCTCAAATCAACCTAAGGTTTAAGATTTAATTTTTTACTCTTACAAGCAGGTTGGCCAGCCCAAACATTTATAAAGTCAGTTAGCCAACCTAAACATTTATCAGGCCACCTTATAAGTTAACATTATGATTCTTTTAGGATAGATTCAATACTTATTTCCTGGTAGCATTACTTACTCCATGATCAAGTCAATAAGTTGGTGTAGCAGGAATCCAACAAAACCAACTGTGAAACCAATCAAACCCATCATTAACCATCTGTCCCAGTCCAAACGAGCTGGCTGATGCTTCAGCCAGTTCTAAGAAGCAACATATAAAAACATATATATCACTAGTAATTTTGAGTAGTTCTATGCCACACTGAATGACTCTGTACACAATAATTCCTCCTGTCTGGTTTCTGGAATTCACCACAGCACTGTCAGCCTTAACTTACTTGTTCATTTGGTGAGTCTGAACAGTTTAAATTTGTTAAAAGATTAATAAATGGCCATAATGACAGGTAAGAACAGACCAGCCATCTTTCTCACATTAAAAATGACCATGAGGATCAAAGCCTGCCAAATTATATGAAAAAAGGCCAATAGCATCATTTGATATTTGAAACTATTGGTAGTTCCATAGTTTTTTGCATATTAATAAAGGTAAATGTAAGGACAGTGGTGTCTTTATTCCAATCAGCTACCTAAGTTGTTCTGTGTAGAAATTCAGTAAGAGTCACTCCTCATGGGTCCAGTGTTATAACAGAATATGGTAAAACCAGAGTACTCTGAGAAAACCTGCAATGCAATTGGTGAAATCAAACTGGGCAACACTCTTCTCTCATGTGACTAGGGAAGTTGGGGAGACATGAAAAATATCTGGTAAAGAATACCAGAAAGGCCATCCATATTTTACTTAACTACATATTTTTAATAAAAAACCATTATCAATATAAATTGGTCCGCACAGGCAAGTTCTTGCTCCTGCAGACTGAATATGTCCATCTGGAAGTTACCAAGTTCCAGGCTGTCCATCATGACCAAACTTTCTGTTGTTGTCTGGTGTCTGCAGTGCATGTATGCATTTGTGATCTTTGAATTAGTAGTTTTATTTACGTAGATTTGCAATAAGGTCTGTTTATGCATGAAGTTCTAAATCCAGCCAAACATATTCAAAGCGCTTCTACTTTTCAAACAATGCTTGAAGTTTCTTTTTTGGTTGGGCTAATTCACCCTGCTCTAGCCACTCCTCCCGGAAGTAAATGCATTCCGAAACTGATAAATTAACTGACCTCGAATTCAAATATTTCCAGACTGAAAATCACACATCTTATTACCTGTACATGTTTACTTTTCTTCTTCTTACCTTATACACGACGCTGTGTGGCGGGAAATAGTCCAAGCTATCGTACGTCGCCAGCTGTTGCTTCTCTTCTTCTGTGAAAGCATGATTAACATAAGCACTTTCGAATTCGCGACCTCTCTGAAAAAAGCTCGTTCTTGCAGTTGCCGGCAGCGTGTCTTCGTTTGCATGTGTAGAGCGAACTCCAAAGCGTCTCTTAACTAAAATGCTATCCGCTCTTTCAGTTGTTGGGCTCTCAACTTCTGCTTCCGCTTGTGCTGCCATCTTCCTTTTCCCTCGAGGTACTCGCGACATGCCCCGACGAGTCCTGCACTGCCAGACCCAGAGGGAGCAAGAAACCCGGAGATCAGTGGCTGGTTCCCTTTTTTGCTATAAAAATGCACTAGCTTTTCATAAATTTTGAATTTTCATAATTTTCATAAATTTATAAAATAATTATATTCTTTGCACGTAATGGTGTAATGATGTACCATATTCAGTCACACAATCTGGAAGTCCTGGAAAGGCCGGCGGACTATGCGGCATACATACTTCTACATCATAGTGTTGAAATATAAGATTTTAAACCATAGATTTTGATAAAAGTTTTAAATTATAGAAAATACTGGTTGGGTAATATATAGAATTTCCCCAGAAGAGAAACCTACCCTCTAGCAAACATAGGGGTACTGTGTAGTCATCTTAAAATCTTCAAGGACTCTTAGTTTCGGCCCCACAATGTTCGGGCGATGCATTGACATTCGCGTAGACTTATGGTGCGCGAATCTAAATTAAAACAAATTCAGTAAAAATTTCTTTCTGTAGAAAGCAGTGAAAATTTCTTCCTCTCGTGTTGAAGTATTAAGGGAGCAATCACATTTTATTCTTTGTCATTTACTAATATGTTGCTTTATGAATACATTTACTTGCTTATTTACATTATGCAACTATTTTCCGTTGCCATCTTTATTATGTTACGTGCGCAACGAATACATTTACTTTCGAGACTTTGGGTGGAATTTACGGATTCTATAAATTCTATAAGTTTTACGCTTCTGGGCCCTTAAAAGGTGTGTGAAATAAAACTGAGCAAATACATGGCGTTTAGAGTGCGCGAAATTACATTTCACGAATTTAAGACTGAGCGAAATTAAATAAGTACTGAGCTAATTTCAATATAAGTAAGGTAAACACAACAAGTCTTCGTTCAAACAAAGATATAAAATTACAGGAATATTACACATTAACACTCGGTGACATGAAATGATCTTTATAGGTGGTAAAGAAAATTTTCGAGTGTAGGAATGATATATTTTTCAGACCCAACCGCGGGACTAGTTGTGAAAAATTGCAACTCTAGGGTCTCCGGCTGGGAATCGAACCTGCGACCCTGCGAATCTGTGCAGTGCTCTGCCAACTGAGCTACGAAGGCCGTTGCCTTGGCACTGCACCAGATTCGCAAGGACGCAGGGTTCGATTCCCAGCCGGAGGCACAAGAGTTGCAATTTTTCGCAACTGGTCCCGGTTAGGTCTCAAAAAAATATCATTCTGACACTCGAAAATTTCCTTCACCACCTATAAAATTACAGGGCTGCATAGGGAGTTTGGAACGACTTGTAGAAAACCAAAAGAGTTGGGAAACTGCCGAAACTTGGATCTAGAAAACTGATGTTTCGATCAAAAGACATTCGTCAGAGTGAAAGGGCTTTCGCTCGAACGTCAGTTTTTCTAGATCTAAGTTCGACAGTTTCCCAACCAGTTTGGTTTTCTACACGCCTTCGTTCAGTTTTCTGCATATCCCTGGCCCGAATAAATTGGCTTAAAGATTAAGGTAAAGAAGAGTTCAAATATTCTCATTCAAAGCTCCTATCGACGAAGCTGGTGCCACTCAGCAATTTGCTTTTGAGGTGAGGCTAGCATCTCGCTCCAATGACGTATCTCCAAGGCCTGACTTGAGTTCAGTCCTAATTTTACGAAGCCAATTTTGGTTTCATTGAGCAGCCTCGAGTCTCCTCGGGTAACCTCGAACGCAAGACTAGCGTTGGTCAATTCCTCGCTGCTCACTTCAAACACGAGTTTCTCGTTGAATACGTAACTGGCGTTTTTGCGAAGCCCTTTGCTTTTCCTTGCTTGGCATGCCTCTGAAGTCTCCAGGGTCGTTCTCACAGTGATGTCTAGTAAAAAAAAAGATTTGCCATTTAACTAAAGATGCGGAAACTCGAAAACATTAACCAATCAAGAAAAAAATGACAACCTTTTCTCCTCGTTTCAACAGACATGAGAAATTTTTGCAACCTTGCTCATGAGCTATTCTTGCAATATTTTCGTCGATTGTTTTAGTCCCTAAAGCTTTATTTTCACTAGCAGAATCTTCCCCACGCATTGACTTTTTCTTGTTTCTCATTGAAACTCTTTTTTTGCAGGAGCCAATGAGGAACAAAGAAAAGCCAATGCGTACGGAAATTCTGCAAGTGGAAATCAGGCTTCAAATATTATCATTGACAATTGCGTTGTGCGAAATGTTTTCGCGCACTCTAACGCTATACCGGCCACTGCTCATGAGCTTGACGCAAGTGATAACCTCCGGTAAGCTAACACCCTTCGTTAGCGTTAACGGTCCTTATTCAATCACCAGCAGTTAGCGGTAGTGTTCAGTCACCACTGATGAGTGCCAGTTTTTCGCACGGAAAACTACCAACCCACGGAAGATACCTCTCACGTAAAACAACATTCTCCAAGCTATCTCCCTCTGTAAATTGCCATCTTTCATATGCTAAAACACCTTACAAGCCACGATCGCTTTTAAGCCATAATTTCTCAACTAAAACTCCTTGTAAGCTTCCATACACCTTATTAAAGGTCACCTTCTGAAAATAACCATCTTTCGTACTGACCATGAGCTGAACGTTTTTGAGTGAGGAGCCCCGACGGAGGTGATTAAGTAAATAAGGAAGTGAGCTAATGCATACGTGAGCCAGTAAGTACCTAAGAAAGCATTTGGCGGGTTGAGTTAGACTCCGTTCACATCATGCCGGATTGATTCGGAATACGCGCTAAAAAGTCACAAGACACCGTTGAGTTCACATTGGTCCGCATCGAAATTATGTGACAACGTCGCTTCAACTGGAACGGCTTGAAAACGGTTTCTAAACGGTGCAGCGTGAAAACGGAAACCTCAGCAGTGCCGTGTAAACACACTTGCCGTTACTCCTTTACTACGCTTTAGTTTCCAACCCCAAATCTTCACCTTTTCGGCGAAATTTGAAGCAACATTTCCGAATGCCCGGAGTTGTGTGAACACTGCAAAAACCGTCGTTAGATTATGACTGATCCGTGTACACGGAACAATAGTAAACCAAATGGACTTGGAAAACTGCCGGAACTGAGAAGTAGAAAAAGTTACGTTTCGAGTGGACTCTGCGTCGGATTGAAACGGAACAGTGTCCTGCAGTAGCTTTTTCGATCCGGTGTCGTGTGACCAACTCGTAATTGTCCTGTTTATTTACAACTTACCAGATCCTGTAAGAGACACAGGAATTTTTGAAGATATCCCATCTGCTTTTAAGATGATCACCTGTAGTTGCTGAGCGACTGATTGGTTGCACAACGAGATGAGCAAGGAGCCACGAGGAGCAAACTATGAGAACACATAGAAACAAAAAAGCGATTAATATTCTGACACTAGTTTTAATGCGAGGAAAATCACTGTTTCCCTTACGATGTGAAATGACGGTTGTTAAAAATGATAATTCCAGTTTAATGCTCAGTTTACCTTTTCATATACCAATGGAACAACCGCTTTCACCTACCATGACTTTCTGCTGTGCCATTAAATCCTCGCAGACAATAACACCATCATTTAGATTCTCAAGTTCGCCCAAAGACACCAAAACCTCGGCGACAAATTCACTCCTGGAAAAGCGGTCGAAGTCAAGGATCACGAATTTGAGCAAGCAATCCTTCAAATCCTCCTTAGTTATCCCATCGAGCTGACATTCAGGATTCAGGGGGAGGTTAAGAATTTGCGATGATGCATCACAGTTTGGTTCACCCTGTTGATTCGATATTAGAGTAACTCGAATGTATGGATTGCTTATACCTGTAAGCCAACTGAGAGAGTGTCCCTTCTTGCCCAGGATCTATTTGGAGACAAGAAACTTGAAATCTCAAAAACACTTCAAACACTTTCACGGTTTTAACTGGACAACGCAAAAATACCTGCAAACAGGACCATTACAAGGGGAATTTTTTTCGGGGGCAGCACGGCGGCCAAACCGATTGGCACATAAGGCACATAGTGCAGTGGACGCTTTGGCTTTCTCTAAAATTACAGTAAGAATGACTAAAGCCAGTTTGTGTTAGCAATTTATTGAATCAAAGCAAAACCAACATGGCCGAACAACTTCTAACATGTGCACTGATGTGTGTGACCATTATACAAACGATCCCGTCAAAATTGTTGGGGGGGGTGGGCTCCACTCTCCTCCTTCACCTACGTCACTAGCAAAAAAAATAAAACAACAACAATAACAAGGTAAATAACAACAACAACAGTAATAACAGCGAAGTCATTCATACTAGCATATTGTTCTTTACAAATCTTACTCTGTTAAGGTGAATTATCAATTTTCCCGAGCGAAGGTTGTGGGACCAAATATTTATATACCAAGAAAATTCAAAGAAGAAAGGTCTAAAACTGTTCATGTTATTGTACTTGATGGTTTTAACCTCAGGAGAACTTCACTTACTTTGATGAACAGACTGTTTCTCTTCTCATCGTGTTTCAAGAAGCATTCAATCTTGCCGTGGGGAGTTACACGTCTTTCCACAAACCTAGAACCGTACCCCTCAGACATAGTGCGCAACAATTTTACAGACTGCGTCGGAGACCCTTTATACGGCAGTAGAGAAGCCGAGATGGGCGATAAACGCAAGGTTCCATCCGGTGAAGCGACCAGCGAGGTTGATCTACTATAGTTCTCTAATTGAGGGCGCGATGGGATTGTGAACTGATTTGGAGTAGTTGGAGTGATAATCAAATGTTGTGGAGTCAGCTGTGCCGGCAGTCGTTTAACGCGCACATCGTCGAGTTTCAAGGGACTTGGACGATGACGAATAACTTTTTCTGGCGCTGTCTTCTCCGCGGTCCTCGCCTGGCTTTTTTGATTGCGTGAATAACGCACAAGGAGGATAAGAATAAGCACCATAGCTACTAAAACAGTAACGGCGACGAATGTAACTGCCACTCGTTTATCCATTGACGTTAGATAAGTATCATAAATATGCAACTGAAAACGGCGTAGAAGTCCTCTGAACGGTAACCATCGCAATGCAGCAGAGCATTGCTTGGCGTAGACCAGCAGAGAATGCGTCCTGAGTATGTTTCTACATCTTTTAAAGAATTCTACTGTTGTTCTGACCGACTGCATCCATATACGATTACCACAACAACAAAAGTTAAATTTTGAATAAACCGATGAGGGCTAAGAATGGCTTGCGCGTAAGCGACATCTTGGGTCATGTTACATTTTTATCGTCGACCTCTCTTGCGCTCTGGTCTAGAAGGGCCTCAAATTTCATGCGCACCCGAGCGGCAGCAACTGTGAACTGCCCCTTGCTAGCAACTGCAACTGCAACCGAAAAACCTGTTGATTGGTTAAAAGGTTGTTTGCATAAGGTTGGTACAACGGAATCTAATTAACTCGAACCCTCATCAACTCGAGTTACTTCACGCTAATTCGAACCGTGGCTTACTTATTTCAGTACTTTAAATTAATCTGCATTAAGAGGAAATTTTCACTAACTCGAACAGTTTTGTGTTTCCAATAACCGTCCGAGTTAATTATCGAGATTCTGCTGCACTAACAAGAACATTGGGTCTTGCATGTTGTATTCCTTGAGCCATGATGGAAGTGAACAAAACTCCAGTTACGAACAGTTGGGGCACGGTTAAATTTTCTTGTAATAACACAACAGTTATTCTCCCTTATCGATTAAATGAAAAATCTCGACGTAAATATATAAAGTGTACTGTGATACATTTATTAAAAGGTAAAGCGTGACGTCAGCTCCACTTGTGAGGTGAAAGTTCCTAACTAGTAGAAATTACTAAAATATATAATTACAGTTATTAATTAATAATCCTCGCATGTTTTAGATACCTTAATAAATATATATGGTTATGTATTATAATTTTCCAAGTATTACGGGTGTCACCATAACATATACATAATTATATTGAAAGTGAGATTTAGCTCTAACAAACGGAATACCCTCTTTCCTTGACTTGTTTCCTTTCCTTGACAATTGGAACTGTAAAAAAAAAAAAAAATTTATATATATATATATACATATATATATACATATATATACATATATATATACATATATATATATATATATACATATATATATATATGTCGTTTTAAGCAATTCAAAGCTGTGTTCTCAACCATTTCATTCTATGACGCTCTTCTCTTCCTCTCTTGGTGATTTGATATTAAAATTCAATTCTCAGTTTCACGTTTAATTTATTTTGCCTTTCATTTCCGTTCCTCAGCCTCTTCCTGTGTTTACCTTTTCCCTTTTCTCTTCAGCTTTTCTTCAATCATTACCTTTCCTTCTCCTGGTATCCCTTTCCCTTCCCTTCCATTTCCAAACCTTCTCTATTCTTCGGTTTCCTTAAATTCCCTGCACTTCTTTGTCCCTTCCTTCTCATTTACATCCCTTGTCCTTGCTCTTTCTTATCCCTAATCCTTTCTTTTATTCTCTCATGTTTTCCTTGCATTTATTTCACTTCCCATCTATTCCCTTCTGTAAAATACTGTACCATATCCTCCAAATATAATTTTTTCTTCACTTCCCATTAGTGTTCAGCATTATTTTCAGTCACATTAATCACGTACTAAGCAGATTGTCCGTTTCAGCGTTGTCTTTTCGCTGGCTTTGTTTTCACGAGGAAAGGACCAAAGAAAAAGTCTTTTGTGGTTTGGTCAATCAATTCAACGGTGATAAAGAGAATCCAATTATTCCTGTCTTCACCTTTGTTCTTCTTCAGCGCGTAAACCTTCTTGCCTTCGTCGGTGCGATAGACGCTATCCAGGTCGACGATGTACTGATAATCTGTCATTTGCTGACCAATAACTTTGGTTTTCAGCTCTGATCGTTCTTGGGAAAGCAAACCAACAAATATCTGTTTAAATTTGGAGGTTATTTTCTTTCCAGCCGGCGGAGTGACGCCTCCGCAATCAGGTATATCAGACAGCTTAGAGTAGGGGCCATGGAATGCTTTTATAAGTACGATTAGAAGCCAAATGATCCGAGAACATACACTGCTGTTGGCAGACAGTTTAGAAAAAGAGAGTGAACAGTAAAAAGTCTGTCGAATTCATGGACGACATTTAGATATGCGGAGTCGAAGTCATTTTCTCAGAAAAACGTAAAATTATTGTATTTCACCATCAGTACAATGAGCACTTTGGTTTCTATTGTACTGAAAGGGAATTTAACTGGGGCACACGTACATGGGGTTGGGGATCGGGACCCCTGCCTCTTTCGTGGGAGGACTTATGCGTGCCCTTTTAGCGACTGTATTCCCCCCCCCATCATTTCTCAACACCACATGGACCGGCCTACTCCATTCGAAATTGTGAAAATCGTCCTGCAGGTGCCTTTCTATTGCTCTTCCAGTGGCTTCGATCCCCGACCTTCGAAATTCCTGGTTCCTCTTTAAAGTCTCAATTCCCTCAACAGTGGGAAAATTTCTAGTTTTTTTACCTCAGCGGTATGCCCAAGCAAGACTCCCCATTAAGAATATATGAGCGAACATTACAGGAAAACAAGAATTTCAAACAATGCAAATTATAATTTGCTGGTAATCATAGTACCCTTATTTAAACAATAATTCGCCGACATGTCATGACGTATCGGCGAATTAGTGGTTAAATATTCTCTCAATGCTCGGGAGACTTTGTGATATGTCCCGCTCGGGAGACTTTGTGATATGTCTCTACCTCCCATGCCATGGTAATTCTTGTAATAATCAAACTGTCTACCACTACACAAAGTGCAAAGTAAAGTGCAGTGTCGACAATCCCCTAACCTTTTCCAGAATCTCCAAGAACTTTCTCTTCGAACCAGTCACTGCTGCGTTCAACAAATGCGCGTACTTTGGCAATCTGGACATACGCGTTGACAGTAAAATGGACAATTCCATGTTCGATTCTTTGTTCCGATCCGAAAGTGGTCTTTTTTTGGATCTTCATGTACATTGGTTTCAGGTCCATATGAGTGACAGCTACTGATTGCCTGGCTTCCCATTCGTCTTCTTAACGATTGAAGGAAAAGTCAATTTAAAAATGGGTATCATGACTGCAGCACTGACAGTGGTTTTCAGTAAGTAGAACCGGTCGGTGGAAAATTGTATCTCGGTCGTGGGAATTGAGCCCGAGACAACTTCTAGTTCAGAAGTGGGGCGTTAACTACTCATTATCAAATTGATGAATAATTAATAAGAGCAACAAGCAATCAAAATGGAGCATTCAAGTCACATGTATACCTTTGTAAATCTCAATAAAGATTGACAGTTGGACATGAGTGATCTTTATCAAAGTTAAGAATACTAATTAGCATTATTAGTATTCTCTATCAAAGTTAACAATATAAATAAGCTTCATTCTTTTGCTCATTTGATAATTAAGTTAAAATATTCGCATCCGATCTTTATGGGATTTACAATGCCCACAAAGCCCTCTTTTTGTGCTGTTAAAAGTCTTAGCTCTTCATAAAGTTTGCGATAAAACCGCCGGTTACGTTCTTGAATATCCATGCAATGCTGTAACCGTATACCATATTCAATTACAACAATTTGGAAGTCTAGTAAAGGACTACGAACTATGTGGTCCATGAACACATTCCACAGTGTGATGGTGTTAAAATACGTGATTTAAAACCATCGATTAATTTTGATAAAATATTGTCTTGAACTTTCATTAGCGATGCCGACATAGTAATCTCAAAACTTTGGCGGACTCTTAGCGTGCGCCCAAACTTTTCACAAATCCTGCGTCCGCCAACGTATAGCATAACATTGTTGGAGAGATTTAGTTAACCTTTTAGCGCCCGTTGTGAGACTTTAGTATTTTACTCTGGCTAACGCCAGACGATCTTACTTTGGCTAATGCCAGACGATTTTGCTCATCAAGGGTATTAAAAGGTTAACGTCAATGCCTCGATGAGGAGGCAATACCAATATTTTCCTACAGGAAATCGGAACGGAAACGAAACTAAACAGGATATTTATGATTTCCAGAATGGCAAAGCTGGACCTTATTTCATGGAAGTTTGAAGAGTTGTTTGAAACGTAAAACTACAATACATAACAAGACAAACGACGGTGCCTAACATGGCCTGACGCAGGACAAACTCGATTCTAAGTACTGCCTCATAATTTTAAATTATGTGACAGACGTCAAACAATTGTTGCCGAGATGCTTTGTGCTATTTTCTGAATTCCCTTTTCTTTAGACTAGTTCTTTCTTAGTTTTTCCTTGTTCTTTCTTTGATGTTGTTAGAACTACAGTCCGACATTATTACAGTCTCGATATTTGTGTAGTATTCCTGATTTCCATTAATGATGTTGCCTTTTCCTCTCACGATAACATTTACGTTTACTACAGGGATGTTTAACCTTCTCTCCACAACAAAATTGCTATTTTATTGCGTGGGGACTTTGTTCACGAAAGGCAACATATTGTTTGTGATAACAAAGTAAATTGCGTCCACTTAACGTCAATTCAAACATTCAATTTAAAATAGTTGTTAAACCAAAACATTTACATGCGTTAATATTACAAATAATATGCAAAATTATCGTTTGAATTGTATCGATATGCTACGGCGTGCTTCATAAATTTCGCACGGTTCTATACACTGTATCAATTGCATACATTTTTCACATCGAACTATAGCACGAAACCAACAAAAGATTGGTGTTCGAACATACAGACAGAGGTCCAATTAGACAAACGTTAACATTTGCAGTCCGACATAAAGAAGCGTGTTATAGTAATATAAAAAAAGGCTTTGTCTCAGATAACCTTGCTGATGAAACTGTGATAAGTGTAGTACTGTGACGCAAGAGTCACGTGTAAGAAAAACATATGTCTGTAACTGGAGCGTGAACGGATATATGGATATCTCCCGTATACGTTGTATTTGTACGTATCGGTGTTCAAATTAAAATTAACAATAAAAAATCATTATGATAAGCAAAGCCGGACTCAGCAAATGTTTGGTTGTGGCACTGGCCCTTAGGTAAGCGTGCCTCCCTTACTTGAAAAAGCTTACGTCCCCCCAGCATATTAAAGGGAAACCAAAAACAATCCCACTGTACGTTGCCCTAATCCAATGGGTGGGTTGGCTGGCCTCCCATACAAACACATGTCACACACCCATTTTTGGGCATGGCGTGAAGGCTTTGTAACAGCAAAAAATTGTATCCGATGCATGCAAGGACATGCTCGTATACTAGTGCAATGTATACTGTTTCTATGCTAAAACAGAAAAAAACAGAGCATTTCGATTACTTTTCTCGACCCCAGAAACTCACTACGTTCAATACGTAGCCTCGTTGGTTCCAACAGCTTTTGTAACAAGGACAACCTAAACAATAATTTGTTGTTTTTGCTGTGCGTGCGTGGACATAGTACTTCCTGCCAGAAACAGTTGATGCTAAGTGAAAAAACAAGCAATTTGTTGGCTCCCCAAAATAAGGAAAAAAACGCATCCCATCCGGTGGTCAACTAATTTTTCAACCCCATCTAAATTTGAAATCATTTTGTCAATTTTCTTTTACCATTAATCATTAATTTATCTTGATTCAACGAAGCCTCTTCCAGTTTTGACCCAGCTCTAGTGATTTCCATTGAGTAAACAAAATAAAAAAAATTAAAACCTGCACGAACGCGTAAACTCGGACAAAAATTAGTTACGGGCCTCGCGCCACGTATTTCCTGTAGCTCAAAAAGTTTCGTGTCTCCAAATTCTGCAAAGACCTTGGAACAAAGTGTGATATTCGTTCCCGCCATACTCGATTGAAAATAACATATACTTGTTAACGGATACCGACGGCAACTGTATGTTCTGTGGCCCCTCAACCGCTGTTTGCTGAAAGTAAGAACGGCTATGAAAAAACGGCAAAACACACAGTTTGTCCGAGGTACCAGATTAACCAATGACCGAAGAAACGTTGTGGAAACGGTTGAAATGTATTTTATAGGACGACAAAGACGACCATAAATTTCCAGTTTCAAGAATTTTCCCTAATGTAAAATGAAAGTAATGTTACCCGATAATTATCATAGCTTTTTTAAACCACCACGAGCGCGAGGACACTTCGTCCACTGATCAAGCAAGAAATACAGACTTTGGCACTTGGTATTTGACAATACATTTTTATCGACGTTGCATGCAGGTCTAAGATAAGCAACTCGTAGAGAAGTCAAGCCTGAATACCGCGCTCAATGACATGGAATTGAAACAGTTGACGTCGGAAAACAGTAAACCCAGAGGACTTGGCAACTACCGTGCCTTTACTTTCCTTTTTGAAAGGGATTGGCTAAAGATCCCTTCCCCTCAAGCTGTCAAGGTTGTAGGAGGGGGTCAAGATAAAGCTGATCCAAGAAAAAACAATTTACAAAAACACTTTATAGTCAATAGATTTCTCGTTGTCTGTAAACTATGAACCTCCTTGCCAGTGGCTTCCAAAGTATTAACAAACTGGTAATGACACAGCTTTATTTCAGCACTTGTGTTAAAGCACTTGTGTTAAGGGCACTACACAAGGAACTGCAATGGCTGTGTAAAGAAACAGCTGCGTACCCAATGATGTGGAAGCAGTGTGAGTGGACGCCCTCCTGAAGTTCTAAATCTTGCTCAGAATCTTGCTTAGAATTCTTAGGTTATATAGAGTCAGTCTTAGGTTATCATCGAGATAACACCGAGATTGTCAGGTGCCAGCGAGGTCAAGCGAGATGTACAACCAACTTGTACAACTCATAAATAATTGATAAGGAAAATATATAGAAATTAATGTTTAATCAGTGCACGTAAATGTGATAGAACCATTAGTGGCTGAATCAGATTCACACATCAATTCTGTCTCAACTCTCAAACAATCCGACTGAGCTTTTTATCCCAGTTAAAATGACTTCAAAGTCATCGTTTCACAAGTACTTCCGTCGGTGTTGTATCGAACATACAATCACTCGCCTCGTTTCATCCTTTTATATCCAATACAATACCACTGTTCACGTTGCAAATAGTACAGCATCATCATAGTGATGAGGGAAATATACCGAGTTATATAATGAGAGGGATGTCTGACATGAGGTAAAAGAACTTATTTTTCATGCTAACTGCTGTGAATTTTCCGGAATCGGGGATAAGTTATTTGTACGAATTAAAAGTTTTCTTGGCCTAGCTTCATTTCCGCTCCAGCTTGTTTACTTCCACCACAGTTTCATCCAACTTTTCATTAAATGTCATGGTTTCAGACATTTGCTTTACGTGCATGGATCAACATGTAAACATTCTGGAGCAGCTTCTTAAATTTTTTGAACACGGTTCTATAAAGTAGTTATTGATTAATTAAGGTGGTATTCCACAAAAAATATCAAATTTTTTGCGAAGTTTTGATCAACGATTGGATGCCTTGATCATTATCTTAACTTTGACGCGATATATTTTTCATAATTTTGTAAGAAAATGTGTTTTTTTAATCTTTTTGTGAGGTAGCTCAAAGTATTCGGCCATAGCAACGGAAAGCTTTACATATGTTTTTCTTGGTATCGATTTTCCCATTACTCGTGTCACGCCGAAATGGATATCTCAAAAAGTATTTAAGGGATTTCTTTGAACTCTTCACTGTAAAAGCACACATTATTGTTCGGTGTTATAAACTTAAAATAATGTAAAAAAGTTGCAGAGTGCGTGGTTAATGATGTTGTGATTATTTCAACACAGTGCTTATTTTGAACATTATGAAAACATTGAATTTTTAAAAATAGAATTGAAAGCTTTTTAGGTTTGCGGCATAGTTTGGGCCTTTTGTATTAGAGTCGGATCTTTATTTCAATTTTCCTGCAATTAGTTTTTTAGCTATCCTTTTACCGTTCTGCTATTAAAATCACAGTCAACCTTTTATCGCGCGCCAGCAAGAAAGAGGCTCTGGGGACGAGAATGAACAATTCCTAAATTCGGGGAAACTGGAGCTAAAAGCGAAACCAAAGTTGCGATTGAAGCGAAGGGTTGATTTCGAGTTAAATATTTACAGTGCAACCTTTTTGATATCGAAAATCTTTATTTTCGAAGAGCGTGTGTTTTCAGAAGATATCCGACGGAAGACAGAAAGATTATTAATAAATTATTACTCAAACGTTTTCTTAAAAAATAGACTGAAAACTGGAGCTTTGTAAGGTATCATACGTCCGCAATGCTAGAAAGATTTTTCCATTTTAAAACTGTTAAACTTTCACAAGTAATGTGGTAAAAATTGTCTGTACATCACCTTTTAGCTCAAAAGTTTTGCTTGATCGTACATTTCGATGGTATTGTTGATCATAAAATTTCCTCTATATGTTATTTTGTCCCAATGTATAACAAATCGATGTTCAGATGTGATGACCTCGACATTTCTTGCACGCAGTCTTTCTGATTTTGTCGGTTGAAGCATGAAGGCAGTCGTCTTACGTATTTCGAACCAATTTCTTGTAAATTCTGACTCATCCTCTAAACATCTCATTCGCGCCAATATGCAGAACAACTTACGTAATGAACTATCAGACATCTCAACCTGGAAACTTGATTACTCAGTGCATCAGAATTGAAAAGTATTGAACATTGAATAGTCTGGTCCATATTTGAGTGGCATCTACTGTGTTTACAAGCAGTAGGTATGTAAACTAGATATAATTCTTACCTTTGTCAACAAGCATTCTCAGGACCTTATCGAATTCGCTTTCCTCAATCATTTTATTTCTTTTATTTTCTATCCTTGATCCTAACTGAAGCAAAGTAAGCAGTCAATTACAATTTTTACTTTGAGACTAAAATACCCAAAAGCTTGCACTTGAGTGTGTCTTGAAATGCCCACGAAGAGAAACAACACCAATTCCTGGTAAAATTATCAAGAAGATACTCATTGAGTAAAACTCACCAAAAATAGCTCTCGCCACAAAATGTTTTTGAGTAAAAATGGCGCTACTGACTTCTCAAGTTTTTAGACCGAGCGAAGCCGCGCCAAGAAACAAGTTGTTTTGTTTATTTCAAATCTTGTGAAAAATATACGTATAGGGGTTTTCCCGCGTTCTAATTATGGCATCTCTTCTTATTACCTCATATATTATTTTATTGTGATATTTCAAGAGAGAGTCCATCAAACATTTTCGACAACGAATTAAAAAAGTAAAAAATTGAAAAAAGAAAAACTGATTCTTCCATGCTATTTTTTGGTGGTATCTTCTCATTAAAAATTTTCCATGGGACTGCTGTGCTCCAATAAACTGGGAATTGAATTCTTTATTTTTATGCAATGAAGTTTAGTTGAAAAAACCATTACCAAAAGAAAAATACAAACTAATTATCCTGTATATTAAATTCACGTTGAACTTTATTCGTGGACAATCCGACCAGTCGAAATTACGACTGATGTAACGAAACAAAACTTTGTATTTGGGTAGCTGTAGAATACTTATTTATAATAAATGTTGAAAACGCGCGATTGAAGTAAGGGTTATGAGATATGAAAACGGAATCGTATCGAAATTGGGTGATTTGGCATCGTAAATCGACACCAGGACAAATTTTGCCGATATCGAAAGTATCGATACTTTGGTATCGGTATCATTCACCACAGCTCTTGTCAAAAATTTGATGGGGGCGGAAGAAAAAGTGTTACGGAGACATTAACTCACGCACTGCCACTGTTTAGCAGTTTTTGAAGACAGGAATGCACGTTCTGGGTACGAGAATGGATCCAAATCTTATGGCAATAATGGAACGCGAATTCAAGGAGATGGTATGTTTATTTGATGACTTTTGGCAAGAAATTTTGTATTTGCTTCTGAAAATATATGCACGGAAAATAAACAGCATATCGATGGTTGTCATGTACTGCTAAAGATGGTAATACCAGGAATGCGGAAATGTTTCTCGATGTTTGTAACGAATGAAAAGCACGGATTGGTGTCAACTCCCATCAAGTTAAGAGA
>JBAHVQ010000499.1:533139-545822 GCA_036872915.1 Nanipora kamurai | reverse complement strand
TCCTATGATGTACCGTTCTTCTCTCAAAAAACTAAACTAGTATGGATTTTGTACTAAACAACCTCCTATGATGTACCGTTCTTCTCTCAAAAAACTAAACTAGTATGGATTTTGTACTAAACAACCTCCTATGATGTACCATTCTTCTCTCAAAAAACTAAACTAGTATGGATTTTGTACTAAACAACCTCCTATGATGTACCATTCTTCTCTCAAAAAACTAAACTAGTATGGATTTTGTACTAAACAACCTCGTATGATGTACCGTTCTTCTCTCTAAGAAAACTAAAGTAGTATGGATTTTTTACTAAACAACCTCCTATGATGGACAGGTTCACTGCCGAAATAACATTAATTTTATATAGATCAAAAATGGTGGAGAATTTTGTCAAAAAAGCTATCAAATAAGTGAATAAAAATATAACTAACTACGTACGTTAATTTCTTAGAGCAATTGGAGTGAGTACTGGTCCCTCCATCGACGAACATGTTCATCCAGATCTGGGCGAATGCGCTCGACAGGTAGGTAAAACATGAAAATGCTCAGTACATCTTCAGTAGTTTTCTCGAACATTGGACTATAATCTTATAGCAGAATGGTATGATACTTTATGCCTTTTGTTTCCAGTGTTCAGTCTCGATTGGTGATTTTGGAGCTGCTGTCGAAAATCTTCTTATAAAACATGGCAAGAAAATAGTTAGTAAGTTGAAAGCTACTGATGTTCACGGTATACTTATCACCCTAAGACTTGAAGCTCTGTTCCCTATAGTGCTGCTGAAACTTCTTTTTCACCGTTTTAGATGAACAGTTCAAGTTGAAAAGGCTAGCAGATGCGGCAATTGACCTTTACGGAATGGCTGCTGTTATTTCGAGGTAATGAACAACACGTTAGAATTTTATTCATTCGTAAGTCGATTGATTGGTTGGTAAATTCATCGATTGGTTGATTGACTCATTGATTAACTGATGGATTGTAAAAAGTTAGTGAAGAAAAATTATTACAAAGTTTTGATATCAAGACTGAGTAAAAATCTCTTTTCTTTAAATTAGGGGAGGGAGGAAGCTGGTGCAAAATACAGTGATACATAGTAAAGCAGCAATGCTCCCAGCCCTCCCCCAACATTAATGTTGTAAAAATTAATTAATTGTACCGGAGTATAATATTTTAATCTAAATTACCTCTCCTTTAAATTTGGCAGCAAGTCGATTTTCTTTCATGGTTTTCATAAAAGAAAATGATAGACTTATGGCAAATTATGGCGAGCAAGTTAGAAGATCAATGAGAAAAGCACAAATGAGGGAATTTGTGCAATTTTTTATGGATCGTATGTGGTCACCATTTACTAGAACGATTAATTCTGTGAACAGTAGTCTTGACCGTCGCTCTTATAATAACCGCTGACTTCGTTTGGTGCAGCCAGACGTCCTTCCTGACAGTTCACACTTTTTCGGAACCCTCCTTCCCTATTAATGTTTTGTAGCCTATTATATTGATTTTTTCACTCCCAAATTTGTATATAAAATTTCAGAATAATTCTATTCGGTCAATAATTCTGTTACATTTTTGCACATCAAGGCATTGTTAATATTCTAATTGAATAAAAGTTTTTGGATCCCGTTTTTAACTGAGTTTAAAAAGCCTTTCCCCTCCGTTTACAGGTCTATTTCCCGGTCGCTAAATAGTAATTTATGTAAATAAGCAAAAGTTAATGGTTACACAATATAGGTCAGTTGTCTTAATTGATGGTTTGCAATCAGTTCTTTGAAATTCAGAAGACAATGATACCCTGGTCATGTTGGAAGAAAACTCCTGTTAAAGACACTATTTGTTAATGAGATTCTTTTGTTGAAGTTCTACCAACAAGGCCGCCATAACTTCAAATGCAAACCAAGAATTGGCAATATTTCTTGGTTCATTATTTCCATTAATATAAATTACAATATATAAAGCTAACCTTTCAACCTTTCTTATAAGATGTTCTAAAGAAAACTTGCACTAAAAACACGATATCCAAACTGCACTTATTCAAGAGAAATGAATAATGCAGCCAAAGTTTTTTTACACTAACTGGTGAACACTAATTTGGTTCATGTGAGAACTTGGTATATATCAGATTACCAACGAACGTTCGTCAAGCTCATTTCCTCAGGAAAATGATTTCTGAGCCCTAGACGGGAACCGAACCCGCAACCTTCTGATGACCGGTGAAATGCTCTAACCATTGAGCTACCAAGACTCAAATGGTGAGCTAAGGTGCAGGTTCGTCATATTCACTGCTTAAGCGGCAGTCACGATATACTACTTATGATGGAAATACTAAATGCTGAACTATCTGTGTCTTGGTAACTCAAAGGTCAGAGCGTCTCACCAATCATCAGAAGGTTTACGGGTTCGATTCCCGTCTAGGGTTCAGAAATCGTTTCTTAATTGCGAGGGTGTGATTGGCGTGGTTTGCAAAATATAACGAAGCCCTTGGTTGTAAATGAATCGGTGATCTTTGGCATCTTACAGTTTGCCGTGGCAATACCACAGAAACAATTTGGTGCTTTAGAGTTCCTCCAAAAGTACGACTTGACAGATCTGGATATCAAAGTGTCGGAAGATGAATCTATTAAATTATTGTATAGACTTTTGGCAGATCAACTGAGCTCCCGGAGATTGAGACCGAACTTAGCCTTTGAAGTTGCTAACGATGGTCGGCTGCTAGAACAGATAGACGGTATTGCAGTGAGTTTACCTCCTCCTACGACAATCGTGTAAATAAGTTAGCTGTTTTAAGTCACGATTAGCTAAAGCGAAAACGATATCCAGTTGTAGGAAAGTTGAACGAGCAGTGAGAGTATGTAAAATAAAGCCATCCTTTTTTACCGGAGCTTCCTCATGAATAAACTTTGCGTTCAGCATTTAATATTTGCATCATTATCATATCGTGGCTTCCGTTTAGGCAGTACATATGACGGACCTGCACCTTAGCTCACCATCTGAGTCGTGGTAGCTCAATGGTTAGAGCGTCTCACCGGTCATCAGAAGGTTGCGTGTTCAATTCTCGTCTGAGGCTTAGAAATCGTTTTCTTGAGGTAACGAGCTTGACGAATGTCCACTAGTCGTCCGGTAGTGTATTGCTTACAATTCAATGCTAAAAATGTCAAGCGAGTCGGCAGCTGTATCGGCGCATGGAGAAGCAATAGACATCATCTACTGGAAAGCTCGTTAAAGATGAGCACGATAAAAACGTAGCTACATTAGTCAAAGTTTTTTGTTTGACGAAAATGGAAACGGACGTTCGAATGTTTGGTATTTGAGACGTTGTTCATTTGGGACTGAAGACCGTCTATCCATCCAGTCGTGCTCGATTGAATTATAAATATGTGTATAAATTACCTTTTTAGCTTTGTTTACATATTTTACATTTAGGTACATTTACTTTATTAAATAGTATTATATTTAGCTTGTACATACACCTAACTTATTATATACGAAGTAAATCATATTTTTGCGGTTACTTTGCTCTTTAAATGTTGCTTATAGGGCTTAATTGTGTTGGTTGTTTAACTCGTTTAATTTTATGATAGTTTATTTGTTTTGTTTTGCTTTGATATATTCATTTTGTTTTATTTTTAATAATTACTTATTTACTTTCTAAATTATTTTATTTTTTACTTTTTATTTATATTTATATTTGTAATTGTATGCATATTTGCATTTTATTTTACTTTATTTTATTTTATGCGTTTTTATTTTATTTTGTTTAATTTCGTATTTTGCTTTCCTTTGTCTTACTTTTTATTACTTTTTTTTGTTTTGTTTTACTTTGTTCTACTCTACTTTATTTTATTTCGCTTTACTTCTTTTTACTTTGTTTGCCTGTGGATTACTTTGTTTCTTTGTTTTAATTAATTTTATTTAATTTCATTTCAATTTATTTTATTATATTTAATTTCGTATTATTTTGTATTTGTTCAATTATTTAAGATGTTTTCTTCATTGTCAGAGCATCAAGGTCGCTTTCCAAGAATATACCAAATGCTCAACATGAAGCCATTATGACAAAATTCTTCTGTGACGAGGTAAGCAAAAAACTTGTTCGGGTATGCAAAGATACAGCTGAAGTTTGTTAAGTTAATATAGATTATTATCGGACGTTCTTTCCGACGTATTTCGCGTTAAATCGAACCCTTGTTCTGTTCCTTTATCTCTATTCTGAAGTTACCTTTTTCCTTCCTTCAAGTTATTGACTTCTTGCTATGTCATACTCAACAAAGTTTACTTTTATCGTATATCGTAATTTTATCTACTTTCATGACACAGAGAGACGCAACGAAACGTCGACATATATATCATAGGCAGCCGAACCAATGAAGTTAGGTTCCCTCATATTCACGTAGCTAGACGTTTTCATCTTGTTTACCGGTAGCGACAAACACGGATATTGAAACCTATTTCCATTCCCTTCGTTCGCGCGGTTGCCTTGACGTATCTAGTATAACAGTTGGGCATTTTTTTCTGACCATGCGCGAAAACAGCAAGGAACGTAGACAAGTGGCCGAAGTACACATCTTCAAAATGGTAGGCATGAGTAGTTATTTCGAACTATTTTGATATAGCTGGGTGTATTCTATGGACAAGGTTTTTATTTAAAAAAACAACAGCAGTACGGCATATATTTCCCGTCTTCAAAACAGTGGTATTTTTAGGACAAATGCTTCGCGTTGTGTTAACTCTTGATATTGTTATCGATAAATCACACGAATATAATTTTCAGTCTTTCACACCGATAAAAATGTGATAAAAAAGAAATGCTGCATGGGCTTTATAGAAGAGCACAAAAAGTTAGAAGATTGGTAGACTGTTTCGAGCTATGGCCCTTCGTCAGAGAGTGAAACGCTTTCTAAAAGAGGAATGGCAACTAGATTAGGTTTTATAGTAAAAGGAAACATGTGACAAAAATTAACCAATGAAATGTGAGAAATAAAAACAAATCAACGACCTAGCAACGACTAGGAAGTCACTCGCTATTGTTAATGGCGTTCAGTAAACTGGCAGGAGAAGAAACTGCCAGAGACCCCTGGGAAATAGAAATTTGAATTCGATAAAAATGAAAGCAAAACCAAGAGAAAACAGTGTATAAGATATTTCTATCCGCCCATGCCAGATAAAAACAAATAAAAGAAATGCCGAACAGTGAAATTACAATTGCGTCCATAAATGGAGGTGTTTGACTGAGGAAAGGACATGTGTAACAACGGGCTCGAGAACAAGAAAAAGTGCCGGCTGGTGATGATGAATTTTGTTTCGTAGCACTGTGTGCTAAGGAATCTCGAATGTGTTTATTGCGCCGAAATGAGATCAATGGATTATCGGTGAAAATAGCCAACATCTCAGGATTATATTTCAAGATATTGAAATTCTGAATGATGACATCTCTAAAGGAATGAACTGTCAGGACTAAGGGAATCTTTTCTGCAGAAATTTGCTCCGAAGGTGATTTCAGAATACCCGAACGAGAAACATTGGACGCTTTTTGTATAACGGTGTCCAATAAATTAGAAGGATGACCAAGTTGGGCAAAAAAGGATCTCGATCATTTCCAAGGACTTGGTCTCAAAGTCACGGTCATAGCTGCAAAGGCGGCGAAGACACGCAAGAATTGGGAATAAGGGATCGATTTCTTAGTATGCTTGGGGTGGGAAGAAGAAAACAAAAGATAGCTATGAGAATCAGTTGACTTGTAAGCCACAGATGTCGTGAGTGTATCACCATTAATTGAGACTAAAATATCCAGGAAAGTTACACTGATCTCCCTGTAGAAAACAGTATTCTCATTTGCATGCACGCTAATGTAATTATATAAACAGGGTTTAGCTCATTGGTTAATTTAAGGTGACGTATTATTCACGTGGTAGAACTTTTTAGGCTTGGGATTAGCTTCTAAAACGGACATGTGGTTGCGTTATTGTTGAAATAAATAACTATATAAAAACCAGTAAAGTGTTTGCGCTTTTTAAATGAAGCACGATATGGGACCTTAGAACGTTGGGGAAAAAAGATCGGTCGTCAAAGGTGCGTTATAGTCGTCGACAGTGAACTTATATAGTCTGAGTGTCTTCGGAACGTGTCGATGGACTCACGTTGTGACATTTCAGTCTTGCGGAGGTACAATTCTAGCGTTTGTTTTTTGAATTTGCTGCATTTGTAAGGCTTCTTCTAGCGTAGAGTGTAGTGCGGTTTTGTGTTCTTTCATTTTAAGTTGCTCATCAATGTTCTTAACGGTTAAGATTGTGTTAGCGTCTATTGTCCACTGTATTGTAATATGGCTGAGAAGTTGGCTAGAGCTAAAGGTAGACGAATTGGTCTCCAAACCTATTTAAAATCTTTAACAGGTGAACTAAATGAGTCTGTTTTTCCGAGGATTGTGAGCATTCAAAGCTTCTTGGTTTAAAGAATACCGTTTTGCGAAATCTTGAACAATAATATAACACGGTGCATGAAGAAATATTATCCCTAATTGAGCCTGGTGATATCGAAGCGGAAGTTATTAGTCATATGCGAAGCCAAGAAATTACCTATCAAGTTCTAGCACGAGTCGAATTGGAGCTAGCAAATTTCAGTTAGTGCAAGATAGCAGCAATGTGGATCCAGTAAGCAGCATAAGTGACCAGGGCACAGTTAAGTCTCAGGTACGCTGCAAATTGCCAAAGATGTCTTTACCTAGCTTTACAGGGGATCCTTTGGCTTGGCAGGGGTTTTGGGACCAGTTTCAAGTTTCTGTCCACAACAATAGTAGCATTAGTGACATTGATAAATTTAACTACTTGAAAGCTTGTCTGAAAGGGGAAGCGTGGGCTGCTATATCAGGGCTGTCCTTAAATCCGGAAAACTATAAGGAAGCAATTGCCATTTTGCGTGATAGGTTTGGTAATGAGGAAGTCTTAATATCTGCTCATATGGAATCTTAATTAAAAATTGATAGGATTAAGTCAGTCAACGACATTAAGGAGTTAAGAGTGCTTTATACACATGTAGAAAATTGTATTAGGAATTTGCGATCGCTCAAGCTTGATACTAGTGGGTATGGGTCCCTTCTAATTCCAATACTTAAAGATAGGTTGCCAGATGAAATAAACATGATTATTTCACGACAGTTTGGTGGACAGGTGTGGAGTTTAGATAAGGTAATGGAGTACTTTGCGGGCGAGCTTAGAGCTCAGGAGAATTGCAATCCCACAAAAGGCAGGAAGCATGACTCACCTAGAAAAAAGGATACATACACAACCAGTGGATTGTTTAGCCAGAATGGTAGACCCCCTTGCGTGTATTGTAATGAAGAAGGCCATTATTTGTCTAAGTGTGCCAAAGTTACTGGCCACCAGGCTAGGAAAGCTGTTTTGCGTAGAAATGGGAGATGTTTTATATGTCTTGAGACGGGGCATGTAGCTAAATTGTGTAAATCTACCTATCACTGTAAGAGATGCGAGGTAAACATCATATTTCTATATGTAAGACAGGTTTAGAAAAGAACAATTCTGAAATCAATAAGGGAAACGAGCGCAATAACAATAATGATAATAATGGTTTTGTTGGTCACACAGGTGATGAAAATAAGGGAATATTATTGCAAACAGCCATAATTAACATATGCCCAGAAGATAGCACTGTAACTAAGAATTGCACAAGAATTTTGTTTGACAGTGGTAACCAACGCTCTTATATATCAAAGGTTAGGAACAGGTTGCAATTAAAAAGTTTGAGGAAAGAAAAGGTAATAATTAAGACGTTTGGGCGAGCAGATGACAGTGAGGTACAAGAGATTCATGTGGTGCAGATAAATGTTAAGCATAAGTTTGAAAATAGGTTTACTTTGATTGAAGCACGGTGTTCCCACTACATGCAGTCCACTAACTAATCAACACATAAACAGCACAAGAAATATTGAGGAATTCAAGAACCTAGAATTTGCTAACATCAATGATTCCTTAACTCTACCAGTAGGCTTCTTAGTTGGTATCGACTTTTAGCATGCATTCATGACTGGAAAGATCATTAGAAGTAAGGAAGGACCTATTGCATGTGGAACTACCTTAGGGTGGGTTATCAGTGGACAACTAGGTGCAGCTTCACCTGATTTGCACTGTTTTGAAACTCATTTGTTGCGCACAATTGTCGAAAAGGTTAATTCACCAGATACCTTGAGGCATGAGCTAGATAAATTTTGGGCAGTTGAAAGCATAAGTTCAGACACGGATCAAGTAGTGAGTGATTTTAAGAATAACATTGTGCATGATGGAACAAAATTGCTCTTTAAACCTGATCATGAGCCATTGTCTGATAATTTTGCAATCAGTGAAGCACGTTTAGGGTCATTGAAAGGAAGGTTAGTTTCAAGAGAAATTCTGACCGACTATGATGAAATTTTTAAGGACTACGAACGAAAAGGTATAATTGAGAAGGTCCCACCTAGTGAGATTGTTAAAGATGTAGGTCAGGTGCATTATCTCCCACACGGACCTGTAGTACGGGAAGACAAAGACACAACTAAAATCCGTGCGGTATTTGATGCTTCCTGTAAAGTGAATGGCCCCTCACTTAATGAATGCCTGTATTCGGGACCAAACCTCATTGCTAAAATTTTTGATATCCTTTTAAGGTTCAGGTTGAATAAGATAGGGATTTTAGCAGACATCAAGCAAGCGTTCTTGAATGTTGCCATCTCACCTGAACACAGAGTTTTTTGCGCTTCCTATGGTACGATCTCAACTCCAATGATACCATAATTTATAAATTCGCTAGAGTTGTTTTTGAATTGAAAAGTAGTCCTTTTCTTTTAAATGCAACAATAAAGCACCATCTTGATCGATACATTGAAAATGAGAGAGCAGTTGTAGAGCGGTTTAGAGATGATTTGTATGTTGATTTAGTCAGCGGTAGTGATGAACTAGAGAAGGCTAAGATCTTGTTTAACAAAAGTAAGTCTATCATGTTAGAAACTGGGTTTGAATTGCGCAAATGGGAGACTAACAACGCTGAGCTTAGGGCATATATTTCATCCCAAGAGGGTAGTATGACGGATACTTCGACACCAGCTTATGGGGATGATATGACTTATTTTGAAACAATGGCTAACAATGCCAAACATAGTAAAAAGGTCGTATTAGGTTTGGCCTGGGACACTGATAGAGATGAATTTGTTTTTCGTTTTGATGATTTGTTGACCAAGAGTAATGCAATGGAACAAACAAAGTGAAATTTGTTAAGTGTTTCAGCCACTATCTTTGACCCATCGGGCTTGATTGCTCCAATCACCGCAAGAGTTAAAACAATTTTTCAACTTCTTTGCAAAGATAAATTGCAATGGATGATATCATTCCACCAGCTTTGATATCATTCCATCGGTTTGGTGCAAATTTTTGGATAAGTTAAAAGATCTGCAGGAAATTCGCTTACAACGGTGTGTTTTCGATTACAATTTTCATTCGAAAAATCGAATTGAACTTCATGGTTTTTCTGACTGCTCCAAAGAGCTTTACTGTGCAGTAGTCTACCTTCGGCTTATTAGCGATGGTGGTGTTAAAGTGTCTTTCCTTGTGTCAAAAACTAAGGTAGCTCCTCTTAAAGCCTTTACAATTCCTAGGTTAGAACTGTTGGGATGTTTGTTGTTAAGTAAATTGATCAAAGAGGTACTTGAAGGTTTTCAGGATCGCATACTGTTGAGCAATATATATTGTTGGTCGGATTCTGAGGTTGCGTTGTGCTGGATTAGAGGCAAGGAAAAACGTTGGGAACCTTGGTTAGAAAATAGAGTTGTCACCATTAGAAATGTTGTCGATCGTGATAGATGGTATTTTGTTAAAGGAGAAGTCAACCCTACCGACGTCCCCACCGGAATATCTTCAGACCTGCGGGACGGTTTTGCGGTTGTTGGTATTCGGGTCCTCCTTTTCTCCTGTCACAACATTTTGAGTTCAGTGGGGAGGACATTAGTACTGGTGGTGCTAATGAAAATGAGTTGAATATGGAATCAGTTACGGTAGCTCTTCTCTCCGAGGTTTCTTGTATCAATAGTACGACACAGAATGATATCTCAGATGACGTATGTTCAGTAATACTGTCGTAGACTGCAGGAAGTATAGCTCACTGAAGAAGCTCACAATGCTCACCGGTTGCGTAATGAGATTCATCAGCAACGTACGAAAACGAGTACAGCAATTGAACGACGTCATCATGGAGGAAGTCCTGACAGTCGGCGAATACGAGCCAGCGTTGACATTGTGGATAAAAAAAGAACAAAGGCTTCTCAGGAAACAGTCCAACTTCGAGAACCTTCACGGCTCGTTAAATCTCTTCGAAAGTAAGGACGGTGTGTTCAGGGTTCTGCCCAGGACCATGTGAGTGCCGGGTGCCTGTGGGCATGCTCCCCCCAATCCTGCCGTCAAGTTTTTAAATTTTGGTGGTCTCAAAATACTCATTGCTATTTTGCAAATTCTGTAATCTGAGCAAGCTTGTTTTTTAACAATTTGATTTAACTGTACATAACATAATCATATTTATTATTTTAATGATAAATCACTGTGACTGGACCTTACTTGGCTCTAGCTAATGGCTTAATAAGTTGTAAGTAAAGGCACACTGAATGTGTCTAAAGTAACCAACTGCATGTCTGCATTACAATACAAGTAAGGTGAATTAATTATTATTAATATGAATATCATATTCTTATATATGATCCAGACAGTCAGTCATCTATTATTAGAACTATTACTGGTCGAACTTTTTAAAATTGTTTTCAGTCTCCTGTTTTTTCTTTGTGCCCGCGTACAGCCTCTTTGAAAGGAAACTTGTGAAGCGGAGAACGTTCAATGACAATTCTGATTATTGGATCCAGAGTTTTATCCTTCATCCGATTTCTCAAAGCTGTCTTTATAAATTTCAGCTGAGAAAAATCTCGTTCACAGTCCGATGTGTGTGGTGGAATAACGCAGCAAATTTGGGCCAGTTTTGACATGTGTGGGTAAAGCTGTCTCAGAGTTTCATTGGTACACAATTGATGTGTAACATCTCTCAGTTTCAGCTTCTTCTGATGGTCTGAGGAAAACTGCTTAAAATCTCCCCACTCCTCAAGCGCTGGCTCCATGTCAATGCCAAATCTTGAACACATGGTTCTGATAATATCATCCCCATAGTCCTGGAGAGACTTGGCTGTAGCGGCTGGGGTTTTTGCAGTGTCGGGCATGATGATCATCATCACTGTCACCATCATCATCATCGTCACCACCATCGCCACCACCATCACCATCATCGCTGTCATCATCACAGGGAGTCACAGGTTCATCTTGACATTCGTCTTGATTTCGCAGATTTCTTGGATCGAACACTGACACGAATGAGAAAATGACATCAGTATTTTTAAACCTGCTGTTGATATTCGTTATCAGTTGGTTGAGGAAGGGTGACTGAACCGATCTTCTAAAACTTTCATGGCGATCCGAATTTATCTCATCCCGTTGGACCTGGCTACGTAATTCTACACCAGACTGTGACAATTGTTGGACATATTCACCAATTGCTTTCAGAGAATTACCATCCCTCTTGTTCAAACCCTCCAGCTTGGAGACGGTTGATTGAACATGCTTAGAAACACAGGTAAAGTCAATCCATTCTGCCTGGACAAGTAACGATAACCTGTTTACGGTTGGCAGGACATCGCACATTAACAGCATGGTGGCCACGAATTTTTATTCCGTGACTATGTGATGCAAGCCTGCTGCAGTAACATCATGGCGCTCTTCCACTTCTCTCCCTAAGCTGATAACCACACTGGCGAAGATGTCTTTAAGGCGTTTCACAGCATTTCCAACACTCAGCCACCTTGTTGACGATGGTTGTAGCAGCTTTAGTTTTGGATCATTCAACAATTCCTGAACAGCTCCAAGACCAGCTGTTCTGACAGAACTGTTGTCAAAAAAGTCGTACGGCTGTCTCAGAATATCTTTAAGTTTCTTGGGGGAACTCCATCTCCCGCCTGTGATGCAGCCAAGCTCAGCTTGTGAGCAGCACAGTGCACACCTACAGCTTCACATTTACTTGGAGCAGATTCTGCTTGGGTATCTAATTGGAAATCTACAATTTGTTACATTTCTACAATTTTTTTAACAGCGCCATTACGTTTTCCAGGCATGACTGAAGCGCTGTCTGTTCCGATGCCAACCAACTTTGAAAACATCAAATGCTTGGATGCAACATACTCTTTGACCTACGGGCAATGTTAGTTGCATTCAGAGTTATGATATGGTCGTTACTCGAGCTGTCCTTGTCACACTCAGCAGGCTTTAGAGCATCCAGCATCTTCAAGAACTGGACTTTCACTGCACCATCTGGATCAATGAACCTTGTGTGGATAACCAATTGCTCTACAATGCTGCAGTCTGTTGTCTCGTCAAACATGAGGGCAAAGAAATTGGATTTTTTTAGATCATCCAATGTTTGATCTTCAATCAAATCACTCATGGCGAAGAGCATCTCTTGAATGGATTTGTCAGAAAGATATGTTGCATTCTTTCCAACAGATACTTTTGATTTAAAGGGGAACTCCACTCCCAAAACGAATGGCGCTTAAATAAAAGATCATACCATAGCTAGGCTTTTCCTGAAGTAACACGGTCTAAATATTTATTGTGAAGGAGATAT
>JBAHVQ010000499.1:503360-526157 GCA_036872915.1 Nanipora kamurai | reverse complement strand
GAATTTTCCTCATGAATTGTTGATGAGTTTTAGAATGAGATTTACAAAGGTATACATGTGACTTGAATGCTCCGTTTCGATTGCTTGCTGCTCTCATTAATTATTCATCAATTTGATAAATACAGTTAGTTACTTACATGTATACAAATCTGCATATACCAAACCCGCCTACAAAAGCGTGGATATCAACCCATATCTATGCTATTTATCGTACCCATCCATATGCCAAACGAAGTTTGGACCTTATAAGTAAATGAAATAAAAGTAAACTTCATGTAAAAAAAAAAAAACTAATTGCTGAAGTGCAACTAGTATTTTGAAACATTGTCTAGTGATTTTAATAAAATGTAAGCAAACTTTCTCGATAAGCTAACAATAGAAGAACAAGCTTAATCTAATAAAGTGTTTCTTCAATAAATTTTCTAGCCATAAGTACGGACAATCAATTTGACAATCAAAACAAACCGTGGTGGTAGGTAAGTCCGTGAACAGGTTACTGGGTAGCTTGTGATCGAGTTTATTTTCCCTTGAATTATAATGAATATTACGAGGGTTCTCCCAGAAGATTATTTCGATGAAGGTCACTACTTCCAACCAGTTTGGGGTGGTGCAGCCAAATTTTGCCCGACGAAAAAGACGAAAAGGGCGTGGCCCAACTCGAAAAGCAGTAGACATGAGCAGCTACTACTAAGGATTCTGTTGTTAATAAAACATTTAATAAAAGCAATTAAAAATTTTATATTCACTATTGACTTCAAGAAAGGATTATAAGAAAGAGTAATACAAAAGCAAAAAAAACCTGTAAATTTTTTGCTGTTTTACCAATTTTTTGCCCGACGAGCACGTCGTCAATTGTTAAAATTGCCCTACAAAACTGCACTACTACAACATTGGGGGAGTGTCGCACCCCCAACCCCCCCAGTAGTTACGGCCCTGCTTCCAACAACAAAGCTTTGTTGTTTTTGGGCTTTTACATCGATGCGTTTACGAGATAAATCGTAGAAAACTACATTAAATGTGGTTTACTGAAGTAATACAATATATCGTTTACTATAGAAAGTTTCTTCCTGCCATATAGGCATACCGACAATGGTGGTTTCGGATTTCGAAACGGAAAGTTAAAAAAAAAGAAAACAAAATTGCATAAGATGCTTCGTCATTATCACGATGATACTTGGAGGGCGGAGAAGAGGTATCGTTACGTTAAATCGACTCAAAACTTAGTGAGTAGTAGAAATTCTTAAAACTAACAGTTTCCGATAAATGTTCAGTCCATTACCGTACATTTGTTTTACTTAGCGTTCCGAGTCGCTATGGTCGTACCTCGTCCGTCAAAAAACGGGATGGGGGACTAAAGAGCTCAGTGTAAGTTCGTAATATGTAAATTAGTAATATATTTCAGGTGAAGAAGAAAGCTTTTATGACGTCGGAAATGAGCTTCATCATTTAGCATCTTAAAAATCTATAATGGCAAAAACTTTAATCCAAGACAGTTTTTTCTTTCTCAGAAAATATATAGGAATAAATATTAATGGATAATAAATAGAGGCACGTGATGGTGTTATATTGACAATAATTAACAGATCCATAATTTTGCAGGCATATATTGGCATACGCAGTTTTGACGTCTTCTTCAATGAAAACTTCGTGAATTCCAGTACGGTGGAACACCCACGCCATACGACCGACAAAACATAAATTTAGTCCACATGGTGTCCCCAACAACATGTACAATTAACTGCCATAGACGTGTTCTTATCTTATTTTTTTAAACATAAAAACTTACCGGAACTCAAATAAATTAAACTCTCAATATTTTTTCAGTTATGTTTTCACGAATTCTTTTAATTAAATTAACTTTTAAAAAGTTTTTTCAATTTTGTTTTGGAAACTGGTTTAGCTAGAACGGAATTGATTTATATTTTCTTGAAAAAAGGATGATTGTGATTATAATAACAATAATAATTATTATTTCAACAGAAATATTTTATTTATCCCCAAGCCCCAGCGCGCTGCTAGGACCGAAGGTCCGTGCAGGTGAGGATACTAATCTCTACGTGCCCGGGATCCATTCACCCGGGAGAAGAGAAAAAGGACAAAATCCCGCTTTACGTTTTAGGGGGAATATATGTAAAATTGTAGCCGTACAAACTAGGCCGCGTCACAAGTTGCAGTCCTAGTTACCATTGATCCAAGAACATGACGAGCTACTGTAATTTGTAGCAACTCAATCAGTAAGAGAAGAATCAAATCTTTCCTACAAAATCTAGAGGAGCAATTGACGGGAAACGTAAACGAGCTTGCACAACATGCCCGTTTTAATTACCTAAAACTACGAGGCATTCCCATCCAGGAAATTGAGAACATTGATGAATTAGTTTGTTCCATATGAAATTAACGTGGTCGTGGACGTCAAGGCAGAAGATACGTATCTCAACACAAAGTTACCGCCTTCATAAAAATAGCTGAATGAGACTATATTTGTCACAAACCTGTAAAGTTCGTTAAGCAAACTGTAAAACACCTATAGCGCAAGAAAATGCTTTATAGACGAAACTACTACGGAGTATGGTCTTGAAAGAGAGTCTTTACAGATTCCCATGGATCAGTTCTTGGACTTCAAATTTTGCTATCTACAGCATCAGTGGTATTCATAACTCTACCGACGGCCACGATATTCACCTTTTTGTTGTTGTCAATATTTTTTTTGATGTTGACAAGAGTCCATTAACAACAGACGATGCGGTAAACAATTAAATTACACCTGTCAGTCATTTCTTCTGTGCAAACAAGTTGTTCATGTACCATAAGGTCAATCCAAATGTATATTAAATTTTATTGTGCAACGAAGTTAAGGTATTAATTATCAAGTAAAACTTTCATTGAATGGTACTGTATATTTATTGAATGGCCAATTGCATGTACTTAAGCTAGTATATGACAATACAAAGATTAATAATATTATTGGTGCTATATCTAAAGCATGACATTTTCTTCGGCACACTAGTGTCACAGTGTGGAACAACATTGATAGTTGAATAAACTTCCGCTCCAATGATTTTATTTTGTTTCTATTTTTTCTCTGAGCTGTAGTTTTAATCTTTTCTCCCTCTTGACAGCCATAAAGCATATTAGCTTAACATCAGCTTAATTATTTTTTAGGCATTTTTTTCATTGGATTCTTTGTCCAGGGCCCTGTTGTAATTTCTTAATTTTCATCACGTTAAGGCAATTTTTAGCTTCTAGTTGTTTTTTTTTCTTACCTCAGTTATAATTTGTATCCTTAAGGGATATGATGGTGGCGTTCGCGAGGGGTTGTTGCGTACACGTATTTCTAGTTCTACTCATTAGCCAATCAGAGGTGTGAAAACATTACAAAAAGGTGTGATAACAACTCATTGCACTACTTTCTTTTGAACAAGGTCTAATGACCAGTAATAGCACACGTTTTGTTTGGGTAAACGTAAAGAAAAATCCATTTAGTTGTCGGTGAGTCATGAAAATAAGGTGGTTAATTAATGTTTACTCGTGTGATAAACGATTTAACGTCGCTCCTGAAGCTTAAACCTCGGCCACTAGGAGTCTATGGTTTTTCGCGGCCATTAAGTTTCACTCGCAATTTGAATGCTTTATACTTAATGCTAAACACAAATTTGGTTCATGCGGAAGCTTGGTAAATATCAGACGACTAGTGAACGTTCGTCAAGCTCGTTACCTCAGATCGTTTTTCTGAAATAACGAGCTTAATGAACATTCACTAGTCCTCTAAATCCTTATCATACTCGAGGCCATTGATTAACCCATACTTTAAATGTTTGTTTCAGGTCGATTCAACCAACAAAAACCACTCAATCTACGCTTGATGATGCACGAAAAACATGCCTTACATCGCGTTGGTGATTCCTTTTATCCAGTTGACTTCCAACAGTTAGCTGACCATGTTCTTCATGTCAAGTTTACCACTCAGCAAACTGATATACAAATATCCTCCTCCTCGCTAATTTATAAGGCATTTGTAACATACCTGGAAGGAATTGAAGCAGTTACAGACGAACAAGACCAGTGAAGTGAATATTTCTTTCATAATTCTAATTTTATATACCTATTGTATTTCATTTATTTTAATTAAATGTTAAACGAAATAACTGTTACGACTTGTACCCTTAAACCTATGATTTCTCCAATCATATAATTGTACGTTTTAGCTACTATATGAGTTTTAATCGGTTGAAAGTGTCTTTTAACATAAAACTATAACATACGCGGATAGTCGCCTATGTTGCTGATTTTCGAGGGAAGTCGTTTGCTGCAGTGCACCTACACCACCGGAATAGCCAACTTCTAAGGGTTGGATGACAGGATCATTCAGTATTTCTTTCGTGCCACTGTGAATATGAGTACTAAAGGGGTCACCAGACCGTACACTGGGGCCCAGTAGTTGTTGTAAGACCCCAAGCGGAAAGGCAGGGAGTATATGTAGTTGGATTCAATTTCTGCATCAAGTCCATTAGTCTTTAAGACTGCGCGTCTGTATGAAGGGTAGCTAAGGCTAAGGTTATGGTCGAAGCTTAATGAGGTCATATTGGAGGTAAATTACAGGACACTGATAAACATGTTGCACCTATAAAGTGTGCGCACTTCCCAATTAAATGATTCCGTGTGGATGTGCCGCTGCAATAGGTTGCCTTGTTTCGGCTTGAAACCGCGTCGGTGGACCAGATGACATCTGGGTGGTTGGCTGGTTTTCCCATTTCCGGGCAAAAAGAAAGCTGGTCATTAAGCAATCTGAGTCATATGAGTTTGTGATTGGCTTTCAGTTAGGCGCCTTTTGTTGCTCTTTCAGGTTCTGAACTTCTAGTTGTAGTGCTTGTAGATTTTCTGCAAAAATTTTGTTTGCTGCCGGCAGAGGAGCCACAGCGTTCTGCACTGCAGCCACAATGTCATCGTGTGACTTTATTTGCTTGTTGGAAGGGATTTGTGGCATTTGGGCCTCTTCCATATCGTCACATGAAGTTAACGGTCCAATCATACAATCAGCTTCCGAATCCGCGTTAGAAGGCTCTCGATTCGCGGCTTTCTTAGGGTTGGTTGGTCCTGTCCGTCACAAGCAGTTCTACTTCTACGGCACATGAGATTTGCCAGGCTGGTAAACGAATGCAATTCTGCGCATTTCTTTGTTTGTTGTTGTACTTTTTTACAGGAGGTCACAGGATCTTCTATAATTTCTATACCGAGAATGACGTAAAGGTAAGACTTCTGGAGCCTTGTGTAAACCTGAATGAAAGCATGATTGTCTTTAGCTGTCAGGAAGATGGAAAGTTGTGTTCGGGATTATTTTTTCATTAAATAAAGCAGCTTGTACAGTTCATATATATCTTTTGTCGTTCTTGTGAAGATCTGTCATTTACAATAGTTCAGTGCTCACCTCTGGAACTAAAACCAGGTCAATAACTTCTTTGTCCGGTTCCATAACAAATTTACTTATTTCTTTCTTGATGTCTTCGGTCTAAAACAAAAACATCATAGTACATAGATGGTGAAATCACTACCAAATGTTCTACACCACTTCTGTGACCACTATCAAATATTGTACCATTCTTCGTTTTTCTTTTCACGACAGCAATTAAGAAGTCCTTAAAGCAAAGAACCATAGTGAACGGTTATTTCATACACAAAATGTTCTAACCTTTGTGCAACCAGTTATATCGATACAAGACAATCTGATTAGGGGATATGATTCAAACCCTTATACATTATCTTCTTCATAGGAACAGCCACAAATATTATAACCTACTCGGACGGTGTCACATTCTTTGTTGTATCAAAAGAATACTGTAAGAGTGTAGAAACATTTCTGCGTGTGTAACAACCAGAAATGTTAATTATTTGTTACAACTCGGTCGTGTTCTTCGTAGAAGCTATCTATAAAACTGAACGGTTTTAGGGCATTGTTTTACAGATTTCACTTAATGTAGACATATTTATCACCTTAAGATTGGAAACCACCTCCAGAATAGTCTTGCTGGTGGTTGAACAAAATTTGCAGATTTACGTCGAAATCTACGAAAAAAAAAATATTAAATTTTATACACTTTATATCTATATATCTACATATCTACATATCTACATATCTACATATCTATATATCTAACAAACAAAGTAAAAACACTGATTACTTCATTGAAGTTTATTGACAACAAACTTGTTTCGTATGACAAGCCGAAGCTTGCCACACTCATCAGGTGAATGATATATAACTTACAGTGCAGCAGAATATAGTATGAGATGCATGCGTCAAATAGGGATAGTGTTACAATTAGCGATAGGTTATTTACATAGGATTAGGTGGGACATTTACATAACAGGTAATTCTTTCGGTGTCGGCAGGTGGATATCAGTTCGTTTCGTTTGTTAAGCGAGCTTAGTTCGCGATGATATATAATTACAAATTTTTCATGCAGGCATAAATTCTATCGTTTTGACTTATTAGAGTAGGGTTGGCATTGTTTTAGGATTTTCCAATTAATAGTATAATTTTTATCATCACACTTCTATCTATATATCTATCTATATATATATATATCTGTATAAATCTGCATATCTATATAAATTTGTATATCTGTATATCCATATATCTATATATATACATATATATATAGATATATATGTATGCATGTATATGTGTATATATGTATGTATTTATAGATGTATAGATGTATAGATGTATAGATACATACATGCATAGATGTATATGTATATGTATATGTGTATGTATATCATCATAAAAAATTATCTCATCATAAAAATTAGAAAAACAGACGAACGTTTCGAGGTACTGTCCTTTCGTCAAGGTACTGTTCTCCTTGACAGACAGGTTTTTTTGTACTGAGAAATTAATTAGAATGTACATAAATTATCAAATATACAATAACAAAATAATCTCGCTTCAGACCCTGCGGAACAAACGAATCAAACTTAAAAACCCAAACTGCTTCTCTTTCTGTTGGTTTACTCATGTCCGTACTCATGTCGATCATTTGTACTTTCATGTCCAGCAAACCCGCATGACCATTTTCTAAAAAATCCGAATATCATAAAAATGCTCCCTCGGCATACCTCGCCTACCCTTATATCTAACCAAACTACTTTTATCGTTATTAAACCGCATTCTAAAAGAATTGACAGTGCTTCCAACATAGTTGCTTTGTACATTTATCAAACTCCAAAAGGTAAATCACTCCTTTGGAATCACAGTCAAATTCAAAATTAGCAAAATCTCCTTCCACAAAATTACATATTTGGAATCTGGCCTTTCCGCACTTCCTCATACCCTTATTGGTCTCCTCTGACCCCTTGATTTTACTTCTAACTAATTTGTCTTTCAGATACCTTGATCTTCTAAAATTTATTCTCGGCGGTTCTTCAAAAACTGGTTTTATGTCACCCGACGCATACAAAATGCATACACTAAGATTGTAGATCGTCCTACCCAGCCCCTCAAGGACTGGAGTTCCTATCCGCCTAGGTCCGCAGTTACCTATGGAGACTTTAGTATTTAACTCTGGCAAACGCCAGACGATTTTGCTCGTCGAGGGGAAAGTCCTCGGACAGGAAAGAGTTCCGCAAATATCCCTGATTTCGTGAAGTGTCCTTTCGATGACCGGATCCGATTCACATATTCTTCTCAGTTTTAGCGCTTGTCCATAAGATATGCCTTTCTTCACATGCATCGGATGATATGATGTATAATTCAAGTACTGGTGCGTGTCCGTTTTTTTACAAAACACCTCAGTGGTCATATTACTTCCTTCAAGAGAGACCTTAACGACTAGTGGACGTTCGTCAAGCTCGTTCTCTCAGAAAAACGATTTCTGAGCCCTAGACGGAAATCGAACTTTCAACCTTCTGATGACCAGTGAGACGCTCTAACCATTGAGCTACCACAACTCAGATGGTGAGCTAGGGTGCGGTAGTCGTCTGTAGTCGTCTGAGATTTATCAAGCTCCCACATGAACTGAGTTTTGTGTTCAGGATTAAGACCTTAGCGTCTAAGTAAGAAATCTCCTTAACCGAAAATTCCCAGATATACTTTATACCGTGGTACGAATGAACAAACCGTGAAAACTCAATTTAGACTGACCGTGTAGCTAAATAAGAGATATGTCATCCAGGAACCTCCACCAAAACCATATACATTCCTCAAGGATCTTTTTTTCAAGTTTTAAAAATGTTTGCAAACGCCGGAACATTCACCAGTCTCTTCTGAATCTTGGGCTAGACATAAAATCTACCCAAATTAGACTAATAAGTACTGCTTTCACAGACTGTTTTCGGCACTGTTCATTGATTTGGTTCAGCAAATGAATGTAAACAGACCTTTTCAACTGATGAGTATCCATAACAACTCCTACTAGATATATTGGATATCCCTTAATAATTATCCCTTGAACTTTTCCTGTTGGGAAGAATTTAACGGTGATGTTGTTTCTCCTCTTTTTTTAAAAATAATATTAAAAAAAATTGAAACAAGATCAGTTTTTAGCTCGTTAAAAACAAAGAATTCGCTGCCGTTTTTTAGCTAAACAATGGGAGCTTGCCGTTGTTTTTACAGTGGGTGTCTTCATCTCTGTAGGATTGCGATACACCGGTTTCCATTGGTTGGTTTTTTCTTAGCTTGTACAGAAGACGGTGACTTTACGACGTCGGTCTGTATATCCCTCCACTTTACAGTCCCGTTTATATCTTTCAGTCTTCAGTACTAATCTCTGATTTTTTGCTATCTCAACGCAAGCTTTCTTGAAATCCTTTACATTTTAATCGGCGTCGAGATTCGTCCAGCACAATTGCGACAGGCGAATTTCCAATACTCGTCATTTTCAAACATTTCTACATCCCTAAACTTTTTGATCGCAGGAACAAGTCCATCTTCTGGGAATTTGTCGCCGAAAAGATAAATACGATGGACGCATTTACTGTTGCCGACAGCTACACGAAAGTAAAAGTTTGTTCCATGAAAGCTTTCTTTGAGAGTATTCTGCCATGGGGTTTTGGCAATGGTTTACCCTTTGTATATCAGTAAACTCAATCTACAGAGCGTAGAGAATGCTTCCTTTCGACAGATCGAAAACATTAATTACAGTCAGCCAATCAAAACATTTTAGGCGATGGATTGTCCCAGAGACTTCAATAGCGAGTGTTGCAAAGGCTCTGGGAGCGAGATAGTTCGTAGTTCATGACCAGGTCACTTTAATTAGATTAAAACTGATTAGCGACTTGTAGCCAACTTTGACTTTTTCACTCTTTAAGTTTCTAATTAAATTTGGCCAATCAAGTGCAATTTTGACTAGTTTTTACACGCAACGGGTAGTTTCCAGCATGAACGCAAGTAGTTTCCACACTGGTGGAGTGCACGTGAAGATATCCCGCCGTTTGAGCCTATTTGTTCGACGAAATTTGAGGTACGAAAACTAAGGGCAAGCTTGGAAAATGAAAGAAAAAAAATTCTTGTGACTTTTTTAAAACGGACTTTCAAGAGCAAGATTTTAGGACTTATTATTTATCATTTATTATTTTGCACATTTCCTCAACGTTTGACTAATTTTCGGAAGCTAGTTGAACTAGTCAGGCAAACTATAAACATAACGGGGGGTGGATCTACATACAAATCGGAAGTCACTGGTGCTTCCGCTTTATGTAAATTCTGGGAAGTTTTGATACTTTCGTTTTCGTTTTAAAGGCTCACATCGGCGATGAGTTATCGTCGCGGAATTGTATTTTAGCAGCACTGCAAATATGTGTTATAAACGTCGAAAGCGGAATCTAGAACGAAATTTCTTTCTTGGTGTTCTCTTGGTAAAGCAGTAAAAGGTGAGGTAAACGAGAGTCAGTAAATGGTAGATTTCATAATGGCAAATTAAAGTATAAAATTTAAGCCTTCAAACAAGTATCATCCAAAATGTGTATACTGCGAAACCACTTTGTACCTGTTAAGAATTTAAAAGCAGCTCCAGACAGTCCTTCTTTTCAATATTTCGTTGTTATTAAGTGTATCGGAAGTAAACGTCTGATGTCAAGAGATATTGTGAGGATGGCATGTCGTTAAGCAATAGCTTCAACAAGAGAAAGAATCATCTACACAGTACAGTCACCGCTAACGATTATTTGTGCTGACAATTTGATTTACTTAGCTTCTATATAATTATAGAACGCATCGCTACATTCCCCAACAAGTCATAAGGTGGAATCATATTGTGTTCTTAAGTGAAAATCACATTCACAAAGGCAAAGTGCCAAAGAATCACAACAACCGTTTGATTTTCATGGAATTTAAGAGGGTTTTTTTTAATTAATTGCTTCTTACAGAATAGCAAGTTGAAAAGGCTTTGCTTAATGTATGTCACTTAACTAGTTTTCCTGTATTTAATGGTCAGTCAAAAAACACAAATTTTGAACAATCGATTTCCTCGTACGAATAAATACATCGACAGAAATTTGAGATGGGAAATTGCTAAATTTATTCATATTCTCCAACTGGTACGTAAGTACTGATTAAAATATGTATTTTTTTAATGAAATATTAGTTGTATGAAAGTCCTTATTTCAATGTTTTATGCTACAAACATGCTCTTAATTGTAAAAGATTAAACAGAAATTGTGAGTTAGAACTATCGTACTAAAGACAAGAGAGAGCGCTACGATCATCCAGAAATGTAATGAAAGAACCAGTGAGAACGTATATTAAAGGAAATAGTTCTCACTTATCCCGGGAATATTCATGACTTTACACACGCAATAACATCAGCTTTCCTTCCATTAACATTCAATTCTAGACTCCCCCTTATTAATTAGCCGGAGACCCGAGGCATTGCGTTTTAGTTATAATGGTATCACAGTCGTCTGAAATGGCGCTGTCCGGAGTTAAAACAACTTGTTTCACAGTTGATGTGGAAAGCTGTAGCCGTTCTAAGCCTGACGCTAGCTTTTTCGAAAGCTCTTGAACGGGTCAGGAAAACTAAACAGTTCTCCTTGTAATTTCAACTTTGCTGCCAACAATTCAGTTAGAAGAAACAGCTCGAGTTGTGAACAGTCTACTGAAGTTCCTCAATCTGCCGCTGAAGAGATCACTTCAAGAAATTGACAAGAATTCGCTTGAGATTTGGGGAGGGGGCTTAAAAGAATTGCCTACTTTTACTCAGAGGCATCTGGATTCTCGATTTATCTATAATGCAGCGACCATGCCTGACAGAGAAAGTTCCATTAGCCCACAGAAACAAGTTAAAAGGATACAAAATTTAGAAAGAAGGGTATATGAAAAAGCTTCACACTAAACCTAACATACTGGAAAGGAGTGTTTATTTCTTGTAAAAGCCAATGTTTCTGCATCAATGAAGCAACAGCGTTATTTGGTTTACTTCCACCTTGATCAAGCATCTGCCGAAATTAAATTTTCTAAATGTAGTTGCAAAGCAAGTCAAAGCGGATGCTGCAAACATGTTGCTGCAGTATTTTATACTGCAAAAGGTGTACTACAAAAGTGGAGCATACCAAGTTTACGATCAGGAGAAACAACAAAGACAGGATTTAATATTTGAAATTGCAGAATATTTCAGAGATATAGAGAAGAAGAGAAAGCATCCTTTGGTTACAGGAAAAAGACAGAACTACTGTGCCACACCACTGTTTGCCAAGAAAGGGCATAAAGAAGAAATTGGACAACTATATAGTTCTTTTCTTTGTAAAACTTTTGTAGGTGATAACTTTGAGCCATCATCTATGTTTGAAACCAGCTGCACCACTAAAGATAAAATAATGCAGCCTGCAGCTTTGCAGCCTGTTCCAAATGTGAGTAGAAACATATTGTTTGAAAAGTTACCTACAAATGAAATTGTACTTGCCCTTTCGTCACAAACATTACAGGAAGTTAATGAAAGAGTTGATGTTACCACAGAGGAAGCAATAGCTGTTGAAGAAGCAACCAGATCACAATGCACGAGTAACATTTGGTATACAGAGGGACAGAAGCAAGTGACCTCGTCATTCTTTGGTAGAATTATGAACAGGGGAGAGAGCATACCACTCAAGTCTATTTTACAAACTGTTCATCAAACAAATGGTACTTTGTCATCAAGAACATCTCCACCACTCAAGTGTGGAATTGATGATGAAGAAGTTGCTTTAATACAGTACAAAACAAAGCTAGAGGGAAACATAACTGTGGATACTTTTGGACTATTTATTAATCCTAACTGGCCCTGGCTGTGATGTAGCCCTGATGGTGTTATATATGACAGTGACGCAAGTGCCCTTGTTGGTTGTATTGAGATAAAGTGCCCTTACACAAAAAGAGAAATGACCATCAGAGAGTGTTGTCAGGATAAAACTTTTTTCATGAAAATGACTCCTGATGGTATCAAACTTAAGGAAAATCATGCTTACTTTTATCAGTGCCAGGGAGTTCTTAACATAACTAATCTTGAGTGGACCGATTTTGTTGTTTACTCAACAAAGGAACTGTTTGTTCAACCTTTTGAAAGAGAGTAATTTGTGGAATGTCAGGGTTCGAATTAGCATGTCGCAATTCACAATTTGCAAGCCGATTTTTGGCACTTGCGAATCGAAGTTTTATGTTTTGCGAATCGAAATTATTTAATAAAAGGTAATAATTTTCAGTTTTTGCATTCAATGTTTTGTTTTTCTTAAAAACGAAGAAATATAGGAGAAATATTCGTGAAATACAGGACGAAATATTTAATCACTGCCATTTTGTCCCATCAGCAATGTTTCCACAACGCACCATTTGAATTTTTTTGATTTCACCATAAAATTTCCTTGAAACAGGATGTAATTGAAACTTGACACCGTCTTGTTAGCTAACGGTGTAAAATGTAGTTTACTTCGTGAACAACATGGCAGAGTATTCAGCTGCTCTGCACACAGTGATTAAATGGGAAAAAGACTTAAACTGTAAATTAAAAAAGATCATTACAAATGGTAAAGTCACAAGTATTAAATGTTCATTATGTGTAAAGTTCGAAAGCCATTTGAATAAAATGCGAAGCTATACATCAACTTGGGGCCGAAGGAAGTAAATACGTGAAGAAGGACTCGCTTAAGAAACACTTGGCCAGCGATATTCATATTAAAGCTATGGATCTCAACACAAAAGCGCAACTTGGAGCTACTAGCTATAATCAACACGTTCTCCAGAATACCCCAGTTGGACATGGGCTTACGCGAATGGCTGAGAAAGACAAGAAAATCCTGCGGACATGTTTCAATACTGCATATTATCTGGTGAAACAAGAGCGACCTTTTAGTGACTTATCCAGCACTTCTTAACCTTCAAATCAGAAATGACGTGAAAGAATTCAAGTCATACTTAAACGACCGTGCTACAGCTGGTTTTACCGATGCAGTAGGGGATGTGATAAAGGACAGTTTGGTAAAGGATTTGATAAACGCCAGATATTGTTCACTTTTGAAAGACGGAAGCATCGACACTGCAGTGATAGAAGAGGAACTTGTTTATGTTCTGTTTCTTAACAGTGATGGCTATCCGAAAGTTAAATTCCTCAGCATTGAATGTTCGAAGCATACAGATGCCAATGGACTAAAGGAAGCAATTACACTTGTCTTCACCAGAATAGGCTTAGTCAATTTTTCCTCGAAGTTACATGGTTTCAACTTCGATGGTGCCTCTGTCAACACAGGAATCCACTGAGGGCTTGCTGTTTTGTTGCGTGAAAATGCCCGCTCGCCATCAAAGATTCATTTGCAGGAACGTTCTCTGACGAAACAGATACGTTTCTTGTTAAACTGTTCTATTTGTACAAGAAAAGTTCAAAGCGTTTGCGAGAACTCTGCGATTTCGGTGACATCTACGAAAAATCCGTTCCAAAGCCTGCCAAAGTCGGCGGCACTCGTTGGATAGCGCAGAAGTTTAGAGCAATGGCCATTGTTTTACAGAACTATGGTATATTCATCGCTCATCTTGAATCTCCTGCTCATACAGATTCTCAACCTCTCAAGAATGCATAAATCGAAGGCTTTGCAAAGAAGTGGAAATACGCTAAATTTCCTCTTTATTTAGCAATTTACCTAGATATTTTGACGCCACTAAAAGTCCTTAGTGTGAGCATGGAAAAAGATGAACACAATCCGGTAACCATGTTGCGTCGCGTACAAGAGTTCAGTTGGGCGATGACAAAGTTGGAAGCTCTCGTTGCCAACTACTTAGAGGTTAGCACCAGCCGGCTTACCAATTACACCAAGTTCATTCAAGAGATGTCAGCATACGACCATGGAAACCAAGTCTATCAAGACATCAAGCTCAAAGAATTTCACAGCAGTAAGCGTGCACTAGAAAAAAAGCTCCGTGAAATGGTTACAAAGATCTGTTGCTCAGTTGAGGAGCGTTTTGGTGATTTGAGTGTTAGTCCGATATATAAGCATTTAGTATCGATTCTTGACATGAATAACTGGCCTTCAGACGAGCGTTCTCTTTTGAACTGCGGTGACGATGCCATCAATGATTTGATCAAGCTTTGGAAGGAGCTTTTGGAAAGCAATGGGGGCGTTACAGCGAATATCCCAGCCCAGTGGGACATCTTAAAGAATCGAATGCAATCCATGATCGCTGGTGTCAACCAAGTGAAGTATCGAGCAATATGGTCCAGAGTTCTAACAAACGAAGATCTGAAAAAGGAGTGTTCCGATGTGTTTTATATCATCGAATTGTTGCTGATAACTTCCTTCACAAACGCCAAACTTGAGCGCATGTTCAGTCAAATGAATCGTGTCAAAACTGACTGGAGAGACAAATTAGGAAGGAACAGGCTAGACTCGTGCCTACGGATTGGAGACGAAGGGAACTCCATCGAAGAGTTTAATCCTGACGAGGCTATTAAAGCATGGTACGAGCGGAAGGTCCGACGGATTTCAGCAGCCAAACCGCATCGATATTCAAAGAAACGAAAGACGGCTGGTTCAACCTCCAACTGTGCTATGGGCATTGCCCATTACACATTTTCTGATTTAGAAGACACCGACTCGGACAGTGAATGAAATTCGAAGCTTGACAATTGTGTATGTTGAACTTTTATTCAAGCCTCATATCAGCTTTGAACAATGGGGCCTTATGTGTGGGATGTGAAATGTCAATGTTTGTGTAAAATTTAAATTAGAACATGTTTTGTTTCCATTAGTTTATAAGCAAATTCCATATTTTCCAATGCTACGCTCAAGTTATTTTGCAAGATAGAATGAAATATATACGAAAAGATCAAAATCATATTCATACGTCCCTAAAAGTGCGACAGAGCTAATTTTTCAAACCTTGAAGCTTGTATAAAAGCAAATTTTCCTGAACGGGGTAGGACTTCGTCAATTAATAAAGTTGCGAGTCAACTTTTTCTCCCTAATTCGAACCCTGAAATGTGACAATGCTCCCAAAACTATCATCATTTTATGTGAAATACTTGCATAGCAAAGATTAGTAGGACTTGTTTTGGCTGTAGAGTATTTAAAACATGACAATAATTCATTAGGAAAATTCAACAGGAACTAATATTGAACCAATGTTTGTAGATATGGATAAAGTATTGAATAATCAATTTTCTATCAAACTTAACAGGTATTTGTGGTCAAAATTGAGCTTTTTCTTAGTTATTTTATAAATTAATGGCTTTTACCTTTTGTATGTATCAAAACCACATAACTATCATATAGACTCAGGGTTTAGTCTTACAGGGTTTTAAAAATATCCTACATATGATTATCATTTATAAGCACTCATTCCCTGGATGGTAGTGAAAACAGGAAACCAGCCAGATTTATACAATTTCCAAATAGCAGTTATTTGAAAATTCTATTACTGATTTAGCAAAAACTGACTCTGGAGCTTCTTCATAAGTATGCATGACTATAGTATGACATCATACATACTTAGGCAAAAGCTTTATATACCCCTGACTCTGCAAAAACTGTGTTCATCCATCTTAATGGGATAAAAGGTAAGCTAAATCCGTCTGTTTCAGTTCCTTGGGCCTGGTAGCCTAGGCTTAATGTAAATACTCAAAAACTGAATGATATTCTTAGGAAAAAACCCAATAATTTTGTAGGTAACATTAGCAGAGTATACTATAAATTTACTCACACGGGGTTCTGTCCAGGCCTTTGTGGACTCTTATTTTGGTAGCTCTTAATTGTTTTAGTGAATGTTAATGGCTGTAAGCTGTGACCCCCTGGCATAGCCAAAATCTGAGCAGAACACTGTCATAGAAAGGTAATAGCTACAGAAGCCTAGCTGGAGTTCTAGGGTTTTAAGACTAAAGCTTTCATGGAGTGATAAAAGTGTTTTCTCTTATGTATCGAAAATATTCCTCTATAATTGCAACACAAAAGACAAGGACGCAGATAAATAAATTTAAATTTCAAGTAAATGTCCAATTCCAATGTTTTAATGTACTGTCTCTTGAACAATCAGAGGAGGCATAAAGTTACAAAGGTAAGAGCATATTATTCATATCTTATTTATATCTGCAACCATTGATAGTGGGAACTTATTTTTTATAATACCAAATGATTTGATACGACGAATAGCTCATTCTACATGAATTCGTACAGAGGCAATGCGCCTTATCTCAATCTCTTCCTTAATTGACAAATTGTTTTTGCCTCTTAAAAATGATGGAATATTTAAAGTAACATGACTTGATCACTCATCCTCAATATCTAACCCTTTATCAGCCATCAGACTGTCACCTTGTTCGAGTAATATAATTCCACAATCTTTTGTAGCCCCTTTATCATTAGTCCTCCCAGAATATAGGTCTGAAACAAATGTCACCATGCCAGATGGTGCAATACCAGTAAGTCCTTTGGCCGTGTTATGATGTTTGCAATTAGAATAGTGTAGTGCTCTGAGACCGGATGGAGCTTGGCATTTCAATAAATATCTCACTACAGTCAATGATCACTTGGGTCTCAGGGTACATATTTTGGAAGCACTGCGGCATTGTTTTTTGTACAGTTTTCTTGGTTGGCCATATTGGGTGGGCACGGAATCTTCAGAATATCAAACCAAGTGATACATATCCTAGAGATGTGTGATGGAGATATTTCTGCTCTACATGCCAAATCTTCCTCAAGTAAGTCACATCTAAGTCTTGTCAGAATCAAAAAAACCTCATTTTCGGAGGTCGGTGTCCTTCTTGGCCCTCTTTTAATTTGATCAGAGTGATTTAGCCTTTCTGCATTGGTATTAGAGTCAAAGTATACCAGGTAATCCCCCACTGGAACAAAAGAATCAAAGATAACTGTAGAGGTTAATCAGGTATGCCTGTATAAAATCTAAACAGTTTTTCGTCTTCCTTGAACCTCTCAACATTAAATGACTTCTTTTGATTCTTTCATGTTAAGGTTGTTGATTTTAGCTTCTAATTCTTTTACATGACACTCATAATGTTCTTTCAGATCAATGACTTCTTTGTTTAAGCTTTGGATCTCTTTCTCAAGCTGTTCTCTTTCTTGTTGCAAAGCCTTCATTTTATCTTAACAATTTCTTTGATGTATACAGTTTAAGCAGTTTTCCTTGTCTGCTAGCACTTTATCTTCAGGTGTAGAGAGGTTACTTGCCAGTTCAATTACCTTGCCATCAAAATTCGGCTTACTTAATGCCGAACACAAAGTTTGTTCATGTGGGAGCTTAGTAAATATCAAACGACTAGTGGACGTTCGTCAAGCTAGGGCTCAGAAATCATTTTTCTGAGATAGTGAATCCACCTCTTTCTGAGCTGTTTTTTCTCTTCGTTCTTACCATCAGGGAATCGGTAAAAATGCAATTCCTTATTTTTCTTGGAATTTTTGTAGCATCCAGACACACAGCAAGTATAGCTTCCTCTAGATGAAAAGTTGTTCCAAGAAGACCCTTTATCCTTAGGACGGTCTACCAAAGTTGTCAGGGAAACGGACTTTTCTCCCCGACTAGGTTTAGAAACATTGCTCACGGACAAGCATATTTCCTCCTGACTCGTGCAAGAGCTTTCAAAATTAAAAACCTAGAGTCGGGCTAGAGCTTTCCCATTCGACAGTGAAACAAGTTGTTTTAACTCCTCAGAGCGCTAAGGAAGTCTAAGAAAGGGAGTCTAGAATTACGTCAGCGTTATAGCAATGATCATCTCCTTTTCTATTGTTCTCAAATGGAATTTCATTTCTAAACTCTTTCAGGAAAGGGAACATTACTAATGGTCCATAATTAGTATGCATGAGGGAATCATCGTTTCTTAATACAATGCATGAGTGACCAGCAAAAGAGACAAGAATTTTAAGCACTACGAATCATTGTCTTAGTAAATGTTGCTGTTTAAACTCAGTGATAACCCAACTGTACTCAGAAAACCATGAGCTCCTAGCAGGACTCGAACCTGAAACTCTTTTATCACAGCTTGAGGGGCAAGATTTTCGAAGACTTTAACCGTATCAAACTGTAATCTCCATAGACAAATTTACGAATAATACAAATTATATCTGGTCGGTGATCGTGGTATCAGTGCTACTGGAACGCCATTTTTTTTTTTTAACAGCAACTTGTCCAGAGCGAATCATTTGTTCGTTATCCATAAAATTGGACATTTAAACCAATAATGTCTTAAGCATTCTTTTTAATAAAATCTTCGTTTCTATTGCTGCTAATAGGCTAAGCCTTTAACTCTCCAAGATTAGCCAACGGCAAAGCCACTGGTTCAACCACTGTGGTGTTTCTCACTAAACACTATATTGTTGAAAAATAGGGCTTATAGTGTTTTCTAAGCTAACGGGTTTCAGAATTTCACGTTTTTATTTCAAATTATCATGCCACAGTACATGCACAAGAACAAGTTCTCTGTGTCTCGTGGAAGTCAACAACACATTTAATAACTGGGGTGTCCTCTTAATTGTTCAGGGGCTATAAATATTACAACATCTTCCCTCCAACAAGTTTCAGTTGATCTGTCCGGTTTCTTTGTTGATCAGCTTGATCTTCTTAATACTGGTTGTGGATTGGTCCCTGATTCTGGATTTGCATCCAAGGGTGTAGCTGGCACTGTTTCTCTGGATAGGACATCTGGTCCCTTTGTCTCTACAGGTGGACCACCTGACTTGGACATGCATTCCTCGGCATCATTATGTGGAACCGAGATTATTTGTCTTCTGTTCCTCCTGTACACTCTTCCACTTTGATCTTAAACCAAATACCATCTCGGTAAGACTTCTGCTTGACGCCAGTAGTAATCATTGTTTGGGCGTATCCTCACTTTGTCTCCTGCTTCCAAGGGAGGCAGATCTTGGCTGTTCCTGTCATAGTACTACTTTGCAACGTTCTGGCGATATTGGAGAGCTTTCACTCTGTTTGGTTCCACGGTCTGAGGATGAAGAAGCCTTCGGTGGGTAGGTATCATGGTACGTGTTCGTCGTCCCATAAGAAGTTGTGCTGGGGATGATCCTCAATCCTCGAATAGCGTGTTACGGTGCTTCAATGAGCCCTCATGGTCTACTGGTAAGACAACCGTACCGGCAATCGGGAGACGCGGGTTGGATTCCCGTTGGGGAACTCACAACTTTTCTGAGCTTTCATAAAGTTTGAAGAACGAGCCTTTCGTTGTTTATATCCAAGCTGCAAAACACCTACACTCTCTACGCTCTGTAGATTGAGTTTGCTCGTATGTAAATGGGTGCTTGTTGTCTGCCTCAGCTTTCTTTAAGATCCGTTTAACAGTCTGCACTGCCCTCTCAGCAGCTCCATTAGATTGTGGATATTCTGGTGAACTCGTTGTATGGCGAAACCCCGATTCTCTTGCGAACTTTTTGAACTCATGTGAATTATCAAAAAGGTTCTTAGTGTTGCTGTACGGGCTACCATTGTCACTGATTACATCGTCTGGTATCCCAAACCTGGCAAATATTTTCTTCAAGTTGTTAATTAAGCAACTTGCAGTGCCTTGGCCAACCTGCTCTATCTCGAAGTACTTGGAGTAGAAATCTGTAACTGAAATACATCAGTCCCAACCACTTGTCATGGTAATTCAGGAATCTGGCAATGACGAAAGGAGTTGGAAACCGAGCAAGAGCTAACCTTTTCTTTTATTTGAGCAGTCATGGAAGGCCAAAAAGAAATCTCGAGCAAAAAGAAGACTCTTTGTTTCTCCCAGATGTGCCCATGTATCTCATTTAAAATTTCACTTCTCAACGCTCGTGGTACCGCTAACCTGTCTGACTTAAACAGCAAACCATTTTCTACACTAAGATGTTCTCTGAAGTTCCAGTACTCTCTGGCAAATTCGTCTGCTTGAACTTTGCAGGAAGGCCATCCACGCAGCACATAATCCATGATAACTTTTGTAGCTTCGTCTCTACTTGACACTTCACGAAATTTTTTTACTGTGTCACTCTCAAGTTCCAGATGTTTGATAAGATTTATTCCAATTTCATCTTCATGATTGGAGGGGTCATCTTCAAGAGGTGCTCTGCTATAGCAATCTGAGATCACCTGTTTCTTTCCAAGGATGTATCCAACCTGCAGGTCATATCTTGTAAGCTTTAACAACATTCTCTGTAGCCTTGGTGGTGCTTCATTCAGCGGTTTTGTAAATATAGCTTCAAGGGGCTCTGTGGATCTGTTTCAACAATTACCTTTCTGCCATACAAGTAGGTGTGAAACTTCTGTGCCCCCACCCCCACAGAATTGCCAACAGTTCCCTCTCAATATTTGCGTACCTGCATTCATAACCAGTTAGTGTCCTCGGTTCATATGCCACTGGCTTGCTGTCTTGCATCACCACAGCTCCCAATCCAATGCTACTTGCGTCTACATTTAGTGTAGTTTGCTTTTTGTTATCAAAATAGGCCAGTGCTGGAGGATTGGTAAGTACTGTTTTTAGTGTCTCAAATGCATCTTCTTGTTGATGATCCCAAATGAATATTGCATTTTTTTGGGTTAGTTGGATTATCGGCTCCTGCAAATCAGCTTTGTGCTCGATAAACTTGTCTAAATAGTTCATAAATGCAATCACTCGGAGCCCTCCATCTTTATCAGTTGTATGAGGAATATTGACAATAGCCTTCACCTTTGCAGGGTCTGGCTTCAACCCTTGGGCTGTAAGTCGGTGACCCACATAACTCACCTCTGGAATTTGTAGCTTGACTTTATCAGGGTTGAACTTTAATCCAATTTCACGGCTACGGTCTAGGACGAGGCAGATGTAGATTTCTGTTTTTGTAGATTTCTGGTGCTGGTGCAATACCAAATGGTAACCTAGTGAATCGGTACCGACCCCAAGGTGTGTTAAGTTGTGAGCAGTTTTGAGCTCTCTCTATCAAGAGGAAGTACATCCAATGATTTAAATAATTTTACACCATGTAGGCGAGTTGCCACTTCTTCAATTGTGACCATAGGATAATGTGGTCGTTTCAGAGCCTTGTTTAAGTCCCGAGGATCTATGCAAATTCTAACCTCTCTCGCAGAGGGTGGGTCCTCTCTATTCTTCTCTTTTTCCATCCTTTTGTCTACCACAACCATGGATGATACCATGGTGTATACTCCTCTTTTTTTACGATTATGCCATCCTCTTCCATCTCTTGCAGCTTTGCTGTAACTGGTTGCAGCAAAGCTACTGGGATTTTTCTGGGGAGGATGAATTACTGGAGATATTGAGGGATCTACTTCTAAGTGAATTTGTGAAGTTAACTTACCAGGTCTGTAGCTAAAGCAGTCCTGATAATCCTTCAGAACAGGATCCGATGTAACAATGCTTGGGCCTTTGGCTTCAGGTATTCTCTCAACAGGATCATTGCTGGTTGTTGCTTTCTCATATCCTGGTTCAGGTAATAGTTTTAAATTCATAAATTTCAGAATCTCAAAATCGAGGCAAGCATCACAACTTAATAGAGGGGTGAAATTTCCATCCGCAACAAGGTACAGCAAGTTGATCTCTCGATCTTTATACTTGGTGGGGAGTCGCACACAACCTTTTGGATGAACAGGTTTATCCGCAAGCCAACCTTTTAGTGGCTGTTGAATCTTCTGTAATGGCTTTTTGGTTAATTTCTTGTAAAGGTTGTAGGGTATAACTGTTGCTTCTGTGCCAGTATCAGCCTTCATTTGGGCGTATGTTCCTGCAATTCTTAAAGAAACCATGCTCTTATCCTTTTCTGCTCCCTTTGACAGAGCTTCTATCTCCACGGATCCAAAATAGGTATGTACCATTTAGAATTCGTTACATTCTTCTTCGTCACACAGTCTCTCTTGCTCAATAGCTCTAAGTTTGTTTTCGTTTTTAGTCTTCGGTTTATGGCACATTCTAGCAAAATGCCCTTGCTGATTACAGTTCCTGAAATTCTTTTTAAACGCTGGACATCTAGTTGGGTGGGAAAACAAATGCTTGAAACCACAAAATTTGCAAGACTATAGGACATTTTTTCCACGGAGTGATGATGAATCAGGTTTCTCATTTTCAGGTTTCTTCACGCTTTCTTCACGCTTTCTTCACAGCACTACACTGAGGCCCAAAAGACCGAAACGGTTCCGTCTGTAATTATATATACATATATATATATATATATATATATATACTTAACTACAGACGGAACCGTTTCGGCCTTTGTTTTGAATTTAAGCCTGTACGGCATTACGTAACCCGACAGTGCAATGGGTACTGAGCCGTGTGCGACAGACCGATCCGGCGGGGGTAGCTTACGCTTGCTACTCAAGGCAAAGGGGATGCGACCCCCTCTCCGTTTCGCCAGAAACAACAATGTGATCGC
>JBAHVQ010000499.1:477020-503260 GCA_036872915.1 Nanipora kamurai | reverse complement strand
TCGCGAAATTTAAGTGTCGCGAAATACGCGCACCGTAAAATCGCGAAATTAACGTGTCGCTAAATTTTCATGTAATATGGTAGTTTCTTCCATACATTGCAGTATCAGGCAAAAAAGAAAGAAACTGGCAGTAATGTCCGAAAGAACCGTGTTTGCTTTTCCATAAAATGGTCCTGGGAGAGTTGTTTTTGAACAAAATCGCGGATTTGTAAGGGGAAAACAATGGAAAAGGGCGATCCCAATAGTTGACCTCTCCGGATTACTGGCAAGAGATATCAGCCCGTCTAATAATTTCTAATAATTAAGTCTAATAATTCTGTGCACATCACGCAGAATCGCATGCTAGGTGGATTAATCACAAAGACCTTAAAAATAATTGATTGCTAAAGGGTTAACACTCGATCACATAAAATGAAGTATGTATTAAGTGAAAATAAATTTTCAAATGTCTGAGTTATGCAATACAAGTCCCAACGGTGACCAGTTGCGAAAAATGCACTGTTTCCCATATATGCCTCTTTTATATGCCTAGTGTCCTCTTCTGCACGTTTCTGATGTCTATTTTGGTTCACAGGCATTGCTTATGACCCAACTCTGGCTGATGTATGGAGTTCGGGAGTGATAATATATACAATGCTATGCAGCCGACTTCCATTTGATGATTCAAACCTCAAGTTGCTTCTACAACAAGTTCACCGGAGAGTCGAATTCCCAAACAAAGTGAAATTATCAGATTGTTCGAAAAGTCTTATATACAAAATGCTGAACTGGAACATAGCCGATAGGATTACAATAAAAGACATCCTGACCCATCCTTTTCTTGCCGAAGAGGCAAATTTGCCGAAAACAGAAGATAAAATAGATCAGGAAGAACAAGGACTTAAACCTGAAAAAAACGCCTCAAAAGAGGAAAAAACTGCATCCACAACTGGTACTTCATGATCGACTGAATTGTTGCTATTTCACGAACGGTACTACATAAATGCAAATGAAAGTAAAACTGACATATCCAATGAGTATAGGCATTTGCTAAAACATCTCATCACCAATCAAACTAGACATTCAATGTGAAAATGAACAACGAAAATTGAAGCAACTATAATTTTCTCAGGCAACGTTTTCTTCATGTGTAATGGTTTGTGTGCCTTAACATTAAGAACATCCAATCTTACATTTTATCAATGTGTAATTTTGTTTGATCTGATGTCACGGTTACAGACAACATGTCGATATTCGTCAGGTTTGTATCCTCAGAAAAACGATTTCAGAGCGCTAGAGGGGAATCGAAACTACAAATTTCTGATGACCGGTGAGATGCTCCATACATCGAGCTACCAGGACTCAGATGGTGAACTAAGGTGCAAGTTCGTCATTTGTGCTCTCTATCCGGAAACCATGATTTAATAACAATGGGAATGACCTGAATATCAACACAGATATGTGCTTGTGGGAGCTTTGAGTTATTTCAGATGACATGTCAGCATTTCTTAAATTCCTCATGTGCAGTCCTCATATGCAGCACACCATCTCAATCTTGGTAACTCAATGGTAAGATTACTGGGTAAGAGTGTCTCGTCGGTCATCTAATTCAACTCAACATCCTACCTCATGGATAGTGGTATCTCAAAAGTGCTTATTCAAATTTTAGTCGACTTCAGCAGTGTAGGATAGTTGTGAAATTGTACTACCCTGCATGAGGATGATTCTGAAATAGGAATGTTCACATCCCGTCTGTAACACCACCAAGCACTCACATGCGTGCACACATTTGTGTTTGATGTTCAACTTCTTGGTTCATCAATATGCGATTCAATTTGAGAACTTGCCATACCCTTCTCCAGTAGGAGGTGTACCCTAGACGAGTGAAATTTTCTAGCGTTAGCCAGAGTAAAGTAATGGAAGACCTGTCCTGTTGAAAAAAAGGTAATTGAGGTATTTATGGTTATAATACAGTTTATTTTCCTGAGTTACTTTGCCGACTAGAACTCTTTTAAACAATAACTTGATCGTTCTTAGAAATCTTTGCTAAATCGGCTGCCCGGTACCCATGCAATTATGCTTGGCTGTAAATTATCTTAAGTAATAACGCAGTCGATTCACTAAAGCCAGTGATGACGGTCGTGTAAAACGTGTGTTTTCCGGGGTTAAGTAACTAATGTAATCTTCGATCTTTTTTCAAAGTCTTTGTTTCCGTCTTCTGTAAATTTGCTTCAGTTTTTCAATCCTTTTATTTCTTTGCTCTACTTCCATATTTAGCCTAATATTTCAAAGCTGAGAATGAGGACTGGACCGGTTTTGTTGTCCAAGAAATTAGTTCCAGTCTGAGGCACAATCGAAGAGTAGAGTAAGGTGTGAGGACAAGAAAACCCATTCATCCCGAATTCGAAGGTTTGAAATGATTTCAGAAAGGTGTACTGATAATACGTCCGTATTGTATTCATTAGAAAATTGAAATGTAGTTCCAGTGTCGTTGGACTTGAAATTTGTTCAAGTCCGGCGTACACTTGAGCAGATTTCCAGTCTCGTCACCAGTAAAGAATCAGGCCAAGGTAGTTTCTTGTCCTCCCCAACCATTGAAGGAACCACGAATGTTAGAGAGCAAATTCTTTGAAATGTGACCCTGAATATTCGATAAAATTATACAAATATGTCACCAACTTCGGTGAACTTTTTTATGGGTAACATGGGAAAATAAAGTAGTGGGATAAACCATGCTTGTGAACACTAAAATTTATTCAGTTACGGAATAACTCCAGTTTTGCATATAATTACGAAACAAATAACAGTTTTCTTTAACAGAAAGATTTTTGCATAGTTTGACACCAGGTTTATTAAGATGTCCGAAGCTTTCGGACAGTGCAGCGGGGTCGTCTTCAGAATGAGTAATTTCTGCCGGCTCAGGATATTATTGTGTCAAACTATCAAAATCCTTCTGCTAAAGAATTAAACCACCATGCAAAACTTCAGAGAAAATAAATAACATTTTTGTTGGTTACACTGTCTAATGCTGTAGTACAATTGATAGATCGATTAACCTAGGTGTCGATAGGATTACTGTCTCCAGTTTTACGAAGAATAAAAATCCACTAAATAAAAGTTGGCGGAAAATGTATACACATTTTACTTGTAAAGATTAACTCTTTCACTGCCAGATCGGCTCCCCTTGACGAGTAGAATCGTCTGGCGTTAGCTAGAGTAAAATGATGTGGTGTTTGCCAAATAAAATTATGAAAGTCCCCCGTTGCAATTACGCAGTTAATGTCAGTGATGTCAATTAAAGTTAATGTCAGTTAAAGTCAGTGATGGCTACGACTATGATAAAAGGATTTAACATGGCGAGTGAAACTTAACGGCTGCGAGGAGTTCTCGAGTGGACGTTCAAGCTTGACGAGGGCCAGCAATGTTAAATCTTTATCACACGAGTGAACATTGATTAACAACCTTATTTCAAGGCTCGGTCATAATTAAATGGATTTTTTTTCGCTTTACCGTAAAGAAAACTTTGATCGTTAGGAATTAAGACATGCACTCATTACCATTCGATAAGTGATTATTGTACCTTCAACGGAAAGCAGTCCGATAAGTAGTTATCATATTATTTTATAGGATTATCATCTTTCTGAATACAAATGAGTTCGTTAAAGGATTTCATGCTTCTATTGAAACAGTGAATTGTCTGTATGTTATGAGATGAATATGTATGCCCTAAACACATGTAAGAACCTACAATAATTCGTAATATGACGTTATCATAAGAAAAATAGACTTTTTGTAATTGATTCTCAATGTTACCAGGGCCATCTACAGTTAAGATGATACTACATAAAATATAGGTTTGATCCTGATCTAAAATATCTAAATATCTTTATTTAGGTACATTGAAATTTTATTTTTTGTTTTTCTGCCAGCAACCTTAATCACAGTTCTATTCTTCATAAAGGCGAGTTTATTTGGACAGCTACTACGGCTCCTTAGAGGTCTTACATAAATATGCGTTAGCAAACTCATATTTTTCATTCATCGAGTTCTTTTCTGATGTAGATTTCAGCAGTTGAAGAAAATATGTTTCAGATATAACTTCCCACACATCTTTACATCTGTTATTACTGTATTATTGCCTGAATTTCACCACGGTCTGTAAGGACGCTTATTGTTGAATACGCTGGTGCATGTTTCCACATATAGAATCTGAAAAGTAGTTTAGTAACATCTTGGAAGAGGTAAAAAAGTTGGCAAAAAATGTGAACTCGCCGCTAAGGAAGGTTCACACTTTTTGCCACAGAATTTTTAAAAATTCAGAAGGATTTATTACATGAGGTGAGAATTAAACTTGGCAAATAAAACAAAAAATAAAACCCTGGAGTAATTTTGGAGCCAATTTCAGCAATGATTCATCTGAATATCGTACATTTTCTAACGAGCGATATTCCTTGAGCTTCAATCTGCTTCTCAAATTCTATTCCATCAACAATTCCTTGCTCATCACTTGACTGCTAACGCATCTCTTTCCTGTCCTCGTTAACTTCAGAACATCCTTCTTTAGTTGTGTAACTGAGAGCATCTTGAAAACAGTTCCTTGGTACTGCCCTTATAAAAACCTGCAACCGGTGATTATTCACTTCAACAACGACAACTTTCTTCTCATCATTCGTTAAAACAACATCATAAGGAGTATCAAAGCAGGTGTGCAGCCGACTCGGCCGAATGAAGCCTCCTCTCCATCTTTAGTGCTAATAACGTGAATCTGATGGTTTCCGCTATCGGCTACCATTATATTGTTTTCATTATCTACTGCAATCTCACGAGGATAAAAAAATTTACCTGTACCAATTCCTTTCGTTCCAAAAATCTTTTTAAGCCAACCATTCTCTCCTGCAAAGATCTTAATCTGATGAGCATCTGATTGACTTATTATGATATCACCATTTCTGGCTTCACTTCTGTCCTGGCGAAATTTCTGTATTCGCCTGTTAATTTTATCTACCATAACAATTGCACCGTCCTTTATTATTGCCAAGCTTGTGATTTTTGGACGAAGATCAGCCCTCCCATAAATAGGAAGAATCAGACATTGTGGCTCCCTGGAAGACAATAAAATAAAAATCGTTATGTTTCGAAAAGTTATTTGCTGTATCTAAAGAAAGACAGACACTTTCATGGTAAATAAAAACCGACAGATTCTATTGCATGTCTTGTTGAGTTATGCAGCCATTTTTAAATGTTTAGGGATTCATGCGGTTGATCTTGCAGGAGCCATTTTGCTTTCTAATTCTTAGATGATTCCCTAATGCGACTACATTCAGTATGAATATATTTTATCAACATGATTCATGCCCAAAACGTGACTGTTTTTCTTCAATAATTTTGTCAATGAACAACTGCATAGTTGGAATGTGTTGTCATTCTCCAGAACAACTTGAGATTACATAATTCCTTTGCATTCAGACAACGAATAAGTGCCAATGAATTTTTTCGTCAATATAATCATAAGGAATCAATAAGGTTTTGTTTCTTGGGAAGCAGCCGAACAGGGATTCAAAATCGATCCATGCAATTCATCGAATTCCATTCGAAGGATTCATCATACCTTTTTGGATTTAGTAAAAGTTATGGAGCTTCCATTTTTGGATTCCGAAGTCGTGATTAGAATTTCCCCAAAGAAATACAGCAACTTTCAAGGTACGTAATCTACTTTTGATTTATCTCAAATGTTCATGCATGGACAGCATTTTACTCACCGAAAGGAGAGCAGACACGAACAAGATGAGAATTTGCTGATAAAGATTTTCCCACTCTTGCTTACTACAACAGCAATGAATTGGAATTTTCCAACTTCTATCGGTTTTCTTGCAGGATTACCATTCACATCCAAAATATGAACTCTTTGATTTCTGGAGTCAGCAGCGTAAATATGGCCCTGTGCGTCAACGGCAGGGAGATATGAACTGTGGATGATTACTCTTTCTTCCTTTACTGCCTATAACCACTGGTTCAGTACGTTCAATCAATTCATTATAACCAACTAACTAAACAGAAAAGGAAATAGAAACAATTGCTTACCCAAGACAGCAGAGACAGCTACTTGCCCTGGCCCTTGGCTACAACACTCTAACAAATCTCTGTTACAAATTCCGATGTGTGTTCGGGATGTTTGGAAAAGCTAAAGTAGAGCCAGAGAGGATATCTATGGGAAAGGAAGTTTTTTAAACATGATGCAGTCGGGTATTTCAGTTGGTTGGGGGGGGTAGCTCAAATTTTGATTGTTAATGGCTCTGTGTAATTTTGATCGTTTGAATTTCCAACTTCAAAAATGGCGTCGGTGCCAAGGAAGATGTGAGAAAACACATAAAACACAAACTCGACTGGTTGTGAATGCCACTTGTGATATTTGATGATGTTACTAGGGAATATTTTGTTGTGATGCAGGGAATGGGCTCAAAGGGCAGAACCCGCCGTAACTGGAAGTTAGAATGCCATACTTCTCAATATTTTTCATTCGACTTATGGTTCTTCTGTAACGAGTCTAGAGTTTTTGTTGTTCTGTATGGTTGAGATTTGTATTTCAGTTATTATAAAATACGCAAGAGGACATATTTAGTAGAAAACATTGCAGTTCTTAGTTTTCCTCACCATACTCTGCCTTTAAACCAGCAGCAAACCTACTAAAAGACTGTAAATTATTCTTACACTGTATGGTATGTCATAATACTAAAATAAACACTGAAATGAAGGAATAGCCCCGTTCGAAAATACTAGATCTGCCGGTGAGGACGGAGAATTATTCTTTCACAAAAACTTACGAAGGACACGTCTTACAAGAAACTGGGAAGGCAACTGCTTCCTGGTTTTTCCCACCTCGCCGCTTCTGAATGGGAATCGGAACAAATTAGTACTGGAACTATACGCATGTTTACTTCGGTATATGATAATAATTGGTTACCTTAAATGCAGGTGCAGTTGTGAGAGTCAACATTTCTTTCGGTTGCTTTGACAATGATGAAATTCTTAGAGGCAAGCTGTTTTAGGTTCCTTAACCGGGACGTATCTTCTTGCATTTTCTTTTCAACTTCCATCATTTCAATTGTTTGATGCCGCAAGTCTTGGTATGAAAAGCGAATGTTTTCTGAGACATTCTCATATTATTCAAATGTTCTTCCTCTAGAAGCTGATTCCCTTTAATTTCGGCATGTTTTGCTAATAGTTTATATTGAATGAATTTAGTTGGTTTCATAACTTTTAATTTTTCGTTCAGACTTTCCTCCTCTCGATAGAGTTTCTTGATAAGATCTTTTATGTCCTCCAACCTCCTCTCAACCGACTGAAAATTTAATTGCTTTTTCTTCAACAGATTTTGTTTTTAAAATGAGCTTTTGTGCACAGCGATCTTCTCTTTGCTGTTCTTAATTTCACATTCCATTTCCTCGATATCTTGCCTCTCCGTGTCTTCATTGTCTTCGTAAAATTTTATTTCATTTTCAATTCGTTCAATTACAGCTTGCAGTCTTCTTTTTTTACTACTCTGATGTCTTAATGCTTCAATACAAGGTTCATCTATAGCAAATAAAATGAAATAATGGAGTAAAATTTGCTAAATTTGTGTACAAAAAATTATTCATATAATAGAATATTCAGCTTCCATGATTCTAATTAAATGTCATCACAAATAGATCTCTTGTTTTATATAAAAAGTGCTCTTTCTACAATTGTCAGACTATGAGGAATTACGATTTTTATTCAATGACTCCACGTGAGAGAAATATAAATAAGATGAATAATTTGAATTCAAGTAATTCTCAATTTCTCAAGTAAACTACTAAATGACTGTAAAGTTGAAGCTCTTAACTCGAACACCTGTCAGTCATAAACTAAGTCAGTTTAATACCTCGAACGAATTCTTTTCGTCAGAGACAAGAATCTGCTAGAGAAACTCCGTTTTATTTTCTAAATTTTACGTAGTTCAACTAAATATATTCCACATCCATGGACAACTGACTGATTGATTACAATAAAACGTTTGCCAGGACATTACGACACTTACTTGGGATGTAAGATATATTAAAAATTATTTTTTGACCAATATTAAATGTATCTTAATTTAAATCAAAATAGTAATTGCTAAATTGGAGGCAACATCTTGCACCTCCCAAACAAATAAATAGCTATTTATGACTAAAAGAGGGTTTTTATAACGATCAAACCTGTTCTTGTATTTAAACTTCGCGGCTGCTGCTTCTTTGACAAATTTTGTATGAAGAGAAGGAATACAAGGGGACATTCCGCACTTATTAGTTCTGTCGTATTGGTCTCTTAAACATTGTCCATTGAAATGATAATTCAAGTATCATAAGATTGTACGAAATACTAAAACAGACAAAATTGTCAATAGAAATAACTAAATTCACCAGTCCGCACTCCTGTTCTGTCCGCATCTTTATAGCCATCTAGATAATTTAGTAAACCAAAACAGCTCGTATCCTTTAAAAGCTTTCTTAAGAAAGCGAGTCGTCTGTTTGTCACTAATCTTCTTTCGTGGAGAGTCAGTAACAATTCAGAACCCGTGTCGGCATAATCCAGGACTTCATTATCGACGTGTCCACAAAGGAGGAATTGAAGTTTGGTCAACGTTTCTCCAGTTATTTCGTCCCCAATAATGGTCAGTAAATCGACGAGAGGTTTGTTAAATCGATAACCGGCACGCAAGTTTTGGCTCAAGTTGGACACGTCTGTTGATACGTTACTCGTGAATAAGGTGGAATTCCTTGAACAGGATAACAATTGTTGCTAGGTAATCAGCAAGTCAAAGAAATGAAAACTTTGAGTTTATTTACTTCGCTTTCACGAAGATGATAAAATCCCATCCACTATCAATACTTCGTGATGATTTGTTGACACTGTTAGTGAAATATGTTATCATCGTATCCACAAAATCATAGTTACACCAACGATAAGTGTGTTAATCTTCCTCTGATGCTTGTAATTAAAATTTGCGTATGTAAGTTTAACCGTCATAGACGATATACTCTTAGGATGAGAATAAAAATTAGTCCAAGTACATGTTCAGCTGAAGCTAGTAACGGAGTGGGGAAAAAATGAGGTAATAAGGACGACATTCAAAAGAAAAAGTTCACCCATGACGATATGGGTCAAGTAGTTCTTTTCAATTTTGTTCTAACTACCCATCATCCTCATATGGATTGATTATATGTAAAGGCTGTATACCGTGACTGACGTGTTTAAGCAATGTATCACCTGAGAATGAAGCCCTGAAGAGGCTTGTCAAGGGTATGGTTTTTTGATTCAACAGCAGACCCACAGTTGGTTAAAAGGCGCATCAGGGGCGCAACCAGCGGTCAGAGGGTAATTGAAAGCCATCGTCAAGAATTTTTATCATACGAAAGGCAAACGACCCATGTAGCGTTGAGAAATTGGGGAAAATTATTGTCTCTATCAATGCATACATTAGATGTCCCACGAAAAGAGCAAGGGGTAGTGATCCCGGCCTCCCTCTACTTGCGCCACTGCGCATGATTTGGCCAGTTGTCACTTGTCACTAAGTTGTGATGTGTGTTAGCAGCAAGCATGCTAATGTAAACGATATATTTTATTCAACGAAACTCAACTAGACTACAGATGTCTCTCGCGCCTTTCCTTCTGTCTCAACACTCCTCCCTTAATGTCAATCATCGCCCTACACTAACCCCGCTCGGAAAGTTTTTACTTTTTTTACTTTTTGTATTTTGTTTGACTTTCCAGCCACAGTTGCTGGCAAATAAATGGAAGAGAAATTAAAACAACAATTCTTTATATGGTGGTTGACTACTTCCTTTGGTGCTTGGTTTAACTGTGTACCGATTACAAGACACAAAATCGCTCTCGTAAACATACCTTTCGGTTATTTGAATGTTTTCAGAGGTATGCCAAGTTTACAACATTAAAGATGGTCATATTCGGTTATGACAGTAGAATTTAATTGATTGACTTCCAAACAAATTGTCAAAACATATATGATTTATAGACATACCTTTTCGCGGAAAGAAAATCACCAGATTATCACAAAAGCCCTGCGTTTGTAGGTGATGTATAATTTAAAACTGTTTTCCCTTAACGATATATTTTCGCGTGAAGAGGCTTTCATTTTTTTGTTTCACGGAATCTCGGCTGGAAAATCTATTCTATTTATACAAAGAACAGTCGATTTTGCCCAGTAGAAAACAGTCACTGCGCAACATGTGCCCTGCATCTTGCATCTAACCGGAGAGACGACTCCACATGTTCCACCCCGAAATTAGCTACTGCATGGTTCTTACCTTTTCAGCTTGAGTTTGTTTTCGAAATTCGAATAGCTGATGAAGACAATCAGCTGTTGAAGTAACGTGACTGAGAAACTTCCGACATCCCTCTAAACTTTTTCTCTCCCAGCTGAGAAAATGTTGTTTGCGTTCAGTTGACGAAATGATAGTTTGAAGATGAATTTTTGATATTGAAGTATTGTTTTACTATTGGGACTATTTAATCTTAACTGAAATAGAAGATTCTGTAGACCTCATATCGATAAGCGTAACTGCTTAACTCTTTCCTATCCGAGGACTTTCTCCTTGACGAGTAAAATCGTCTGGCGTTAGCCAGAGTTAAATACTAAAGTCTCCATAGGTCTCCGAGGACCTATACGGACAGGAAGGAGTTAAGCCTTAGATAATTTCGATATAACAACGAATCAGCATCACATATGACGAACCTGCATCTTATCTTACTATCTGAGTATCCAAAGGCAGTATATTTGACGAACTCACACTTCAGCTCACAATTGAAGTGCTCAATGGTTAGAGCGTCTCACTGGTCATTAGAATGTTGCGGGTTCCAACGTTGCGGATTCGGGACTCAGAAATTGTTTGTTTCAGATCACGAGCTTGACAAACGTTCACATGTACACTGAATAACTCTGGAACTAAAAAAGATGTCTAAGAACAGTGAACACCATACCTCAACAATGAACAAAATACCATGAACAAAAATGGAGTGGTCATGCGTGGTAGCGTGAGACAGATCTAAAATACATGGTGACCATTGCCGATGAAATGCATACCGGGTACGGATTAGCTCCGACCTTGTTGCCCATGATCCGGTGTCAGGGACGAAAAAATTGTGAACCACTTCTACTCTTTTGGGAGGGCTCTGGGTTAGTCCTTCTCTTGATCCGCCAATGGCTGCCTGTTACGTCACTGCGCATGCCGCCATGTTGGAGGAACTTAACAAGAGACTTTCCTAATTTGCAATTATTATTATTACTTTAACCAACATGGTGAAAATATCTTTGTTCCTTGAATCTCTAGAGATTAGATGCACACCACCTATTACTGATATTTTTTTCACTTGCATATTAGCAAGAATTTTGTTTTTCATTTTCACTCTTTCCCAGAACAGGGCTGGCTTTTTTCTTTGGGGAGTTGGACTCGTGTTTTTCCCCTCCACTTTTGCCGTGCAGGAATTTCTTTAATTGCCCAGACCCCCAAGAAAAAATAAATAAATTAAAAAAAAATAAATTATCAACTTGTTGTCAATGACTTGTAACGAGAGGACCAAGCTATGTTGTCACCGATCATCTCCAATGGGAAGAAGCTGTAGCCGCTGTCCTCCTCTGGTACCATCCCTGAGGAGTTTGGTGGTTCATTGCGTAATTTGACTTAGATAAATTTTATAAGTATATTATGGTTTGTTAATTGTTATATAACTGGCACACTGCCACATGGTCACTCTTAGCCGGTAACTGGCAAAATGGCGTCAAGATTAACTTCAAGACTTGTTCCTTTCTCTCATTCTTTTTCTGGAAAATTTGGACATTCTGCTGCAGGTCAGCGTTTTTTTACATTTAAAGCAAGTGGGTTCGCCAGTGGATCGTCTAGAACATTACCTTTGGTGTTCAGAGCAACGCTTGGTGTGGGATCTATTCTTGGGGGACTTTATGCGGCGAAGAACTTCAGTGCCGGAAAATCAAATCGTTCTTTCTTGTCTGTGGTACCATTAGTTCATGCAGCCCCAAAGGTAAAAGGGAATTCTTAAAAGCTTGTTAAACACAGTGAGGTGTCTAGCACTTAATTTCAAAATTTAATGAATAAATTTGTAATTCTGGTTTCAAAATTTTAGTTGTACACAAAAGCAAAAATTTGCTTACATTCTTTGTCTTCAGTGCCAATGGCGGACGTTAAACGTTTCATGTGGGAGATGGTTGTCAGCGCTTAGCGTCATCTACCAACCAACCTACAGTAGCCTATGTTACTCACCAAAACAAATTTTTTTTACTACTGTAAATTTAACCGACATTTCAGGGTTGTTCTCTCCCAACTCTTTATTTTACTTAGGGGCTGATTACATGGAGGTTTTTAAACAAAGACTGAGTTTCTGCCCAGGTTTAGGTACAAATAACTTACAAATTGATGTTGCAATTACATGGCCAAAATTCCAGCCCAAGCTGAAATTTCAGCCCAGTTGGTGCTACTTGGGCTGAAATGTTCAGCCCAGTCAACTGGTCTAAAAAATTCCCATGTAATCGCACAACAAAATTTCACTCCAGGCTGAAAATTGAAAAATGCCTGGGAACCACGTCAAAATATGAAACTAACGAAGGCTACATGTACCTAAAGATTTCCATGCAGATTCACTTTCAATGTCAATTTCAGCCCAGCCTGAAAGTTCTCATGTAATACAGTGTATTTTCAGCCTAGCTGACAAGGCTGAAAACTGTCCATGTAGTGAGCCCCTTTCTGACTGAACAAAATACGAGACTGTTACCCCCTCCCTACACCCTCCTCTGGTTGCTATTGACTATGATAACAAACCTAACAATGTTCCAATGTAGCGATTGTTAACAGACAGCAGATCTAACATTGCCTTGGTAAATTAGTTGTCTTATTATTACAATTTAACCACATTTATGTCTCAGTCACAACAGCACCTGAGCACTATTGTTTGGGCTCCACATGGACTTTTATAGTGGTGTTGGTAAGTCTTAACATATCAAGTAAATAAAAGGATAGGGAAAAATATTTGGTTTGAAAATGATCTAGCCAAACCTACACCATACTTGACTATAACCAGTGCTCTTGTTATGGTGTCACCAACCATTAATACCAAAAGTGGCTCTTATATAATTTTATTCAAGCTAACATCAGAAAGTGTAATTAGATTAAATAATGCCCTAGTGCTGCCTCACCTTGACTATTGTTCCCTTATGTGGGACAATGATTCGGGTGCATTAAAGGCAATATTACAAAAACTGCAGAATAAACCAGATTGCATAATAACTGGTTATAGCTACTGTATTATTCTTCAGCAACAGACACATTATTGATTGTGGATTTAAAACTTTTCAATATGGAATAAATGAGCAAATCTTGTCTATAATTATTAAATCCATGAGTGGAGCCATTTAATCTATTAAAGTAAATAAAGTGGAGTCATTCAATATATTAAATCGGGATTATGAATTAAGAAGCAAATTTATAGTAAACTGCAATAACCTGAACCAGACACAAACCCCGTGGAAGGAACTCTTGGGTATCAGAATACCATGATGCGGTTGAATTTTTCACCTTAAAATTAAGTTTGTATCTTCTAGTTAGCAACAGTATTTTACTTACCAGTATGGTAATAGTAGCCCAGCAGATATGTTTAAATAAAGCCCTAACGGTATCATATCTTTTATAAAATTCTTTTTACAGTAAACTAACATTTCATTACTTAACCAGTAACATCATTAGTCTGGAGTAATTATTTACTGGCATTGACTGGCTTAAATAGCTAACTGTTATGAAAATGGTAGTTGATGAATGTCACAAATTGTTCGCTATTTAAGCCAATATTTAAGCTTGTAGCGGTTAGTCATTTAAGTGAATCAATGCCTGTAAACAATTACTCTATGATGATCTTACTGGTTAAGTAATGAAACATTAATTTACTGCATAATAAAAGAATTTTATAAAAGATATGATTCCATTATGGCTTTATTTGCTGGCCATTATATCTGTATCTGCTGGGCTATTATATTTGTAAATATCTTTGAGATTTTATACTAATCATTTTAGTTTTTTATAATTTCTTTGCATTAATAATCTAACATGCTGGCCTGTGGAAAACAACCCTTTCAGGGATTGGTGTGGTCACCATGTTTAAAGATGTTTGATGAAAGAATTTAAACACTATGAAGTAAATTAACATAAGTTGGTTCCATTGAAGGACATCTGAGAAGGATGATAGTCATAATATAAATGTAAGAATTATAGAAATATGGAAAAAATGATAAAAGATAAAGACATAAATGAAATAAAATTTAGGATATACGAATATTTTTAAATACAATAAGCAGTTTTGGATTTAAAAACAGTTGGTCTAGCATGCTACATTAAGTTTTTCATAATGCCTACGTGTATAAGATTACAATGAACTATCTTTCACTGCATACTTGTTACTAACTTTAGGACTGTGTAAAAGATGATTTATAATGTATGTTAAACAATGTTAAAACTCTGTCTACTACTAACATTGGCGTCTCTTAAATCTAGGCATCCCCTTTGGTGATTAAAATCATTGGGCATAATAGCCACTGTAAAATTATATGAGACAATTCTTGACTAATTTAGGTGAGGTTAACTCTTTGGTACATATCTTGCTTTAAGGAATAAAAGTGTCTGATGTTAACCAAAGCAAAATGATAGCAAGGAGAACTACCTAGGGTGAAAAAGAATTAAAATTAGCTTACAATAATTATATGAGAATCTTTCCATGAAACTGAGTTCATAAATTACATGTATATATGTATATATATATAAAGCTTGGGTTGTTCCAAATGCAAGATTATTGTATAGATAAATCTTTAAGTTTTAACAAGAAAGTAAACAAATTTAAGTATAACCACTCAGTTTTTAAGTTTTTATTTGAACACAAACGTTTTCACTATAAAAGCTCTTTAGATGTTTGACTACGTGAGTGGTTTACAGTTATTTATATGATATCTGTATTATGTCATCTATTTGATATGTTGATTTGGTGCTATATTTACAGTGTGATAACCTAGCATAATCCTATTGTAGTTGAGCCTATTGTAGTTAGGTCTTTTGATGCATTTATTGTCTAGTATGATCCTTTGTAGTTCTTTTTGAATGTGCAGGAATGTGAATTATTTTCCTAATCCCTATTGAGGTCTGGGTTTAGTGTTTTAATAATTTCTGGTGTAGTTGTGTTGAACTTGCACATTCTTAGATTGGCATAATGTTAAATAGTCCCCCAGTGTACCTGTGTATGTGTTTGCTTACGGCTAAATGTCTGTATTTTTCATATTTTACTTGGTTGTTCCTACATAAAAACTGTCACATTTCCTGCATGTTATGATGTAAATAATGTCCCTTGATTTGCAGTTTGTGTCTGATTTAATGATCCATTTTTTTCCCATTACTAACTTTTAATTAATTAATTAAAAATTAATTATCATTAATTAAAAATTAATTATCACACTATAAATATAGCACCAAATCAACATATCAAATAGATGATGTAATATACCGGTAGATATAAAATAAATAACTGTAAAACACTCACATAGTCAAACACCTGAAGAGCTTTTATATCAAAAATGTTTGTGTTCTTTATCTATAATATATATATATATATATATATATGTAAATGTCAGATGAAATCAAAGAGTTTCATCTGTATTGTCAAGATGAACTACCAATTTTGTCACAATCACTTGGCATGAGGTGAGTAATATAAGATTTTCATGAAATTTAAACTAAACTACTTCTCTGACAGTATGCAATGAAAGAAAATAATGGCCCAAAAAGAACTATGTGTATGGGTATCTAGATTTTATGTAAAACATTTTCAAAAGACAAATTATTGACATTTTGCTAATTAATGGCTAAATCCTGCATTTTGCTGGTGGTGGTGCCATTGATAGAATAATAGGTAAAAATAACCTGGCAGTTATTCCTTTGATTAATCAATTACCCTCTTACAGGTATGATTATCTCAGGTACTGGTATTTTGCCATTATATAACTTTAAAAAATAGATATTAAAATTACCTAGCCATTAGGTCATTTGTATTTAACCAACTGTTCTGCACCTCAATAAATATTTACCAATAATTATTTCTATTTTGATAATACTCTCTTTATCCCATTGATTCCCAGGATAGTTTAACACTACATGACTCATATTTACTTGACATGAACATTACTGTAGGTCAACGTGGCTTAAGTGTCATCTTAAACAGTCATTATAAGTGGTTTCCATTTAGTAACTAAATATGGCTAAGTGCGCATGTATTCACAGTGAACTTCTCAAGTAGCAATATTGTCATTGTAACAACTACCCAAATGAATGCAACTATTAAAAGGTTTTGGTAATTGCTTTTTAACAAATTTCTTCAAAACTTAGTAAATAAGATTATGGGTATTATATATGTTTACATATAAGACAAAACATAATCCGAAAATAAGCATCTTGTAAATAACTCAAGATATGAGCTTAAAAACAAGACAAAAGTGTAGCTGATCAGTTGATCTGACAAAAGTGTCAACTGATCAGTTGATCTGATGCAGGCTTTGAAATAAAGTCGAAATATTATCACTACACTTTTGTCTTGTTTTTAAGCTCATATCTTGAGTTATTCACAAGATGTTAATTTTCGGATTATGTTTTATCATATATTTTTTCAATTGTCAGCTGGCAATGGATATATGTTTACAATGTGCACTGCTGCTAATATATACTGTACATGTACTAGTCTGCTGATGGTATTTAAACTCCATACTTGCCTTAGAGGTTCTTTCCAGGAAGTACACAAGACACCAAACATTTGGTATATAGTAACTTTTCAGACGGTGGCATCATCATATTAAAATAAGAGATATAAACCGACAATAAAATAAAACATATTACGAAGAATAAAGTGATCTTGAAAACTCAACATATGAGTCAATACAAGATAAAACTATTGTTGAAACTGTGATATTTTGATTTTATTTCAAAGTCATCCTCAGTCTGTCTGACAGAAAACAAGGATTTGTGGGAATCATTGGAAAATTTACCATCTGGTAAATCAACACAATGAGGAAATGAATCTTTAAAATTTTAAAATATTTAAAATTAAAAATTTTAAAAATTAAAATTTTCAATATTTTTCAATTTACAGCTTTAACTGTGAGTTAAGTTAGTGTTACAGACCTGAAAATAGAAATTTTACGTGATAGCTCAAAAAACAATTGGTATACTGACAAACTCAGACATGTTTTTTTCTTAATATGTTTATTTTATTTAAAAGTTATTTTTGAACTGTATATGATTTTAGGATAGTCTTGCAGCCAGTTACAGTAAATAAACTTTACAACTATATATTCCTTTAGTATATTCAAGTAATAGTTGGAGTGTTGTGATTTTTTGCATGAAAGATCTACAGTAACCTTAAGCTCCTTTTACAGCAGGCAAATGATCCATGTGATCCAACATATCAACTGATACCCAGAGATTGCCACACATTTTACACATGTATTTTTACATCACATTTACATTTTTATGATACAAGGTGCTCACAGGAAATGCACAACATCTTTTTATTTGTGTTTTATATTAGGTCAGCATTAGAGAAAGGACATTTATAATGATTAAACCAGATGGAGTTCAAAGAGCTTTAATTGCAGATATCATAAAACGGTTTGAACAGAAAGGCTTTAAACTTGTTGCCATGAAGTTTGTTCAGGTACTGTTCATGAAAAGACTACATTATTTTCATATTTATATATTTTCATAATGGCTGGACAGAGTTAAAGATGTGGTTCCTGAATGAGTGCTGACCATTCTGCCACATACTAGGAGATTTTTTGTCAGGACACCCAGGTTTCATGCCAGCAAACTCAGTGACAGGTGCACACTAGTCCAATTAAGTGCAACCAGACATCTTGTTGGACTGCATCAGCTTGTGTGGGGCTGTGGCCAATAGTTAGCTGGTGTGAAACCTTGACAGACATCTCAACCAAAGATTGGCTGGTGTGTGGTGGGCTTTTTATATTACATTTTCATTGCTGGTCATCAAATTTTCTTGTTGTCATCAGCAATCCAGAGTCGTCACAGGATCAAAACAGATGTCAATAAATTCAAAGACATGGCTCTATGGTGTTACCTGACCTTAGGCATACAATTTGCAGGAAATACAAAGAATACTTCAAGTGGCTCAAAAACTTGAGTGGCAGTGGGATTTTATGACGGTGGCTTTACCCTTTTTTTCTCAAATCTAACAAAAGAAGATTTAGACGTTGAATAATTTTCACTTTCCTTTCTAGAGGGTGGCACTAATGAAATGTGCTGAAGCCATGTAAACAAAAAAAAAACCAGAAAATATTTAAAAACAAAATTTCATCAGTCATAAACCCTCAATGATCTCTGTTTTTACACAGGTAATTACCTTGTAGCCTGCTGTTATTTTGTCTCATGGATATGGAGTAGCATAGCCAATCAGATTGCAGCATTTCCATTTGACCTATAGTAATCAGTTTCCACTAATTTATGATGAATTACAATACTAAAGCATGTGCATCCTATGGACCCCATCTCTTTGCTCCTCTGCCTCCTAACATTAGCCTGAAAGTAAACACTGCTAAATCAATAATACCTCCTCCCCTCCAGAGTTTTTTTAACAGTTATTGAGTCCACCTTTTATCACTTTTAATCTTGTCATGCATATGTATTGAGGGATTAGTGGGCACAAAGAAGTTTTTCTTTACTCATATTGATATTTAACAGCCAAGTAAAGACCTATTGAACACACATTATGAGGATCTCAAGAACAAGCCTTTCTTTTCTGGCCTTATAAAGTACATGGCATCTGGTCCTGTTCTTGCAATGGTGAGCTCATTACTATTGTAACTTTAAAAAATTCAAACAAACTGTTTGAAAATAATTTATTATTACAGCTCATGTTTAGTTACATTTGTCAAACTATAACCATAATATTGTTGGCAAAAATATGCTGTAAAACCAAAGCAAAAAAACTGTCCAGTTATGTTTTGCTGTATACTTTTTTCTAATGTTTGTAGACACATGAAAGCAAAAAGTGCAGAGCATATTCACTTAGTCTAACTTCTAAAACCTCTATTTTGATATTCAGCTGGCTTCAAACCTGTCCCGTAGTAAATTTGTTCTAAATTACTAATAGCACATCAAAATTGCTTAACTGTTTAGGTTTGGGAAGGTGAAGGAGTGGTAAAGACTGGACGTGTAATGCTTGGTGAAACTCATCCCGTAAGTGACTAGCTACAGTACAGAAATGTATTGTTCATTCAGAAAAAAAGCTCGTATTTTCGACAAAAAACATGTCACAGAAGAAATTTTCCTGCTATTTTGAGGGATATCTGAACCTTTATAATACGCTAAACCCGTTCGTCGTTTAGGTTGTGACGCATTGAAAACCTCCTTTTTGTGTGTGTTTTAAATATTTCAGAAACCTAAGAAAACTTGTTACGACTGAAACCTTGCCTCAGCGAGGCAGTGCAGTAGAATCTAATTTTGCTGGAAACTAACACTTCAGTACCTTTACTTTGCTTTTATATTGGTTTGGCCGAAAAGTTTTTCCATATGAAGTTAACTAAATGTTTCCCGAGGAATGAGGGGGCAACTTAATACTATCAAAGATGTGCCAGGTTCCCGCGCTCGTTTATAAGAAATCTCGGTGCTTTGAATCTTATAGTTCAACTAGCAACCAGCCAGCAAATTCCATTTGGCTGTAGAGTACAACCAATGAAGGATGTAGATGGAACCAGTCAGAAGCGTGGGTTCGTTGATCAACCAAAGGTTGATAACCATGCAGAAAACGTCGCCGAATTGCGTTTAGTTTCCTGGGACTGGTTGTTCAAAGGATGATTACCGCTAATCCCGGGTTAAAATTTAATCGGCTCTCTTATTGGACACGTTCTATTTGAGAACTTTAGCTAAAAGTATCTAGAATAAAATCTTTCTATATTTACCTGATATTTGAGCAGAAACTCTAAACATCCTTTCCAACATTAGTTGTATTTCATTCAAAATGTTTTCGCATGAACAAACTTTAAATATCCTTTCCTACATTATATTAGTATTTCATCCGCAAAGTTTTCTCATTAACAAATTTTTAAACATCCTTTCCTTTATTAGCAGAATTTCTTGTACAAAGTCTTCACTAATCCTGGATTAAGTCAGTCAGTCAGTTTAAATCTTTATTGCCTCCAATTTCTGAAGAGTATTATTTACAACATAAAATATATATATATAAAAGAAACAATTTGTTAACTAAATTGAAATAATAGTAGTACTAAAACAAGATGAAACATAACATGCACTTCGTAACAAATATAACATCCATTGTTCCATATCAGAACGTAGGGTTTCTGTTTCCAAACCTAAAAGAGTCAACATAAAATCCGTGTCCGATAATTGCGCCAAATAGGCCGCAATGTCTAATGGTAGATTATCATTTACCCAATCCCACAATAATTCACGTTCATTTTGCGAACCCGAGCAGTAAAGCAAAGCATGATTCACAGGATTGATATAATTTCGATTACATAAAACGATTAGTCATCATCATAGTGTACAAAAAGCAGTGGCAACTTGCACGGGTAGATGGTCAGTTATCCATGACCATCTTCTCTTGCTCGTTCAGTTTCGTTGCTACCAATCCTCTCTTGCTCGTTCAGTTTCGCTACAGAATAGCAGAGCATGATAGACGGCGTTTGTAAAACTGCGTTCGCAAGCAACACAACTGCCTGTTAGCGTTCCAGCATTTCCAAATCTGTTGTTATTAATTTTTAAGGAACCACACATTAGTGGTATCACATCTGTAATTCACCTCGAGTGCGTCGGTGAATAATTCCAAAGTTTTGAAAAATTTCCTAAGATTTTAATTCCAAAGTTTGTACCACTTGCTCATTTCAAGAGCGGGATGTGAAGGTATAATTGCCTTCCAGGTTTCTGGCTGAGTCTTTTGCCCCAATCATGTTGATGTTTAACATGAAATGAGCTCTTAACAATTCTTTTCCAGCTACTTTTAGAATGAAAACTACCAGATTCTAGATAATCCATGACATAGCTTAGAAGATCATACTCTTGCAAGATCTTGATAACATCAGGAATAAACCTGTCATTTCCTACTGTTCCGTTTCCATTTGATCAATCGCCTGGCACAAATTGTTCTGTATGGAAGGCGAGAGCTTGAATTAATAATTCTTCCCAGTAAATACAATTTCTTAATATCGATTTTAACCATAATGCTGTGAAGGCCCATAAGCCCTCTCGCTGCTGATCCAGATGGTCCAGGAAGTAAAGAAGCTCTAAGAACTTTGTTAATAAACGAGGCGATAAGCGAAGTTTTTTACGAACGTCGGGATGTTTGTGTATCTGACGAAACTCTCCTTTCGAGTGTGTGATTTTACATCACAAATCAGTATTTAAAGAGAAAGTCGGGTTTAAAGTTCTCAAAATTTTATCTTAATATCAGATCTCCAAATCCCGTCCTGATCTCGATTTCCTTTCTGTTTAGCTCATGAATTTTTAATGAGTTTGAGATGGACTTCGATAAAATCTTGGATCTTGGAAATTGCGTGTATTTGCATGTTCATCGTCCATTTGTGTAACCTGCGTGAAAACCTCTAAATTCGAAGTAGTTGTTCCCTTACAACAGCAACTTCTTATTTCGTTGTGCTTTAAGAAATTAACGACAATTGCAATTCAGTGATAATTTATTGATAACAATTTGCCAGTTATCGGTGCCCGATTCAGCTGTTTTGAACCCCAAAGCAAGACTTGATATTTGGGCTCCGACGGGGAGGCCCACATTCCTGTCCTCCTTAATTCCTTAAACACTGTGGACCATCCATTTAATGATTGCGTTCGCGATTGGGTCATTTTCTGTTTTAGCATTACAAAACATTAATTTTATTACAATTAGACAATATCCAAAGCCCAATGTAACCTGGCTGGGGCCCGATGTATTCAGCTTGTAATTGTAATGTTAAATACATTCTTTCTCTAGGCAAAGTCACTTCCAGGGACGATTCGAGGAGATTATTGCATTCAAGTAGGAAGGTAATGTTTTAAGCTCATGTAATTTGGTAACGACCTTGCGGTGTTTAAGTTTGTTTTTATAGTTCGTATGGTAAGTTCGTCTGGATCCCGTAGAAAAAACAAAAAAAGCCAGTCTTGTTTGTCCATTACCTCTGCTTTTCCATGTTGTTACCGATATTAACATTTTTATTTACCTTAAAATGCTTAAGATTTACGTATAGTTTAATCTCAACTTAGCGGATATAACTCAAAGCACGACTACATCGTTTGCTATAATTATCGAGAAAAATGTCACCACATTTTTTATTGAACAAATTATTTACAAATCCTGCAAAAGAAACAATGACGACTTCTTCTTTGCTCTTTGCCATTAATTCTTTTCCTGAGTTTAAATATGGGAGGACTATATTCGGGACTTATGGTAGCTCAGTAAAATTTATTGTAGTATAAGTAAATCTCAATATTTCCTTTCAGTCAGACTGAGGTATTGCACCTAACTTAATTATTTTAAGTAAGGTTTTAAATTTCACTCATATTTTAAATTAATACAAAACAACCAACTCTAATGTGAGAGGTTAATAAATTCTAATCACAGTAACCTGAAGAAAAGTTACCCAAGCACTGGTACTGTCTTAATTCAGTAGATGGAAAATTTCAGTCAGTGAAATTGTTGTTTTGCCCTGTTTTGTTTTTTTTTATGCGAATGATCGATTTTTTGATCGGAAAGACAATATTCACACAAAAATCGATTCAAATTTAATTTTTTTCTAGATTGGTCTTTATAATTTTCACCTTGGTAATGAATGGCTTCAAAAAAGGATCCACTTTAAACACTAATTAACGAAGACAATTTGACATGTTATGTTTTCTAAGCCAAGAAAATTTGACGAGAAAAACGAGCGTGGCTTTCGCACATTTAAAGACACGTCACGGTTATGATTTCCCTTTGTGTTTTCCTCATGAATTATTACAAAATTTAAGTAACTTATCTGACATTGAAAGTACGAATTATATACCTTAATGATGAATCTGTAATGATTTGTTCATTTCTTCACTAAGGCCTTCCAGAGACACAACAAAATGTTCGAACTATTAAATATTTTTGAATATGTGTATTGCTAAACCTGGATTTTTATTTGTCGTTTACTATTCCCTCCTCGTCCATTCCTTGTAAAAGTGTGAAAACGTGTTGAATACGATGTTGAAAAGTGTTAAACAAAATGTTGAAATATGTTGGTCACAGTTTTTAAAGATAAAGAGTACGGTTTTCGAAGCGCTTTACCGAAGCTTTATACTTACAGATCATGGCATGTTGAATTTATTTTCTCATTTAGGAACATAGTCCATGGCAGTGACTCAGTTAATAGTGCAAATACAGAGATCGCTTTATGGTTCCAAGAGAGCGAGTTGGTGGACTGGAAGCCGGAGCTTGACAGTTGGATCAATGAGGACAATTGATTTTAATTGATTTTTAGTAAAGGAATTCTAGGAATTGAAATTGTTTATTAAATTTAATGAGGTTAAATTACATTGCCGCTCGACCATCAAGTTTACAACAATCTTTTCCTGTAAATATTCTGTCACTATTGATAAGCAGCATACTTTTGGCCGCTTTGACCGTAGCTGGTTAAATATGCATCATGGGCGCCGTAACTTTTTAACCGACTTTTTTTATTCAGAATAAACATAATCAATCACTTCAAATTCTCGCGAAAAATTGAACAGAGGAGAAAAAAGACACCGACATAAGTACTGCCGAATGTATTTATTCACTCTCTGACGTAGGGCCTTAGCTCGAGACGCTAGATTTCTTTATGAAAAATTCAGCAGTCTACCAACCTTTCAACTTTTTGAGAAGAAAGACATATTTACACATTACTAAACCACAACAATCCGTAGTTTCCTTTGACGATAAAATTCATGATTAGCACGTAATGCTTGGTTTTCGTGTAGCCATAGTCGTTATTCATAAATGGCCGTCAAATTAACCCTTCGACGCTTAGTGTTCGATATATCGGACACCAGGAACAAAAGAACAAATGAGAAAACAAAGCAAAAAAAAAAAGAATACAAAAAAACAAAAGAAAAACATTGCAAGTGTTAAAATGTTAACATTCTTTTATATACATATAAATCAGCCCTTATGAACTCATTTTCATCTACGAAATTCAAAACAATTGTTATTTTAAAACGAGGTTATAAGGGCCAATTTATATGTACAGTGTGTGCCCAAAAAACCACTACCTTAGTCATGCTTCGTTAATATTCTTTGCAAATTACTTTATTCTCACTAAATTTCGCTAAAAGTCAAGCGCCATATTTCGCGAGTATTAAATTTCGCGATTTAGACAAGAAATTAAAATTAGAGTGTATTAAATTTCGCGATTTTTTTCTAATCTTTAATGTGAAGGTAACTTTGACCTCAGAACTGTAACGACGTAATTAACGTGATCGTTATCGTAAACAATAGCAAACATAACAAAGTATAGACCTCTGTCATATTGGCCGCCATTTTAAATTTTCTTTTATGTGCATCTAAATTAGCCTTTCTGGCCTCGTTAGGAAGCAAAGATTCTTTTGAATTTGAGACACAGGAACGAGGCGAGAAAGGCCTATTTAGATGCACATAAAAGAATATTTAAAGTGGTCGCCATTATGAAAGAGGTCTATAAGGTACGGTATTCCACAGTCTAAATAACCAATAGGTCCATATTATACTTCTAAGTCGCTGAACGTATCCTCTGGGGGGAGCTTCGTTTCACCGCTCACAACGGAACTAATGCCAGCCTTCTCCCAGCCTTTCGCGATATGGGAACTTCCCTCACGGCTTGAGAGGTGGTTAAACAGCTCTATCAGCCAGGTAGCATGCAATGGCTTGATTGTGTTGTAAAAGTGGAGGTGACTGACCCTAAGCACAGAAGATCCCCTTTGGTACAAGAAGGGCTTGAAATTCCGGTGAAAGTAATCATTGAAATGGAGCACAGCACAAGGGGACGTGAGATATTTGCAAGTTACCAGACACATCTTAGAGACAATTAGAAAGAACCAACAGATGGAAAGTTTTGACGATTGCACAAGTGAGATTTTGAAGAACTTAGCGGCAAAGGACAGTTCTGAGGACAAAATCAAACAAAAAAACTCCTAAACGTGAAGCTGAGACATGCTACAATAACAGTAATAAAACAACAACTTGAATTTCATTAATATAGTATTAAATTTCGCGAGTTTATTCTTCGCGTGTTTTATGTTTCGCGAGTATTAAATTTAGTGAGTTTATTCTTCGCGTGTTTTATGTTTCGCGAGTATTAAATTTAGTGAGTTTATTCTTCGCGTGTTCTATGTTTCGCGAGTGTTAATCGGTGACGGTAAATCAAGAACATGAAATGTTTTGCTGTCGGTACTTTCATTTTAAAACATGAAACGATAAATCATGTTGAACAACTTTTTGTGTTTTAACAATACGTCGGATATTGTAGAAAACCAAAAGGGTTGGGAAATTGCCGGAACTTAGGTGGAAAAAAGCTGACGTTTCAAGCGACTCGTTTTAGGTTTAAATGCCGAACGTAACCTCGCTCTTTCGTCTGTGTTCTGACAGTTCAATAGTTAGAGCACCTGGCTAGCATTTAGATGGTTGCAGGTTTGAGTTCCGCCTGGAGTTAGAACTTTTCAGCCCTTGGCTTTCCACAGTTTGAGCACCGAGATGCATCGGACCATTTATGATTCTGGTTGATATGGTGAAGAGACGATATGTAAAACTACACAGCTCCATGCCAAAATGTTGTTATGGTGAGGAACAAACATCTACGCTTCAAATTTTTAAAATGTAATACTGTTATTCCCATGGCATTTTCATAAGCATTTTGTGCTTCCGATAGCTCAGAGATGTTGCCTTCATCATTTCTAACACCATGTGAAGGAAACGACGGTAAACCTGGCTTTATTGTGGCTGAATAAAATCAATTTCTATGTTTAGGACATGGAAGCCTGGGAACTATGACAATATAGTCCTTCATGAAAACAGTTCCCCGGACGGCTTTTGATCACTGTAAACAGTTGCTAAGACTGCTTTTGATCACTATAAACAGTTGCTAAGACTGCTTTTGATCACTATAAACAGTTGCTAAGACTGCTTTTGATCACTATAAACAGTTGCTA
>JBAHVQ010000499.1:460296-470823 GCA_036872915.1 Nanipora kamurai | reverse complement strand
GAAAGATTGATATCGACATTTCTTAGATTATAATTACTAAGATTTGTTTCCCTTATTGTAAATTTATCCTTTAAATTCGGAGCTGAGTGGTTGTTTAATATTTTAAATATCAAGGCCGATTTATTCATTTTATATCTGTCGTTAAGATTCTTCCATGACATATCATGGAGCAAATCCGTCGACCTGACATCATAATTGGCACCGGACATAATTCTTTCCGCCCTATTTTGTAGTTTTTGTAATTTCTCTTTAAGTATATGCTTCCACAATTGTCCCATATTGGTGAACAATAATCAAAATATGGGAGCACGAGAAAATTATACAAATTTTGTAGAGTTTTGTACGGTACAAACGGTACACCTTCCGTGAAATGAAGTACACCTTCCGTGGAAAGATATTCAAGACGATCTTCCGGACAACTATGAGCTCGGCTTGAGGAGGTCAGAATCTCTGTTGACCAGACTTCGGCAAGATCCTACTGTATTGCTGCTCAACGGCACAGTAAAGCATCATATCGAGAAATATGGAGAAGAGGATCCAAAGTTTGTGCAACAATTCCTCGATGCTATTTACGTCGATAACCTTAGATCAGGAGCGGACGATGATGACGCCGCGCGTGAACTGTACCTTAAGTCAAAGCCGCGTTTAAGTGAAGGTGGATTTAATCTCCGCAAGTTTCTCTCCAATTCCTCATCTCTTATGCAAGGAATACAGCAGAATGAACATACCCTTTCGCAGAGTGGGATAGGTCAGCCCACTCCAGATGTGGTCAGCAGAGACATATGCAACCGAAGATAAAACGTACTCCAGGTTGACAATGGGAAATTCTGTTGAGGAGCCATTGGAAAGAGAAGAGAAGATCCTGGGAATCGGATGGGACTACGTCGGTGACACCTTCGTATACAACCTTCAGAGAATTGTTCAAGGAGCAAGAGAACGCAAACCAAGCGAAATGTTATAGGTATCATATCCAGATTCTGTGATCCACTGAGGGTATTAGCTCCTATTACCGTGAAATTGTCCTGCAGTTCATAAGGCGACTGAAGAATATACATCGCGCGAGACTCCCAGATGGTGAGAGTGCAGATGGGACGGTGAACACCGAAACTGAAATCGCAGAAATCATGTGGCTAAAACAGATTCAATGTAAAGTACAACGTAATTCAGCCTTTGTAACGTGGAAAAAACAATTTGGACTATTCTGGGGCAAAAATGGAATAATCAGATTTAAAGGACGGATCTCTAAGGCGAACGTTCCAGACGATACCAAATGCCCAATTCTGTCTAGCACAAGGAACCGATTAACTGAGCTAATTGTCAGAGAATCCCACAACCGAGTTTACCGCAATGGAGTCAAGGAAACACTCAGTGAACTGCGGTCGAAGTTCTGGATAATTCGTGGCAGACAATCCGTGAGAAGAGTCATTCATGACTGCGTGGTTTGCAAGAGACATGAAGGACCACCATATTCGTTATCGGCATCCCCACCATTGCCCGAGTTTAGAACGCAACGAGAGCAGCCATTCTCTACAACTGGGGTTGACTTCGCGGGACCATTACATGTCAAGGAAGGGAAGGATAATAAATTTCAGTCCAAAACCTGGATAGCACTAAATACCTGTGCGGTTACGAGAGCTCTCCATCTGGACATTGTCTCGAACATGACCAGCGAAGTCTTTCTTCTCAGTTTTCGACGATTCTGCGCCAGGAGAGGAGTTCCTAAGAGAATGATTTCAGACAACGCCAAACCTTTGTGACAGCGTCTCGAAGATTAACAGCTCTATTTGACCTTCCTGACGTAAGACATCAACTGGACATAAAACGCATCAAGTAGTCATTCAATGTTGCCAAGGCCCCTTGGCCAGAAGTTTTTTTTAGTCAAGTCAGTAAAAAGATGTTTGAAGAAGATACTGGGGAGAACCTGTGTCACTTACGAAGAACTGCTTACTGTCCTCACCGAGATTGAATGTATACTGAATTCGAGACCGCTAACTGACGTCTCTACCGAGAACTTCGAAGATTGACGCCTTCTCATCTTCTTTGCGGAAGATGACTGTTGTCTCAGCCTGATGGCAATTTACACGAACCAGATCTTGACTGGAATTCTAAGGCTGAAGGTCTTACCAAACGCGTTATCTGTTTACAAGGTCTGGTAAACCATCTTTGGAACAGGAGGTCTAAAGAGTATCTTGTGGAACTGAGAGAATCTCATCGCTATACAACTGGTGATACGGCTTCCCAAGGAATCACCGTAGGAGACATGGTACTTGTTCACGATGAAAAACGCCGAAGAGGATCCTGGATTATGGGAAGAGTCGAAAGGCTGATTCAAAATAAAGGCAACATGAACCGACGAGTGACTGTTAGAGTTTCCATCGGAGAAAAAGCAACAGGGATGTTGAAGAGGTCTATCAACAGATTGTACCCTTTGGAGGTAAGATCAAAAAAGCAAGCAGATGCAGAAACCACAGACCAACCGACAGAGAAGCCCCAGGCAAACTTAGAAGAAATGGGCAATGATGACCAGAAGAAATTCAAACCTCGAACAAGAGCTGCAATTATGGCAGATCTCCGAAGGCGACAATGGTTACAAGATACAGTATAAAACAAAACATATACCTGTTTTAGAATGTTTGTTAATTAATTTGTTGATACTTTTCCAGGTTCTTTTCATGTCTCCTACATTATGTTGAATTTTGGAAGTATAGTGAGAGCGAATTGTATTTTTGATAAGATTATTATAACGATTTCTACCACTTTGATAAAGTTTCCAATCATTCGGATCTTTTGCTTTACAAGCACGTTTTTTAGGTAATTCTTATGTCTTTTATCGTTTACGATTTACTTTGTTACCCATGGAGTGTGCTTCTTACCAATTTTCCCCTTTTTTAAAAGAGCGTGCTTGTCAACAATTGGATTGAAATTATTTTTCCAAACTGCCACATAACATTTGGATCATTATAATTGTTTAGTTTTAAGTTATCCAACAATCGCACTGCCACATCTTCCAGAAAAGCATCTTCATTAAAATTATTAAACGCACGAAGCTCTATAATATTTGCTGTTGCTTTCAAGACAGGGAACTTACGAATGCCATATATCAGATAGTGGTCACTAATAGTTATTTTCATTACACCTGACAAAACAATATTTTCAGGCTTATTTGTGTAGAAATGGTCAATTAAGGACTTAGTACTACTTGTTACTCTGGTCGCCTCTTTAATTAATTAGTTATATTGATAAAGGTTTGTAACAAATATTAATTCTTTGGTATTTAATTCAGCTATGGTATTAACAAAAAGATCACAATTTATATCCCCCATTATTATACTTTCTTTATCTTCAGAATCAATTATCTGTAAAATTGTTTCAAATTTATTCAGTATATCAGTCGTTGAATTTGGCGCCCTGTACCAGGTAGTAACGTGGAAAGGTTTAACTTTATGTTTGCTTATTTCAACTGTGAGGATTTCAATATTATCATTATTTAAGTCTGATCTCTCTCGGAAATTCATTGTATCCCTAATGTAGAAGTCAACAACACCACCAAATCTATTTCTATCTCTAGATATCCAGGTATACCCCTGGGTAGAAATCGACTCATCTGGGACTTCAGGATCGAGTCTCGGTTCATTAATTGCGAGTATGTCCAATTCTTGACCCCTCATATATAATCTTAGTTCGTCTATGTATTTTAATAGGCTAGTAATGTTAAGGTTGACTAATTTGAGTCCTCGAGTAATAGGAATCAGGTTATCGGATTTTGCCGGACTCGTCTTTCTCATATATTACCAACAATACATGCTATTATTATCACATTCAGTATTCTTATCAGTATTGATAAAGGTGACTTTGCAATTACTCGGAAATACTATTCAATCCTTAAATTCATTTAATCAGTTTCATTGCCAATGTCGAAGTACCTTTAGAGTTCAAATGCAGGCCGGGCGCAGTCAAGTGCAATTTATTTGTTATTATGGTGGATGAGTTGGCACTCTGCTCCCATAATTTTGCTAATAAGTTATTTGTCAAATTCAAGATATGACAAAAAACAAGAGAGAATGTTGAAATTGAGTTTGTTGAAATTGACTCATATCTTGAGTTTTACAAGATGATTATATTCGATATATGTTTTGTTTTATACTTTTTCAAACTATCGGCTGGCCATGGTTACAAGATACGTCTTAGAACTTTCATACACTCTTCTTAAGGATTACAAGTTTAGAGCTATCGTTGAAATAGTTATAGTTATCTGTTCACCAGAACAGGCCGATAAGTATTCTACTATTTAAATTTCTTGTTAACGGTGGGGAGTGTAAGATATTTGATATTTCTTGTTTATTGAGTGCCGGTTGTGCGCGCGAACTTGTGCAGGAATACACGCGGGACGCGCGTGATAGGTGAAACATGTTTTGTTGCGACTTCTTATTCTATCGAAGAAAAGCAGTATGTTGGTGATGACCAGTTTTTATTTATGTAAATAAATGTACATAATAGAACCTGGAGCCTTTGAATTCTTGAAATATCGTACACCAGCACAATGTCTGGGGAATAATTACAGAGGAGGCACGTTGTACATTGGAATGGTAAGTAACTTTATTCAAAGATTATTATAGATTGTAGACTGTTAAATACGTTTGTCAAAGTTCTGGCTGAATTAGTCTGTAAAAAGTAAACGTTTTATTTACAATGGATAAAGTTACTGTCCCTTATTCAGAATGCTCTGAGCAGCATTTTGAAACAAGAGCAACCACCTGAAATTTAAATGAAGTGGTCTTAACTGTTCCTACTTAATGCTGAACACGAACTTAATTCATGTGGGAGCTTGGTAAATCTCAGACGACTAGCGGACGTTCGTCAAGCTCGTTCTCTCAGAAAAACGATTTCTGAGCCCTAGACGGGAATTATTAACTTAATAATCGTCTTAGCTGCTCCTGTTGCTGTTAGAATAATTTAATTCAAATAACAATTCTATTATTAATATCTAATATTTAATTAGAAAATTAAAAATTTGATATTTAGAATATTAGAATACCTTATTCTCACTAAATTTCGCGAGTATTAAATTTCGCGATTTTCTTCTAATCTTTAATGTGAAGGTAGCTTTGACCTCAGAACTGTAACAACATAATTAACGTGATCGTTATCGTAAACAATAGCAAACATAACAAAGCATAAGGTACGGTATTCCACAGTCTAAATACCCAATAGGTTCATATTATACTTCTAAGTCGCTGAACGGATCCTCTGGGGGGAGCTTCGTTTCACCGCTCACAACGGGACTAATGTCAGCGTTCTCCCAGCCTTTCGCGATATGGGAACTTCCCTTACGGCTTGAGAGTTGGTTAAACAGCTCTATCAGCCAGGTAGCATGCAATGGCTTGATTACTGTAAGCCTTAAATCAACCATAATATCTTCAGTTCGGACTCCAGATTCCATTTGAGTTTGAACTTCTTCGGCATACCACTTAGTAAATCTTTCTTTCATGAAGCGCTTTGCTTCACCTTTCACCGTGAGATCTAGTGGCTGAAAGAAATGCGTCATGTTTGCTTGTACAGATACAGCTTCAACATTCATAGAGGACAGCCTTGACATCACTTTATCCGTCTTCTGTCCCTTGAAGACGTCCCATACAAGTAGCGACTTCTGTATTTCTGGAAGATTCAACTCCTCGTTTTTCTCGACATAAAGCTTGATGACTTTGTTTAATAGCTTGAGTGTCTTAGTTTCATTGGAACAATGTTTAGGATTCTGCGACACCAGTAACTGGAGAAATTCTACCGTGTGGTCATGAAAGGAATAGCGTTCACGATCGGTACGCTATTGCAGCGAAATAACGTTTTGCATGTCGCTTAGACAGCGCTGTAGTTGGACACCTTCCAAGGGAGATTTCACGTGCCACGCGGTTTTTGATCCTGCATGGTGGTGTTGTAAAAGTGGAGGTGACTGACCCTAAACACAAAAGATCCCCTTTGGTACAAGGAGGGCTTGAAATTTTGGTGAAAGTAATCATTGAAATGGAGCACAGCATAAGGGGACGTGAGATATTTGCAGGATACCAGACACATCTTAGAGACAATTACAAAGAACCAACAGATGGAAAGTTTGACGACTGCACAAGTGAGATTTTGAAGAACTTAGCGGCAGAGGACAGTTCTGGCGGCGAGAGTGATGCACTGGAAGATAACTGATGGACAAAATCAAACAAAAAAGCTCCTAAACATCAAGCTGAGACATGCGCGTGTCCTATATTTCGCGAGTATTAGATTTCGCGATTTTGAAAAAATCGCGAAAATCGCGAAATTAAATACTCGCTAAATTTAGTGAGAATAACGTAACTAATAGATTCCATTTTGCCATTGATCTGTTTAGTTCTTATAGATGTACAGATGTCAAAATTGGGTAAGAACAAAAAGATGGTAGTCAAGTGGATCACTGATATTTAGATCTCCTTTCTGATTTTGACATCTCTATTGCATAAGCATTGGAACCAGAATGCGACTTGAAATATTGTAGTAAGATTTCGTGGGTGCTTGCCAATCTTTCACCATTACCTTAAAATAAAGCATTTTAAAGTTAAAAATTAGGATTATGCTTATAATACAGGTAAAAATCTGATGTTGATCTCAGCATAGGGGTACCAGAGCTTCTATGTCTGGGGGGGTGGCAGCGTATTTGCCCAAAAACTTTCAAATTTTTCTCAAATATTTTACATTTTAAACAGCCGTTTTAGTCACATTTCACTTTGCATTTTCAACTGCTGACATTAGCATGTGAATTGGAAAGATCGAGTTTAATCCAGTTTGACGTTTTAGGTATACACCGTATACTTCTGGTTTTAGTGTTTTTAATCAAAAACGTTTTAGACGTTTTGCCAACCTTTGCTCAACGTATTGGTCGAGTAAAATAACGTCCTTTTTCTACGAAGTGTGGAAAAAGAAGAAAATATTAACAGTCGAAAAATTGCAACAACAAAAAAACTAAGTAAAAATTAAGGGTATCGACCGAAAATTTTTAAGGTAGGTGCCACAGACATTTGAGTCACTAGAAAAGGAACACAGTGTATTTTAATTAGTCTGTAAATTACACTCTATGTTTACACTCTAATTGCCTGCCCAAAAAAAATTGCCTCTTCCCAATTTTTGGGGAGCTACCGCCCCCACCCCCCGGCCTGTATGCCTATGGATCTCAGATGGGAACCTCAACAAATTGAAAACAATTTGAATTTTGAGTTTTGCAGTTTGACACTAGTCAGTCAGGAAATTTTAAAAATCAAACTGTGGAATGCCATGGACTCTGTTTCACAGTTTGATCAGCAAAATTTCCTAAGACTTTAATAGTGTCAAACTGCAAAACTCAAAATTCAAATTAATATCTAACTAAAGATTACTGACATCTAATGGCTTGCAGTCCAGCAAGTCATTGTCGACTGGCTCATCCCAAGTTTAAATATCGTAAGTAACCTTGCTCTGCCATCTGAGTTCCAGTGGCTCAATTGTTAGAGCGTCTGGCTGGCATTCAGAAGGTTGCAGGTTCGGGTCCCATACCATCTGGAACGACATGGTATCAAAAACTACTGTGGAGAAACATGAAACTCACTCAGTAAATATGAAGACTACTGGGCATGAAATGTCCAAGATTACAGTGTGCTTAACTGCCACTGTTGATGGTGGCAAGAAAAAGCCTCTCTTTGTTTTTAAGGGGGCGTAGTGCGACGTAAAATGTCTGAATGAAGAATACAAAGCCAAGTATAATGTAGCGGGTAGTGCCAGCAGTTGGATGGATGAGAACTTAACTGAACAATATTGCCGCGAAGTTATTGGAACGTTTACATTTGGTTTACGACGCATATTACTGTGGGATTCATTCAGTTGTCATATGACTCCTGGTGTTAAAGAGTTGCTCAATAAAGGCAAAGTCGACCCTGTCATTGTTCCTGGAGGATGCACTAAGTATATCCAAGCTTCTGATGTAAGCTGGAACAAGCCAATGAAAGAATATCTCAGGGAAATGTACGACACTTGGCTTGCCGAGGAAGATCATGAATTAACCGCTCAAGGAAATATGAGAGGGCCATCACCACAACAAATGATTGAATGGATGCTTGAGGCTTGGAAGTTACCAGCAGATATTATTAAAAAATCGTTCGAGGTATGTCCTTTGTCAACCAGTCTGGATGGGGCAGAAGATGACCAGATTATGTGTATCAAGCACGGGCCATGCCAAAGCCTCTTGAAAGATTGCAAGCTTCCCAGCTTGACGATGAAGAAGATGATCCTTTTGATGCCCAAATTTCAGAGGAAGACATGCTGAAAGAACAGGTCCCTTATCTCACCCTGAATGAGGATGACGACATTCTCTAGGTAAAAAAAGAATCAAACACGCAAACAGACTTGTTGTGTACATTTTGAATAAGCCCCCTCTGTTAAGACCCCCCTCAATGATGCTTGAAGAAATAAGCCCCCTGGGAGCTTAATACAGAAATTACGGCACTGCTGAAAATAATTGTCTATTTACTCTCTCTTACTGCATCTTTAATATCCAAAAGAATGAAGAAATATCTTCCATTGCCTGAGCAGGTGGTTTGTTTTATTTGGGTAAGTCATTTGGGTCATCAATGCCAAAAAAATGCATAAGAGCTGCCACAGCATAGCACTTTCCAACACTCATAAAAAATTGTTCACAGTCCTCGTAGTGTTTAATCTCATCAGAAGAATTGTTTTGCTGCAGTCTCTCCCTGAAAAACTTCAATGTTCCAGTTTCTCTTGTAGAATTCTTACCGTTTTTTAAAGACAAGCTACAAAAAACAAAAATTAAAAAAATTTGTGTAAATTATCAAAGGAGTTTTAAAAAGATTATTTTTATGCCAGGATTATGAAATTACTTTCCACTTCTGGTGCTGATTTAAGATAATATTTACCTATAATTAATACTTCCGAGACTAATTCAATGGCCAACATATGACAAACCCATTGCATAAAAATTACGTCCTCATTACATAGCAAGTTACATTGATAAATTTCGCTGCTTTCCATACCGTAGCACTTGTGCACTCATCTCCAAAATACAATGCAGTCTTCTTGCTCCTACATGCCCTTTATTACCTTTAAAAGTATCCTCTTTGTGTGTGTGTCAGACAACTATTCCTACAGGATACAGATGCTTTAGTCTATCCTTAGCAGTATGACTTCCTGCTCTAAGATCTTTGGCACTGGCTAGTTGAACTCTAGTGAGTTGGTCACCAAAACAAGGTACTTTCATATTTACAACTGGATCACAAACTTCCTCTGTTCATGTAATCTGAGTTGGTCTGGGAATGAAGGGTGTTGACTCACTGGACTAGTGTCATTTTGATATTTTTGCTCTACAGCTGGACATGCTTGAGCTTTCTCATAAACTTCATGAATCCAATTTTCACACTGATCCATCACCTGGACAATGTCGAAATATTTTTTTTCATCCTTCAACAGTACAGGTAGTGGTACCACAATGGACAGCTGTGCCATTTTTTCGTGTTGGCAAAGGAGATGTGCAGGAACCAAATCTTTTAAAAAATGAAAGATTGGAAAAACCTCAGTTAATATATGGACTGCCAGATATTTGTAGTGTTGCTTGGTATCAATAAGTTCTTCCAGTGTTGGTGTAATTACATCTTTAATATCTACATCTTCCAGTAATCCTTCTGGGCCATCATCATCAGGTAAGTGTGTAGACAAATTCCCAACGAAGCCAGGTGAATAATCAGACATGGTTTTACGCTACTCTGGCGTGAAAAGTTTTGAACGTAGCTTACAAAACTATCGTTCATGACCCAACGTTTCGGCACTCCTGTCTAGTGTCTTCATCAGGGGTGATTAATCTGAATACGAGGTCGCTGTTTATATCCTTAGAGAACCACTGATGACGCTATCGATTAACGAGGTAATAAACCACCATCATCGCGATTCAATGGAGCGGGGCGCAATTGATATGACACGCCTCCAGACAACGTCTTTGATGGTAACGTGGATTGGTGGTAATAATTTTGGAATTTTCTCCCACGCAGTTGCGTGGTTGGTTAGACACGCGTGCTCAGACAAAGCAGAATTTTCTTTTTTTAAAAGGTGTTTCCGAACTATTAACTTAAAAACAATGAATTCAACATAGTTTATAGTCAGCCTTATATGGTCATCGCGTGACCGGACTTGATTGACAGATAACGTAGAGAGTGTGGTTGTTTTGGGGCGAGGAGATAAATAGATATTTATATAAAAACCCATACACATAAAATTCTCGTGTCTGGTTCTTTTGTATGAATGAACGTAGTTCTCATTTAGTCAAGAACAAGTGGTCCTTCGAGCCGGATCCTTTTGAAAGGCAATAGAAAAGAATTAAGTCTAAGGCAAGCGAGTTTATATTCATTTGCGACTGTGTATGGCCGACAAAAGCGCTGACGAGTCTGTCGAAGAGGATGACAAGATCGACGAAGCGAAAGGCGAAGATCAAGAGGAAACTACGAGCACAACAAGTAATCGTTGCCAGATTCT